>OY293421.1:33856460-34203960 GCA_958502065.1 Chrysolina americana | reverse complement strand
GGAATCTGTATAGCTAGATTAGCTGTAGTTCTTGTATTGTATTTATGTGTGTTAAAAGTTATTGGAGAATTAAGTGTCCATAGTATACTATGATACACATATAGTTTCCTTACTTCGAATAAAGCTGTTTCTGCGTAAAGCGATGTAGTTGAATATCTTCGATTCTTTTTCAAGAGAATTTTTAACAAAGTATTTTGCACAACTTGAATGATATTCATTGAAGATTTTCCTGTGCCACCCCAAATGATAATACAGTATCTTATTACTGATTCAGCCAAGGCATCGTAAATCATAAAAAGTAATCTTGAGTTAGTAATATTTCGTAGCTGATAAAATTTATAGATTAATTTATTCAGCCTCTTTACAGTATACTTTATATGTTCAGTCCAACGAAGATGTTGGTCCACCATCACTCCAAGATATTTTATGTACTCAACCTTCTCAATTACTGAATAGGTACAGTCAATGTTATTGCATTCATCTGTGTGGATTTTGGGAGATTTGTTTTCTGGCTGATCTCTAGAAGTAGCAGTAAAAGTAATGTATTTAGTTTTTTGTATATTTAAACTTAGCAGATTTTCATTCAACCAGTTGCGGTAGATTTTCAGCTCTTTTTCTGCGGTACTATAAAGTTCTTCCCAGGAGTCATGTATAAAGGTTATCGCTGTGTCATCTGCGTATGATGTAACATGACTAGTTGTATTTTTAATGCTTCCAATGTTATTTATATATATTAAAAATAATATGGGTCCCAAGACAGTCCCTTGTGGGACTCCAACGGAAATTGGTAAGGGTTCACTAAGCACATTATTAATCTTTACCCTCTGAATTCTTCCAGACAAATAATCTTGAATGAGATTTAGTATAGTTCCTCTTATTCCTATATCATTTAAGCTGTTAAATAATATATCGTGATTGACAGTATCGAATGCCTTGGCTAAATCAATGAACACAGTGAGACACTTTTTATTTTCATTCAAATTATTTAAAATATTATCAATGAGGTGGAATACAGCTTTATTGGTACAGCTATTTTCTCTGAATCCAAATTGATACTGTGAGAGTATTTTATGCTTTTCTAGGAAGTTCATGATTCTTGATTTGACTGATTTCTCGAAGATTTTGGCAAAGTTACTAATAACACTAATAGGTCGGTAGTTAGTGGTTTGGTTTTTATTGCCAGTTTTAAATATTGGGGTTGTTATTGATTCTTTCCATTGATTTGGGATAGAGCTAGTAGAAAAACATATGTTTATAATATGACATAATGGATCTAAGAAAAATTGACCGAGATTTTTGAGAAGAGATACTGAAATCCCGTCAGGCCCGGAATCTGAGTTATTCTTTAGACTTGATATTATATTAGCGATTTCAATGTTTGTTACAGGATTTAGAAAAAGCGAGTCTTTAATTAGTTTTTGCTTCACAGAAGGTGTATTTTCGGGATGTGTGATTTTATCTGCCATATTTTTACCAATATTTACAAAGAAGTTATTGAAGTAGTTGGCTTTTTCAACATCGGAATTGAGTTTATTGCCAGTGCTGTCTACAATATTTGAAAAGTCTGATGCACCTTTGCATTTTTTGTAGTTTGTAATATTAATAACTTCTTTCCATATTTTTTTCGATTTGTATTTGGCTTCATTTATTTTGTTTTTAAAGTATGTTTCTTTTGTTGTTTTTATTAATTCATTTAAAGAGTTTCTATAATTATTGTATTTTATTATTCGTTCGTTAGTAGGATTTTTTTTCAGTTTGATTTTTAAATGATCCCTATGTTTGAGGGACTTGATTAGACCCTGTGTAATCCATGGTTTTAGTTTAACGCAGTGCTTTTTAATAATTTTTGTGTTAGTGCATTTACCAATATATTTTTTTATTATATTAATAAACAAATCATAAGCAATCTTCGAATCATTTGTATTCATAACATCGTTCCAATTTTCTTTTTGAATGAGTTTTTTTAATTTTTTTTCCTCTCTGAATGAAATTAAAGTGCTGTTCGGTAAATTGTTTTGTTTATAGTCATCAATTTCAGTGGACAACATTATACAATAATGATCTGTAATATCTGTATGTATAACATAAGATTCAAATTTTATCGATTTTTTTATTGATTTATTTGATATTCTAATAAATATGTGCTTAATTATTGTAGAAGTTAATTCAGTTTCTCTCGTCGGTACGTTGATATAGGAAAAAAATCCATGTTCGGCCATCATACACATGTACCTATTTACTAGATTGTCAGTTGTATTTAATATATTTATATTTGTATCTCCCATTGATATTACAATATCATATTCTCTGTTATTTTCCAAAATTTTATCCAAATCATTTATGTACAGATCTAAGTCTGTTGCCGAAGGCCTGTAAGAAGCATAAATACAAAATGTAAATACATCCAGTTTGTAAGATATTTTTAACAAATTGACTTCTGATAGATTTTCAATACTACTAATGTTGTCAATATGTTTTTTCAAATATACAACTACTCCGTCATTCTTATTATAACGTGATCCATTGTATAATATATTAAAGTCAGGCAAAACGAAGTTATTTATATCCTCTATGATGAAAGTTTCTGATAAAATAATTATATCTAAATTTTTTAATTCTATGGATTCTAATAATATGAGAAGTTTATTGAAGTTTTTTTTCAAACTTCTTATATTGAGATGTAGAATATTGAAGAGATGTTTCTTACCTTTTGTAATGTTTTCTAGAATTTCATCGATGTTTTTGCAGACTTGTGTCCTTTCTTCCTCATATTGTTCTAGTTCATCCAGAAAATCTAACATTTATTGTATCTTTTATATTTTATTTATTTAATGTTAAAATAAAAAAAATTAAATTCCTAAATGAAATGAGTAAATCAAAAGTATAGTACATAACCTAACAAAGTTGCCCAACCTTCTATTTTCAAAAGCATATTTCAAAGCTTAATTAAAATAAACAATGCCACAAAACTGTTATATGCATTCAATTGATTTTCCATCCGCACAGAACCTAACTAGCTTTTTGTGGTTATCAAGTTTGGTGAAGATTTGTCCACTATAACAGCAGGAATTTTTGTCGCCAAATTTTGCTTTTGCTTCCGCTAGTAGTTTCCTCCGTGTCTTAGTGAGGTCTTCGGTAATAAATATTTTCTTGCCTTTAAGACTCCTGGCATTTTTCATTACGGTAATTTTCCAGTCATAGTTTATAGATTTCACTATGACCGGACGAAAACTCTGATAATTTTTTCTTCCTATTCTGTAAGCCGACGTAATATGTTGATTCGAAATCGACAAATTTGTGTTATTATTTATTATTTCACGAAATTCTGTTATCAGCTGTTCGCCTTCTTTTTCTTCAATCTCATAGACACATATATTAGTCATATTTGTTTGTTGTTGAAGGTTCTCCATTTTTTGTTCCATATCGTGAATTTTCGCTTCTTGAGTTTTTATAACATCTTCCATTTATTTCAGTCTCAGGTCGACCTTATCAGATACAGTTTTTATTATCTGGTTTAAAAACTTCACTGGATAGCAGTTCGGTTATTGTATCTTTTATGAGTGCTTGTAATTCCTGTTTACTTCTAGTTACCATTATGAAATTAGGATTTTGATTCAATAGAACTAATCAGAAACACTCAATCAGTCACTGGGGCACTTTTGAACCAATTCTATAGCTTATAAGCCACTGAAAACATTCGTTTTATCGGGACAACTTTATAGGCGTCTACTCGCTTCGAAACATACCCCAATATGAGTGTGCTACCTGGGGGCTTACTCAGAATTCATAAAAAAATCCGAAAATAACTAAGCAAATAACCCTCGTGAGTTCTGGGCATTTCTAAATTCTAAGAAAAATAAATCGCGCATACCTGGGCTTATGTTCTACAATAATGAAAAACTAACAACATCACAAATCATTGTAAATGGTCTCGCAAAACACTTTAGTAGTGTTTATGAGTCCGATAATTCCTCGTTGAACGAAAACACTGTTTCTGAACACATAGGGAGTTCAAGTCAATATTTAAATATCAAGGAAAAAATTGAAAAATAAATTGAATTGCGGTCCTGATAATATCCCCACTAAATTAGTTAAATCGCATGTCGGCCCTTACTACTGATCTTCAATCTCGTTTTGAAAACCGAAACATTTCCTACCATCTGGAAAATATCTCGCATATACCCAATCTTCAAATCTGGAAAAGTAATTACAGACCCATAGCACTGATCACAGTTTTTTCCAAATTATTCGAAATTATTCTCTTTGATCTCATCTACTCACATGTGTGTAACTCTTTATCAGAATTCCAACATGGATTTATGAAATCAAGAAGTACAACGTCGAACCTTTGCGCGTTTACTCAATATATTTCGAGTTCACTCGACAACCGTCATCAAGTGGACGTGATATATACTAATTTTAGAAAAGCGTCATACACTTTCTTCGCTCACTCAGGGGTACCTCAAGGGTCTAATTTAGGGCCTCTTCTTTTCCTATTGTTTATCAATGATATTTGCACTACAATCCACTCGAGTAAACTTCTGAAGAAAGAAATATTTAACTGAGTATCATCAGCATAAAAATTCACCTTGGAATGGGATACTGCATTCTTGAAATTTGCAGTGTATAAAATGAAAAGAAGTAGTGGCCTGCGAGTAGATAGACAATGCCGATTCTGTGACCGAAGAGTGTCTCAGAATCGGCATTGCTCCACACGGTGAATCTCTCGATGGCCGCGTCCATCAAGTTCTTGCCGTTGGTGGAGGGTTGGTGCTGAAGAAGATGACGTGTTCGCCGAAGAGTTTCGGGGTGGGGGACTTCAAAACGTTTCACCCTAAGTGGCGCGCGTCTTTTTTGCAAAAGAACATGGCGGCGATGCAGCGGAAGGCAAAAAAACATGGCGGTGATGCAGCGGAAGGCAAAAAAACATGGCGGCGATGGAGCGGAAGGGGCGGCGATGGAGCGGAAGGCAAAGAACATGGCAGCGATGGAGCGGAAGGCAAAAAAACATGGCGCGATGGAGCGGAACGCAAAAAACATGGCGGCGATGGAGCGGAAGGCAAAAAAACATGGCGCGATGGCGGAAGTTATGAAAAAACTTCTTTCCCTCACGTGATTCGCTGAGAGCAATTGGCTGGAAGAGAAAAAAACATGGCCTCCGCCGCCGCCACCTTAATTGACAAAACGAAAAAATTAAATATGAAAAATGTCTACTGTCTTAGAACACACAACAGAAAATTATGATGAACGACTTATTATTAATTCACTCGCTCCCGAATTAAATTCCAAAAGAAAAAAAATACGTCTCCGCGCGCTGTAGTCGTAAACATCGATAAGAGCCACATCTGGTGTTTACTCTCTCTCCAATGAAATTGTAAGAAATACGATTTGGCCTTGGACTTGTTTACTGTCTGCTCTCTGAAGTTGAACGAAATTCTCAGTAAACACGACGATGATCCATTTTTGACCTTGAATGTTTTTCAGATTTAATCGCACATCCGAGTTTACGCTGCTCGAGCTAAATTGACCTTGGAGTTGTTTACTGTCTCAGATGTTTTTTTTCCAGGAAGAGATAAGAGATTCGAGTTTGAAGCCTAATTAATCGATTCAAGGCATTTTAAATGTCTCACTCTAACCCATGGCATTGTATGTCTGTCTTTGTCTCTGTTTGCATTTATTGAAATGAATAACGTCAGTTCGAGAAAAATACGTTTATTTTTTCAAATAAAAAATTATACTTCAGTGACATGGTAATATTCACCATCTTTGTTCGAATTGTTGCATATGTATCTTTGTCGAATTGATTGCAACAGCTTGTACAATGATTAACGTAGGCGTCTGTAGGGCATCTCGACGTCGTCGTCGTTACTCGGGGCACTGCAGGCATCGTGCGAGGAGTCACCTCCTCCACCACCTGAGATGCTGGCGGTTGCAGCAAAAACCAGTTAGTTTCTTGGCAAGTTTCGTTGCGAAAGACTTTCCTCAGCGGGTGGTGGGGACATGTTTGTTAAGTCGTAAAAAGCAACGTTTGGTCATCCTACCTCCACCACACCCATGCGATACGATTATTTAGCGAAATTACCGGGAATTTTTTGGCGGGTGCGAAAAATCTAAAATCCAAGCCCAAGTGTTTGAGAGAATGCATGTTTCTCACGAGTGTTTATTTCGACTGTCAGTTGTTTATATTAGCATATTCGAATAATTGATATATATAGTCTCAAATCGCTTCATGAGAGCTCGGTAGGTAATAATCGAACTTGCAGACATTTCATTAATATAGGTACCACGGTATACCGGGTGGCTACGGAAGTACTGCCTACGGAATATCTCAGTCATTGTATGAAGTAGTTTTGTGAAATTTGGAGCGTCGATATAATGACATAAGAGCTAGAATTTGAGCATATTGACATGTCGAAGTTAACTTCCGATCTGACCGGAAGTAACATCAACTTTCTTAATTTGAATGGAAACCAATTTTTTTTTTCTTTTCGCTTTATTCAGCATTCAATTCCCTTTCTAATGACATATCACAAGTTGTTGTCTAACCAGAAACTAGATCAGAAAAAATTATTATTGAAATTCACCGAGTAGGCCGTGGAAGCAAAATGAAAGCCAAATATTGAAAAGTTGGCTATGGAAACCATACGTCACTTGATAACAGTTGCTACTACTGTGATATTTTATTTTCATTCGTCGGCGTTATAAAAAGCCGCCAAAAAAAATATTGGAAAAATTGGGAAAAAAAACAATACTCTGTAGGTCCATAACTCAAATAGGAACATACAACTTTTTCTTGCCTGTACTATTCAGCATAACCATTCCTTTCTAATGATATAATAGAAAGTAATTTTTTGAAATGAAATACCAAAAAATCCAATTATTATTCTTCAAATAACAAAACAGATTATCGCCATACGCAAAAATAACATTAAAAATAATGTGGAATGATAAATTATATCCTGTAGGTTCTAGGTTAAATAGGAACATAAACGTACTTGGTCTGTGCCATCGTCCATAGATATTCTAATATCTACCTATGGACGATGTTTGTGCTATTCAGAATAATCATTCCATTGCAATAATCATTCGAACCAAAATATTAACAAGTAGGCTGATTAAGATGTATTTTGGAATGGAACAAAAAAGAAACGAGAGCTCTCACGAACGCTGCTATCCACATTATTTTGAAGTTCGAAGTAGTGTTTTTAATTCTGTCATTTTAAAAGGGTTTGGAAATCGAAATCAGTTAGTGGAATATTCAAAAAATGCCCCGTTATTCACAAACCGAACAAATTGACATGCTTCTCATTTATGGTGAATGTCTATGAAATTCTTATGCCGCAGAACGATTGTATTTAGAGCGATATCCAGGGAGGCAGCAACCGTCAAGAAGGTATTTCCAGTGGCTTGAAGAAAAATTAAGAACTGAGCCTGATGTTCACGAAGACCAAGAAGCATTTGTTATTAATGAGGAAACTGAAATTAATGTATTAGCTTTAGTACAATATGATAGTATAATTTCCTCAAGGCAGATTGGCGCCGAATTAGCTATAAGTAAGGACTCTGCTAGGAAAATTTTGAAAAAACATCGATTGAAATCCTTCAAGTATCAATTGCATCAACATTTGTATGAAAATGACGGTGAAAGGCGCCTTGAATATTGTAATTGGTTTCTTCGACAAATTGCTGAGAATCACCTATTTAACTATTATATCTTGTTTACGGACGAGTCAAGATTTACCAACAATGGATTATTTAACAGGAATAATACAAGGTAGGTACTGTACTTTATTTGGATTATTGTCGATAGTCGAAGTGTAAAGTGCTAAAAGTGTGAACGGTCTTTTGTTTCAGGTACTGGGCGATAGAAAACGAGCACCGTTTTCGACAAGGTGGCTTCCAGGAGAGATTTGGTGTGAATGATTGGGCAGGAATAGTTGGAACTCATATTGTTGGCCCCATTCTTTTTCAAGGCCAACTAACCGGAGAGAGATACTTTAATTTTTTAACGAATGAAATTTCGGAATTCATTAACAACCTACCAGCGGAAATAACTGAGAGAATGTACTTCCAGCAAGATGGCGCCCCTCCGCATAATTCAAGAATAGCGAGAAATTATCTTCAAAATCGCTTTCAAGAGAGACTTATAACAACCCATGGTCCAGTCAGGTGGCCACCAAGGTCACCTGATCTTACTCCGTGCGACTTTTTCTATGGGGGCATCTTAAAAATAGGGTGTATTCCACACAGCCTACAACTCTACATGAGCTAGAAGTAAAAATTCGTAGAGCTTTCCAAGATATCACGCCCCAAATGTTGAGAAACGTTTTACATGAAAATATCACCAGAGTCAATAAATGTATTGACGCTGAGGGAATTCATTTCGAACATTTGTTTTGAATTAATTTTATTTTTAATCCTACCAATTTGATTTATTTTTTTTCGATAAATCTGCTTTTTTGGTATTTGAATAATAATAATTGGATTTTTTGGTATTTCATTTCAAAAAATTACTTTCTATTATATCATTAGAAAGGAATGGTTATGCTGAATAGTACAGGCAAGAAAAAGTTGTATGTTCCTATTTAAGTTATGGACCTTCAGAGTATTGTTTTTTTCCCAATTTTTCCAATATTTTTTTTGGCGGCTTTTTATAACGCCTACGAATGAAAATAAAATATCACAGAAGTAGCAACTGTTATCAAGTGACGTATGGTTTCCATAGCCAACTTTCCAATTTTTGGCTTTCATTTTGCTTCCACGGGCTATTCGGTGAATTTCAATAATAATTTTTTTCTGATCTAGTTTCTGGTTAGATACCAACTTGTGATATGTCATTAGAAAGGGAATTGAATGCTGAATAAAGCGAAAAGAAAAAAAAATAGGGTTTCCATCTAAAATAAGAAAGTTGATGTTACTTCCGGTCAGACCGGAAGTTAACTTCGACATGTCAATATGCTCATATTCTAGCTCTTATGTCATTATATCGACGCTCCAAATTTCACAAACCTACTTCATACAATAACTGAGATATTCCGTAGGCAATACTTCCGTAGCCACCCAGTATATATTTTTATTATCAAAACACTATGTGAATTTTTGCCAAAGAATCAAACAAACTTCAAGTATTTATTCGCATATAATTTGAGTTTATTTACCATCTCGATATTCATATCTATGCATGGTCAACGATTTCAAGCAGGTAGGTATTGCTGACCAACAAATTAATAATCCCAGTGGCTTGGACGTTTTGAATGCTCGAGTTCATACATATTTGTCATTGCTGTTTCCTCAATACGCCATTATCGATGATATTTAAGAGAATTTCGTTTTCCGAGAATTTGTTTGCAAAAATCGGAAGTTGAAATATGTAGCGAATTTCTTGAGTGTTTTTGAATAAATTTGGTACAGAAATTTGCGTTCCAAAGAATTCTCGATCATATGATGATGCAATCGAACACCTGAATAAACAAAACCAATCGGATTTTGAGACCAAAGCACTCGATTCTAGGTCTGTATATCACCTCACTTTATACTATTGGATTTTATGTCTATCTCCCTTTGCATTCATCATTTGAATAGAGTTTGAAACCGAATAGCTCGGAATGTTCTGGAAATTAGAGTCTGATCACGTCATACCTGGATTGGAGGATGATCCAGCAGCACCTATTAGGTAAAAGCTAAACTAACATCACGGTAATAATTGCCACTTGTCGATTGCTTTTGCTAATTCATACAAAGTTGAATACTGAATAGTTGAAATAGACATGAGTGAGAGATGGCGTGGAAAGACCTTTGGGAAATCACCAAACATTTTTGACTAAAATTCATGCTTTTATTAAATTCAATTGAGTTCGTGAACAAGATTTCCGTTTGAAAAAAAAGAGAATAACTTCGAGCGAACACAGTATCGAGATGACTTTGAATATTTTTGAGTGAAGTCCATGTTAATTCAAATAGGTAACGATGGTCTCGTAGCGACGAAGTCCGCATAAAAAATAATGCGGTACTGGACTTGGAGTATTTCAGGCAGGTAATCGAGTTCGTGAACAAGATTTCCGTTTGAAAAAAAAAGAGAATAACTTCGAGCGAACACAGTATCGAGATGACTTGGAATATTTTGGAGTGAAGTCTATGTTAATTCAAATGGGCAACGATGGTCTCGTAGCGACGAAGTCAGCATAAAAAATAATGCGGTACTGGACTTGGAGTATTTCAGGCAGGTATTCGAGTTCGTGACCACGATTTCCGTTTGAAAATAAAAGAGAATAACTTCGAGCGAACACAGTATCGAGATGACTTGGAATATTTTTGAGTGAAGTCCATGTTAATTCAAATGGGCAACGATGGTCTCGTAGCGACGTGGTCCGCAACTGGACTTGGAGTATTTCAGGGAAGTAATCGAGTTCGTGAACAAGATTGCCGTTTGAAAAAAAAGGAAAAAACTTCGAGCGAACACAGTATCGAGATGACTTGGAATATTTTTGAGTGAAGTCCATGTTAATTCAAATGGGCAACGATGGTCTCGTAGCGACGAAGTCAGCATAAAAAATAATGCGGTACTGGACTTGTAGTATCTCAGGGAAGTAATGGAGTCCGTAAACGAGTCCTCTGTCGAAGAGCCAAATAACTTCGAGAGAACACAGTATCGAGATGACTTAAAATATTTTTGAGTGAAGTCCATGTTAATTCAAATGGGCAACGATGGTCTCGTATCGACGAAGTCAGCATAAAAAATAATGCGGTACTGGACTTGGAGTATTTCAGGCAGGTATTCGAGTTCGTGAACAAGATTTCCGTTTGAAAACAAAAAAAAGAGAATAACTTCGAGCGAACACAGTATCGAGATGACTTGGAATTTTTTTGAGTGAAGTCCATGTTAATTCAAATGGGCAACGATGGTCTCGTAGCGACGCAGTCCGCATAAAAATAATGCGTACTGGACTTGGAGTATTTCAGGGAAGTGAACGAGTCCTCTGTCGAAGAGCCAAATAACTTCGAGCGAACACAGTATCGCGATGACTTGGAATATTTTTGAGTGAAGTCCATGTTAGTTCAAATGGGCAACGATGGTCTCGTAGCGACGAAGTCCGCATAAAAAATAATGCGGTACTGGACTTGGAGTATTTCAGGCAGGTAATCGAGTTCGTGAACAAGATTTCCGTTTGAAAAAAAAAAAGAGAATAACTTCGAGCGAACACCGATATGACTTGGAATATTTTTGAGTGAAGTCCATGTTAATTCAAATGGGCAACGATGGTCTCGTAACGACGAAGTCAGCATAAAAAATAATGCGGTACTGGACTTGGAGTATTTCAGGGAAGTAAGCGAGTTCGTGAACAAGATTTCCGTTTGAAAAAAACAGAATAACTTCGAGCGAACACAGTATCGAGATGACTTGAAATATTTTTGAGTGAAGTCCATATTAATTCAAATAGGCAAAAATGGTCTCGTAGCGACATGGACTTCGAAACGTTCACAGTGGGTGGTGCTACGCATCTTCAACAACATTATACTAATTCGAATTTACAGGCGGCTCTCAAACTTGATCGATAGTACATTTTCAGTTCGAAAGATTCATACTAGATGGCGCTACGCTTCTGTCGCAATATTATATCCAGTTGTGTTCATACGACAGCTTGAAATGTGACTGGATTAGTTATTATTTGCTGAAAATGAGCTGTGGCAGATGATCTACCACCTCAGACGTTGTACATTCAATACTTGGAAACGGGAGACGAAATTTGGTGAAGTTGAATTGAAACCCAGCTCAGAGCATACCAGACCCGCAGCATATTATACCTTTCTATCGAAACAATAGAAGAGTAGCCTACGGAATCCCAGCCAGCTGTCTACCATCGGAAGGGTAAGTTTCGAGTTTCTTCATTCAGTGAACAAATATGAATTCTGAAGACATCACTACTATTTACGCAGACACTTAGGGTGAAACGTTTTGAAGCCCCCCACCCGAAACTCTTCGGCGAACACGTCATCTTCTTCAGCACCAACCCTCTACCAACGGCAAGAACTCGATGGACGCGGCCATCGAGAGATTCACCGTGTGGAGCAATGCCGATTCTGTGACACTCTTCGGTCACAGATTCGGCATTGTATATCTACTCTTGCGGGTTCAGTGCTCGCTTCATGAGCCAAAGAGCATGAGTTCGAATCTCAGCATTGCCACCGGTCTCGTTCTTGGCATCACACGTATTAAAAGGTAAGGGCTACGTCTTTCCCTAGCTCGCACAAGTCTCTGACTTTTGAGGGTTGCAGTTAGGGGTGCAACCGGTTGACGAATATAACAATTTCAACAATAACAATAACATAGAGCCCTGTGGTACTCCCCTAAAAATTTTCATAAGATTAGATACAGTATCGCATATTTTTATTCTCTATATTCTGTTGTTCAAGTATGCCTAAATCCTCTTTCCAGCAACTGGGAGTTTCGCTTGTAACCAGACAAATATTTACCATAATGTGTAATGTAGGGTATGATGAAAGGGCAGCACATAGTCAATAACTTAATATTGATACCGTCAGAGCCCTGCGCATTTGTATTCAAATCATTGATACTTTTTTTTATGTCTGTTTTTTTTGATTTTTTCAAATGACATCTCATAACTGCCCAGTTTTTTCTAATTTTTATATAAGGTAATAATATCGGGATCAACATTTACTTTGGGAATCGCATTAATATAATAGTTATTGACCTCATCCACCTTCTTCAATTCATCTGGAATTTCTATACACTTTTTTTGCTAATACCCAGCTTACCTATTTCCTTCCATACTTTGTTTCATTTATTCGCAAAAAATTCTG
This sequence comes from Chrysolina americana, assembly GCA_958502065.1. Taxonomy (NCBI): domain Eukaryota; kingdom Metazoa; phylum Arthropoda; class Insecta; order Coleoptera; family Chrysomelidae; genus Chrysolina; species Chrysolina americana. The sequence goes on along the minus strand of OY293421.1, from coordinate 34,191,141 downwards.
AAAATATTCCTTCTTTTAATTTTTACATGATAGTGTAGTATAATTCCTGATTGCTTCATAATATTCATAATTTGCAATACTTTTCGATTTACGCCATCTTCTTCGTGCCTTTTCACGTAATTTTATTAGCAGACGGATATTATCTGTGATCCACAGAGAATAGGTTTTTGAAATTCGGACATTCTCAGAGGTGCATGATTATTGAAAGGGTCCTAATTAAATCATTGAATAATTGAAGTTTATCATCCATGTCTGGTAAGTTATAAATCAGATGGAAAGATGCATTTTCAAGACCTGAGTAAAACCCATCTATGGAGAAATTCCTAAAGTCCTTAATAGATTTATAAATGTCAGACTTTCTTTGTATAACAACAGCCAATTCGAAATAAGTAAGGCTACTGGTATATCTTATCTTATTACATGAAGAATTGTTTATTGCCAGCATATTGTCCATATATTGTCAACACACTGTATATTAAATCATATATTAAATCATTCCTTTTTCAGTGGGTGTGTTATAAAACTATCATGTCTTGAAGCACAACTTGTCCTCAATTACTTTCTTACGTTTTCAAAACAAAAAAAAGTGATTGAAAGAAGGCCACTTATAGTTCGATCAGGGTGTTGAAGTTAGGCTTCTGCCGTGTCCAAAGCTAGTGATGAAATGGGGGGAGTTGGGAAGTACATAAATTGAGTACCTTTAGAGAATAGTTTGAAAAATTATTTACCCGTTAAGATTGTATTGGTATCGTCTGTATGGAACGCGGAAGTGTCGTCAACCTTGTACCACTCCAAGTAAGCCACAACAAGAAGTCCGATTCAGAAGGGCAAATTCCAGTAAGGTTGCGAAGGACACAGTTACCACATCCAGGTAATTTTGTCGAGCCTCGCCACAAGCGAACAAGTGGAGTCAAGCCAAGCGCTACCATACCAAAGCTCAATGATGTTTTTTCAGACTGAGCCAAACTGGAGTCCAACTGAGCCAAGCCACACCATGCCATGCCCAGTAGAGCTATGCCATGCCCAGTAGAGCCATTCCATGCCCAGTAGAGCCATGCCATGCCCAGTAGAGCCATGCCATGCCCAGTAGAGCCATGCCGTGCCCGAGCCATGCCAAGTCTAGTAGGTTTGGGCCAAGCCATATCTAGTCCAGCCAAGCCAACCCAAGCCAACCCTAGTCAAACAGAACCAGCGAAGTCGGGCTAAGCCAAGTCAATTGTTAGACAGACAATGATAAATTATGGGTGGTTGGTGGATCAGCGGTCTAATGCACAGGCCGTTCGAAACTCCAGCATAGCGATAGTCGGTTCGAATCCGATGTAGGTACGAGAATTTTTCTCAATTACTTTATATCGGATCGATAGGCGGCCGCATGCCTTGTTGAAAAGCTAGTGTATTGTGAGTTGTCTAGATGCCAATCTCGTCTAGTGCTAGCTTGAAGTGCACACCGACCACCCGAGGTGGTGCTGTAGGTTTTCCGGGTTTTCCTACAGCTGAAAAGTGAATACATCAGTAAGTCGCCCTGAAGCGCCACGGCAAATAGTAATAATAGCCGTCCTCTACCCGCACAGGTTATGCCTTTGGGTACACTTAACGAGTGTTTATGAGGGAGTATTATTATTATTACTAAAATGAATTTAGAATTAGTCAAGCGGAGATGGAAAATGTAGCAAGGGGGTAGAATAATTTGAATGGAAAATGCAAGAAGACGTCCTCTGCGGATATTTTATTTGTATTATTTTTTTGCTTTATGTAAACTTTTATCGTGTTTTGTTAACCTGTATCGGATTATCAGCTCAGCTGGAATATATTCGCGCTGGGCGCGGGATTTTGTCCGGGGGAGTTATTTTCAAAAATGTTTCGAACACTCCGTATATTAAATCATTCCATTTTCAGTGGGTATATTATGAAATTATTATGTCTTGAAGCACAACTTGTCCTCAAATACTTTCTTACGTTTTCAAAACAAAAAACAAGAGTTTGAAAGAAGGCCACTAATAGTTCGATAAGGGTGTTGAAGTTAGGCTTCTGCCGTGGCCAGAGCAAGTGAGGGATATAGGGGTAGTTGGGAATTATATAAATTGAGTACCTTTAGAGAATATTTTGGAAAGTTGTATCCCCGTTATGTTTGTAAGTATAGGTCTTTTCTAATTAATTTAATAAAATTTATCGAAATTGAACAACGAGGAATTCATCAAATTATTTCCATCGTCATTGAAATCAGAATAGTTATATTGTTATTTTTATTTTGTAAGTACATGAATAAACTCTGTTTTCTATATCGTTTCCGAAGTGTTTTAAATCTTCAAATGATCTGAATCTGCCTAGTTAGTCGTGAAAAACTCCAATTCACGACATATCATTGTATTTTGGGAGTAATAAATATAAATTTCTTTCTAGATCACCAATAAATTCATTGACGAAAGAGCTTAGTGGTCTATAACCAAGTCCTAGTGCATACAATAAATTAATTATGAATGTGAAACTCAATCCATAATTGCTCAACCGTTGATAATGATGTGTCAATTATGCGATATTTCAGAGATTTTTCAATAGGGCAGCAGGCACACTGAGCAACCATGACCGACCGTCCAACTAGGACCAAAATTTCCAAAACGTGAATTCTTATCCTTGATTTCAAGGTTACCCTAAATCAAGTTTTGAAACCAGACATATATCCCTCACCTATCATTAATGATTTACTAACAAAATTGTCTGGAGGGGTATTTTTCTGCACCTTAGACTTATTAGGTGCTTATCAGCAAATTAAAATTCATGAAGATTCTCAAAAACTACTTACCATTATTACTACCTTTGGATTATATAAGTAACTCGCCTAACTTATGGGATGTCGAGTGCACCATCAATATTCCAAATGATCATAGACCAAATTCTTTTTGCCTGGAGAATGTGGTTTGCTATTTAGATGATATATTTATCAAAGGGGTAAATCTTCTAGATTGTTTTGATGTTTGTAAAGTTTTGTCTAGGTTACAAAAATACAATGTCAAGGTCAACCTGGATAAATGTGTGTTCTTCTCTAATGTAGTTGAATATTTAGGTCATCGTGTAGACCATTTGGGGATTCATCCAACTTCAGAAAAGATCCTAGCAGTATTGCATGCTCCCAATCCGAAAAATATATTAGAATTAGGAGCATTTCTAGGGTTGCTAAATTTCTATAACAAGTTTCTTCAGTTTTGAGACCTCTGTACCATCTCCAGGAGAAGAATGTTCCATTTATTTGGTCATCAGAGTGCATGGAGGCGTTTGAAAAGGAAAAATCCCTTCTACTTCATAATCAGGCATCCAAAGAAATCTTTTAAATTAATATGTTACTCGAGTCCTTATGGAGTGGGGGCTGTCCTCCATTATTCAATTGATGGTTTTGATAGGCCTATTTGGTTTATATCTAGTACCCTCTCCCCAGCGGAGAGAAACTATTCTCAAATTCATAGGGAAGCCCTCGCAATAATATTTGCAGTATAACGATTCCATAGATTTCTTTTTGCTAGATTTTTCTCGTTAGTATCAGACCATCAACCCTTGCAAGCTATTTTTAACCCTTTAAAGGCTTTACCCACGATGTCGGCTATGTTTCTGTCTGCCTATCAATTCAAAATAGAATATCGAAGGGGTTCTCATATTGGTAACGCTGACTGTCTTTCCAGACTTCCATTACCTCAAAGAACAGATGTTTTATACATCAACTACTTCAATATATTGGAAAGTGTACCCCTGTCTGCTGTTGACATACACACTATACTAAATGTGATGAAACTCTATCAAAAGTGTGTGACCTCACCATTAGAGGCTGGCTGAATTCGGTAGCTGATTCAGAGATGAAGCCATATTTCTTATTGAGAAATTAACTGTCTATAGAACAGGGTTGTCTGCTATGGGGAAACCGTGTAGTAGTTCCGCTAAAGCTGTTACAACAGGTTCTGGATTTACTGCACGAATCTCATAATTGGGATTGTGAGATCCAAAATGTTGGCTAGATCCGTATTTTGGTGGCAAAATCTAAATAAAGATATTGAGGACACCATTGGTAAGTGCGAGACCTGCCAATCCTCCCAAAATAACCAGCCTGATAGATCAATGTGTTCCTGGCCAAGGTCACTAAGGTGTTGGAATAGAATCCAAGTAAACTTTTTCTTTTGGCATTCACTAACATTCTTGATTATCTTTGACAGTTTCTCAAAATGGATCGACATACATTTGATGTCAACTACCACGGCACTCATGACTATTAATAAACTGAAACAAACTTTTGCAACTATGGGATTACCCAATCAGTTGGTGAGCGATAATGGTCCACCTTTTAACTCTGTCGAGTTTGTGAAATTTTGTCAGGCAAAAGGAATAATAACATTAAAAAGTCCGCCTTACCATAGTCAGTCAAATTGAGCTGCAGAACGCGGCGTTCAAACGGTAAAAAAAGCCCTAGAACGCCAATGTTCTGATAAAAATTCAACATCTTCAGTAACTGCACAAATTAGTAATTTCCTGTTGAGTTACAGGAATACCCCTTCAACTACTACTGGACTATCCCCATTTGAAATAGTTTTCAAAAGTAAGCCAAGAACCAGACTTTATCTTCTAAAACCAGATATGGGTCAAACAAAAATAAATAGGGATTTTGTTAATCCAAGTATTCATAGAAAATTGTTTTCAGTCGGTCAGACAGTTTTTTTTAAACCATAGAGGCATCATTGTAAAAGTTCTTAGTTATGTAACCTATCTTGTTAAAGTAAATAATATTATAAAAACGGTACACTACGATCATTTAAGAGAATGTAAATTGTCTTGTGCTCAGTCAGATCTAGCATATAGAGATAGAAAATACAATTGTTAACTAACATTACAGCAATGAAGGGGAAATTGTGCCTAAAGATTTAAATCAACGTGAAAACTCTGCAAATAATCCCCAGCCCATGATAAATAATGACATGCAACCTTCTGTTTAAATAACTTCGAATCAGCACAAAATGTACCTGAGCATGATTCCAGTTCCTTGACTGAGTTGACTGAGGTACAGCCAGCCATTAAAAAGATCTCAAAGGACCATTGGAGCTCCTACTAGTCTTGATCTTTGATAAGGGGGAGGAAATGTTGAGTATTTAGGTTGGTGTGACTGGTATCAGGTTTCTGGCTTGGCAATACTGGCAGGGGACGACAGTGTCAAGACTGTCAAGTCATGTGTCCAAATCTAGTCTACAGTCTACTAGTTATTTAATTATTCTGTAATAATTAAAAAGTGTAAGTAATAATTAAAAAGTGTAAGTAATAATTAAAAAGTGTGATACTGTCAGTGTCCAATGATCGTAATATTAAACGTTTAACAAGTGTATGTGTTTCATTCTGTGTGTTGATCATACCCGCAATACATAACATATTTGACGACGAGGTGTCAACGATCTTTTCGCGCGCGTTCCATCATAATGCTTCCTTTGGTGGGACAAATCGAGTGCTATAATCAGGAATTATCAGACTTTCCCAAGTGGATTGATAGACTGGAATCGCTATTTGAGTGCAACGATGTTCCTGATGACAGAAAAGTGACACTTTTCTTTACCCTAATGGGTGCTGAAACAAATAAAACATTGAAAAGCCTTATTTCACCAGATCTTCCAATAAGTAAGTCCTATGATGAACCGAAAGCGACTTTGGCAGCTCACTTTTCTTCAAAGCACATTATCATAGCAGAGAGATTTGAATTCTTCAGAACGTTACAAGAGCTAAATGAATCTGTAGCGTTCATAGTTAGGCTTAAAGCTGCTGCAAAATTCTGTGAATTTGGAGACTTCTTAGACGATGCCCTCAGGGATCTAATTGTTTGTGGGTTGGCTTCGTCCCTAGTTCAACGAAAGCTCTTAGGGGAGGACGATCTATCTTTCAAAAAGGCTTGCACAATTGCCTCATCATAAGAATTGACTGATCAACAATCAAAACTATTCCAGCCAGATACAATATGTGCTTTATATAATGAACGTCAAGCATGTAACCCTGCTAGATCAAAGTTTTACCAAAGAAACCCCCAAGGAGGCCCATCTACAAGAAATTCCCGTGGTCCTCCAATTAGAATGAATAGGAGCAGTTGTTTCCATTGTGGCAGGGCACATGATCCATCCACTTGCCCAGCTGTTGATTGGGTATGCTACGCTTGCAGAAGAAAGGGCCACACGTCTGCAGTATGTTCAAAGAAGCAACTACATCATCTCGAGGAGAACCCTGGGGAACCAGAGATTTGTGAGATCCATGAAGACCAACCAGAATCTTCTTTGGAGGATTATAGCCAGGACGGAGGAGATGTGTTGGCAAATCTGGCTTCAATCAAAGGTGGTAATGAACCAAAAAATATTGCATTTCACATATACAATAAGTTCATTGAAATGGAGATAGATAACCATTGGACACTGACAGTATTACACTTTTCAATTATTACACTTTTCAATTATTACAGAATAATTAAATAACTAGTAGACTGTAGACTAGACTTGGACACATGACTTGACAGTCTTGACACACTCCTCAGTTGATATATGTTGCTGATTTAGTACTCAACAAACCGAATCTTTAATACTTCGTTTAAATTATTAACTGCTTCTAGCAACAAAATGTGTGGTTTTTGTATTTCGAACCCAAATAAAAGAATGTTATTTTTCCTATGAAGTTTTTCGAAACGGCTATTATTTTCTTCTAAAACGCATTTTTTTTTTCGAGGTCAGTGATTTTAATTGACTGTTCTTCTAGTTTTTCAATAATCCTTTTTTTTCTGCTTGATTTAATCTTTGCAACTCCATGCACATACAACGTGAACATCGAATTAGCATTTCATTATTATTCCGTCATGTTTGCCGTAATAAATTTTCCCGCCGCTTATATTCCACATACAACGTATTGATAGAGTTCTCGATAAAGTTGATCAAATATACATTTCCTCGCGGACATGATGCTGCCTCAATTAAAGCCGTATTGTTTGCCCAAAGTGGGACAGTGGAACTCGCCCCGTACACGGTCCCATGTAATGTATCCGCCATGATCACTCCCTTTTGAATTCTCGTCCCTACCAAATTGCATCAAGTTCACTCAAGGTGTACGTGTACCGCGTTGCTGTTTTAATTGATGAGTTGGGTTCAAAATACTGTTACTCATAAAATAGTGTTGTTTCTGTTACCCTTCAGCGCTTGAAAGGACCCCGCTCATTTACTACGTAAAATGTCGTTCAGCTCATTTTGCTCAAATTTTGATCTGTTGTAGATCCTGACATTCTCATTACGTAGTCCAATTCATAGATTAATCCCATGACCAGTATTCGAGCTGTCAAATATTCAATTTTTGCTTGTTTGTATGCATCGATTTGAATTTTGATATCGAAATTGATCTTACTTAGAAATTAACTCATCGCATCTGAGTTGGGGCTTATTAGTTCCTCCATTCCAATAAAAAATTAAATCTCACAAAGGTTTTTGCATTACAGCATGACAAGACAATGTTCATAGAAATAGATAAATAGCAAGGCCATAATCCTGTCGATTTTCACCCAATCCGTTGAAACTAGAACAGAAACGTCTAGATTTTGCCAATTTTTTGAAAAAGTCTTCATCGACTATATGAGGATTTCAATGATTGCCTGTCCAACAGCATTTGTTTTCCATATATATGGTCATAGCGCTGGTACCGGCGGCCCAATCGCGTGGGCGTTAATCGAACGTGTCGGATAAATAACGAGTGTCGAACGATTTGTTTCACAAAAATACTTGTATTTTCCGATAGTCGATAAAAAAAGAAGTATGGGGTAGCCTAATACCATACTTCTCCGGTGTGACTTACAGCCCGCCATATAACGACGCGAATAAATTATTTAAAAAAAAAACAGTTCAATCATTTGTACCAGGCTAATTTTTGGGCAAATAAGCATCGTCGAGTAGCCATTTACGGAAATCACCTTGCCATACATTTTCGTCGGTTCCCAATGGCCGCCATACCACTGCAAGGGATTAATTATTTTTTCTTGTTAAATGATTTGTACCAGTATTGCATTTGGATTTTTGGAAAGTATTTGATGAAATGTGACCGCTATTATATATCCCATACGTCTAGTAGTGGAAAAAAGTGCTGCCATACTTGAAAAACTTATTTATTCGACACGATTTGAAAATACTGTAAAATACGTAAAATAATTTCTCACATCATGGAATCATTGTATTCTGTTCTGTTCGTTTGGATGTAATTCTACCTAAAAAAAATTATTCCAGATTGTAACCTGGGGCAGACGACTATCAGACTTGAGCCAAAATGTAAAAAAAAAAATTTTGACGATTTGTACCAGTACGGCATTTGGATTTTTGAAAATTATATGATACAATATGACCATTATTATATTTGCGATACTATTAGGATAGGGAACAAGTGGCGCCTTACTGGTACAAATCTTTCGAACTACGAATAAAATCTTGAAATTTTGAAGAAATATTGTACATATTCGCCACCTCCCACAGGTATGGCATGATCAGACTTCTATTTATGATTATAGAGAGAACTGTTAAAAAAGTTTTAGGCTAGTACAAATCGTTTAGCAACAAAAAATAATGTATTCCCTTGCGGTGGTATGGCGGCCATTGGGAACCGTCGGAAACGTATGACAAGGTGATTTCGGTGAATGGCTACTCGACGATGATTAGTTGCGCAAAAATTAGCATGGGACAAATGGTTGAATTTTTTTTTTATTTAATGTCAGCGCCAGATTTAGATTCGGCGGCCCATAGGCAGAGCATGTGGTGGAGGCCCTCAAATCGTTGAACTGTTGAAAGTTTCTATTTAGGTCAAGGTAAAGAAGAAAGCAACAAAATGAGTTGGCTAACACAAAAGTTATTCAAAATTAAACTAGAAAATAACTAAAATATTTTTAGTTTACCTACAAGCTGAATTATTTTTCGTCTGCTTTTCACATCAATTAACGTATCGATAATATCGTTGAAGTCTGTTTCCCTCAAAACATCACTCTCTAAACTAAGGAGAGTTAAAACATTTAATCTGTCCTCGGTCATGGAACTTCGGAGTTAAAAATCAACAATAACATAAACTTCAGGGATTAATATTTACACATTCATTACCTACTTACAAAAAAGAAACGAGTTTATTTAATTACTTAATTGATACACCTTTTGACGTTTGATACTCAACTGAGTATCCAAAATACCAGTTTATTCATGTCGAGCGAGGTGCATACGTACGCGCGCATGCGCACTTGGACAGGTGGTGCTATAGAGAGAGCGAGACGCCGCTCTATTGCTTCATAAACGCGTCTCACTCGCTTTCTCAATAGAAAAAGTCCTGCTCTTTTGATGGAAAAAGTCCTGCTCTTTTAATGGAAAAAGTCCTGCTCTTTTAATGGCAAAAATTATTCGCGCGCCGTATGACACGCCATTTTCCCCTGTTGCTAATGGTCTAGCGCGGCGCGGTAGAATGCACGAAAGGCGTCATTCGTGTTCATATTTCGTGCTGCGTGATCTCGCAGATTTTTAAATGTTAACTTCTCCCGCTCAAATATAAAAATAAGATTTTCGTCTAACTATTTGTTACAAAATTCAGTATTATTTTGTTTCTACTGAGCCTTTATTGATTTAATTTAATTTTTTCTGTGGTGTGGTTGCGGCCCCCTACGCCTGTGCATAAATCCGGCACTGTTTAATGTATTCGTGTCGGTATGGCATTACGCTACCGCCAACTTCTTTTTTATAGACTATTGGAAAATACAAGCATTTTTGAGGAACAAATCGTTCGACACTCGTTACTTATCCGACACGTTCGATTAACGTCCACGCGATTGGGCTGCTGGTACCAGCGCTACGACCATCATTTTCTTTTTTGTCATTCCGTAATTAGACTGGTACTGGTACAAATGATCTAATATTTTGTGTCACCATCTCCCGGTCTATCTTGAATGTTTTCAACTAGCAAAACCGCAAGAGAACTTATTTCTTATGGCTTTCTTCAGATATTCTCCAAATCTACAATGTACTGCCAGGTTCTGTAATGCAGTGGCATATAATCTACTTACTCCTGGAAGGTTTTCTTGTGAGAGTCCTCTGATGATAATTTGTCACAAATGATTTCCTATGATTAAGAGACAATGTAAAGTAGTGAGGCAGAACACCCCGTATATCTGCTATCGGTAGTGTTATGTTTATTAAAATGAATGAAGACACCAGGTTGGATGCGATATGAGTTTATTATAAATTCATAGTATATTATCAACAATCATTATATCAATTATCATAACCAGTTGACATGCTGTCCTATGTCATATGTCCATGATAAGGTGCATTCACAAGTGGCACTTATCACATCTCCCCTTTTCTCAATGCATCAATACAATTTTAATATCCAAATTTAGAGGGCTTAACTATTACCCTACCGGATCTAGTCTTATACTCATTAGTGGGTGATAAAACAGAACTAGGTCTTTGTATGTCTGGTTGAACAGAAACATTATTTTGATTCGACATATTTTGGTGAAATGTATTAGGATCAACATTGGGAGAACATGTACTTTCAATATCAGGACACCAATCAAAATTGAAATAACTTTCTTTGTCCAAAACTGGATTCGGATTATGTTTAATAAAGGGTGTATTCCTTCTGTAAATGTGACCACGATTGTCTCTAACTTGATACGATCTAGCTGTGCCATGTTTTGATATTATTTCACCTGGAATCCAATGCTCATCCTCTTTTAACATTATGCTATCCCCCTCTACAAACCTACCCCTAAATTTAGCTTGTCTATTATAATAATGCTTACCTATGTTTCACTTTTCCATTAATTTATTTATTCCAACTATTGTGGTAGTACCTGATGTTTTTAATAAGGAACTTTTTGAGACAGGAAAAATCGTCCTAAGTATTCTATTATTGAAAAGCTCGGATGGCGAAATATTTGTACCTGCCAGAGGGGAGTTCCTATATTTTAATAATGCTTTGTGTATATCAGTACTGGTATCTTGACACTTCCTCAGCATAGACTTACAAATGCCTACTGGTCTTTCTGCTAGCCCATTTGATTTTGGATGTCTTGGACTTGAAGATATTGTATCAAATTCCCAATCTTTCGCAAATTTTTTAAATTCAATACTGTTAAATGGCATATTATCTGAAATGAAAGTTTGTGGAATTCCATGTTTGAAAAACACAACCTTTTCAGCAGAAGTTTTATTGAAGAGTAATATAAGATCAATCCAATTGCTGAAATAGTGAACTACTACTAGGTAGTCTCTACCAGCAAAAGATACATTTGGACGACTATATTGGATAATTGGTTCTTCAACAAGATTTTCAGAATATTTCAAACAAGTTCTACATTCTGCTACAAAATTGTATACATCAGTTGAAAGACCTGGCCAGTAAAAAATTTTCCTGGCTCTCGCCTTAGATTTTTCAATTTCAAAATGACCAGTATGTAGTTTCATAAGCATTGATTTTCTCAGCCCTTTGGGCACAACAATTTTATCATTGAAAAATAAGAGACTATTTTTTTATAACCAGATCATCTTTTAGTTTGAAATAAGATCCAAGTTCAGAACCTTTGAATTGGTTTTTATTAGGCCAACCACTGATGCAATACTCTTTTACTTGTGTTAAGATGTGATCATTTAGAGTAGCTTCTTTTAACTCTTTCATACTGTTTTCAGAAATAGGCAAGTGTAACTCAATACTGTGTACTGTGATCTGAATATCAGTGACCTTACTTTTACTATTCTTGGAAAACGATTTTGATAAGAGATCTGCAATAAACATCAACTTACCTGGTAAGTATTCTACCTTAAAGTTATAGTTGAGAAGTCTCAAATTTAAACGTTGCAGTCTACTACTAACCTTATAGAAATCTTTTCTACAGGTGGTCACTAATGGTTTGTGATCAGATTTCACAGTTATTTTACGACCATAAACATAGTGATGAAACTTAGATAAGCTGAAACTTAGATAAGCTGAAACGAATGCTAAGTAATTCCATATCAATTTGTGGATAATGTATTTCTGTTTCAGTGAGGCTGCGAGAACAAAATGCGACTGGTCGTCCACTCTGTAATAGGCAACCCCCGATACCATACTGACTGGCATCTGTTTGGACCTCTATTGGTAGATTCTCATCAAATATTTCAAGGCTTGGTATATTTGTAATTAACTCTTTGATTTTATTACAAGCAACGGTATGGTCATGTATCCAAACCCAACTATTATAGTTCTTCATTAGGCCCTTGAATGGGGCTAAGAAATCAGACAATAATGGTTTGTATTTTAATTTAACATTCCCATTATTCCTAAAAATTCTTTCTTATTTGTATGTTCTTCGATATCTATTATTGCCTGTGTGTAACTTTTATCTGGAAGAACACCATTACTTAAAAATATCTGCTCCAAGTATTTTACTTCTTTCACTTTAAATTGTAATTTATTTACATTAAAACCTACACCATATTTAACAGCTCTTTTGTACTCTCGGAATCAAATGGAACATGATACAAACCTTCTTTCAAGTCTAATACTGTGAACATTGATTTACCTCTCAGCTTCAAAGCAAGCTCGTCCACAGTCGGAATTGGGAACTGATCTGAGCACACAGCCTCATTGAGATGTAAAGGATCTAAGCAAATTCTGATACTTTTATTATTTTTTTCGACAAAAACAATATTATTAACCAACTCTGTAGGTTTTTCAACAATTTCAATTATATCTCTTTGGACTAAATCATCAAGGGTTTCTTTTAGCCTTCCAGTACTCGCGCCAAGTCTCACAGACCCAACGCTTCAATTTTGCAGGTGCATTTTGTAGCGCAATGAGAGTGGGGGTTGTTACATCGTATAGCTTCCTATTTTCAGTCATAGTTTCACACACCGGAGCGTCGAGTAGGTTGGCCTTCGAATATTTTGTAAAACTTGATATAAAATCTGTTAGACTCGGCGCGAGTGGTGACGCAACTGTTTTTGAACTTCAAATGTTGTGGTTTGTTTTGTTAGAGAAGGTAATATACAGCAATTGTTAGACACATTTGGTCATAAGAATAGTAATTAATATTTAAGATGGATTATGAAAGAGAGCAGGAACGTTTACTCCGACTGCTTGAAGAAGTAGATGTAGAAGACTATGAAGATGACGAATCGGACTTGGAGGACGATGCCACCGAGGAAAGGTTTCAAAACACCGATACGGAACAATCTGATAATGATGACGACGGTGAAGTTCAAACTCCAAATAGACAACCTCGATTACCCTGTTTTATCGGCAAAGATGGGCAAACGGTGTGGAAGAAACATGTTCCTAACAAGAAAATTAGAACACGACGATCTAACATTGTTATTCACCTTCCATGTGTTAGACCTCCAGGGAAAAATGCAAAGTCTCCAGTGGAATGTTGGGAATTATTTTTTTCTTCTGAAGTTTTGGAATGTATCGTCGAGAATACTAACAATACAATCAATACCGTATCCCAAAGATTTTCAAGAGCCAGGGATGTAAAACCCACTGATCTTGTTGAGATGAAAGCTTTCTTGGGTTTGTTATATTTGGCTGGTTGTTTACGGAGTAGTCGTCTCAACGTTAAGAAACTGTGAGACAGAAAAGGTACCGGCGTTGAGAGGTTCTGGCGATACTTGCGTTTTGACAATAAAGATACAAGAGAAAACCGAAAAGTGGTCGACAAATTGGCACCTATACGAGCCTTATACGATATTGTGGTGGAATATTATAAAATAAACTACACGCTTAGCGAGCATACAACAATTGATGAAAAGTTGGAAGCGTTTAGGGGACGGTGCGGATTTAAACAGTACATCCCAAATAAGCCCAACAAATATGGGATAAAAATATTTGCGCTGGTTGATTCAAAAACATTGTACACACAAAATTTGGAAGTTTATGTTGTAAAGCAACCAGCTGGGCCCTATTGTGTTCAAAGTGATGCATGTAGTATTGTTGAGAGACTAGTTGCTCCTATTTCAGGCACTGGTCGCAATGTAACATGCGATAACTGGTTCACGTCATTTTCCCTTATTGAAAAACTGAAGAGAAATCACAATCTGACGATTGTTGGAACGGTCAGGAAAATAAGAGAGCATTGCCCATTAAGTTTGTAAATACGAAACATCGACCAGCTACATCATGCCTCTTTGGCTCTCAAGAGGACTGTACTATTGTTTCATATGTACCTAAAAAGGGTAAAAATGTCATTTTAGCTTCCAGCATGCACCATGACGACAACATAGATTCTACAACGGGGGATCAACACAAACCTGAAATTATTACTTTTTACAACTCTACTAAGGGCGAAGTTGATACTGTAGACAAACTTTGCGATACCTATGATGTAGCTCGAAATACTCGTCGTTGGCATTTGGTAATTTTTTTTGCTCTAATGAATGTATCTGGAATTAAAATGCCCAAATAGTTCATACTGCCAACAATAAGCACGAGAAATGCATCAGAAGGATCTTTCTAAAGAAGTTGGCATTGACTGATGACCATCTAAAACGTCGATCCCAATTATCAAATTTACCCCGAGAGGTACATCAAAGAATACAAGAAGTGGCTTGTACAAGTCTCTTAGACAACGTAGAAGTTATAGAACCACCGGGTAAGAGAAAAAGATGCGACTTTTGTCAGAAGGACAGCAAAACCAAATACAGGTGTCAAATATGCAGGAAATTCATTTGTCTAACACACGCCAAGACTCTCTGTCCTGTATATGTGAATCGGAATGAAAATGACCAATGACTTATCAAAACAGAGTATTCTGGGCTTGAAGAAGAAGTTTCATTTTGATAATTCTTGATTTTTGTAAAATTGTTTTTTTTTATGTACCTTATATTTTTGTTAACCATAAATGCTACCATATTTCGAAAATAAAATTATTTATAATTAACATGATAAAAAAAGTTATTCTGATCACATCACCTAAAATAACCAACCATTGAGTTTAATCAAGAGTTGAAGCCGCAGAAAAAAAATGTACTGAAAAAATAACAAAACTTACGGATCTCCTAGACCCAGTGCGAGTTCTGGTGTTCTGAAAAGGGGCGCGAGAACTGGAAGGTTAGAAGTGTTTTTACTGAATCTGGAAGGTACCGCATCCTTTTTTAATACAATTTAAAAGTAGTTTTACCTGTACCCTCAAAAACTACCTTATTTTGTTTTATAAAATCATCTTTATCTCTGATTTTTAATGAATCTACCTTTTGTAACAAATTCAACTTGGTGCAAGCATTTGAACCTAAAACTGGTGTACTATTAACCTCAACTAAGATAAACTTGCGAATGCCTAGTTGTCTGAACACAAACAGTGGTAAACAATTACAATATGCTCCTGTATCCAACTTAAAAGTTACTTTATGACCATTGATAATACCATCAACAGTCCAAATTGTATCTAGGTTATTTTCTGTTTTTATATTATCTAACAGTATAGTATCAATATAAACACCATCCTCCTCATCGAGTACTTCTTCTCGACTATCAACTTCGTGAACTCTTCTGTTTTTATTGATACTCCACTTACTAATATTACTATTTGTAGGACTTTTAGTTTTGCAACCTACTGAAAAATTATTAGGTTTATGACAACTATTGCAGAGCTTGCCAAATGCAGGACAGTTCATTTTACTATGATTACGACCACATTTGAAACAGTCATTAGATTCACTACCATTGGTTACCTCATAAAATTGTCTACTTCTGTTACCTGCTCCTGTCTTCCTCATTTTATGTCTTATAAAATCTACTTCCTTCTCGTTCTTAAGTTCTTTAACTTGGTATTTACTGACTTCAGATGCTCGACAAAACTCTTCTGCCTTTTCCAATGTCAAGTCCGCTCTCTGCAGTAGCCTCTCTTGTACTCCAAGATCTAGAATACCACTGACTACTTTGTCTCTTATAAGTGTATCCTCCAGATCTCCAAAATTGCATTGTGCAGCAAGGACTTTTACTTCCGTTGAGAAATGGTCGAACTCCTCTCCCTTTTGTTGCACTCTTGTAAAGAATTTAAATCTATCATATGTCTCATTCTTCATTGGTTCGCAGTACTTTCGGAATGCTGCAACAACGGCATCAAACTTCTTTTTCTGGGCATCATCCTCCTTGAACGATTGAAATTTTCTCTGGGCTTCTTCCCCTGCATGATTGAGAAAAGTTTCCACTGTCTCACTACTTTTCTCATCCAATCCAGTAGCTTTTAAGTATATTTCAAAACTCTGTAGAGAGATTTCCAAACTCACATTTGCATTGTTGTCAAATATCAAACTCTTAGGTGGTTTGAATCCTTCCATGCTTTCTGTGGGCTACCTTCAAACTTTTTCCCAATTTAAACTCTTTCTTCGTCAATATCCTCTAACACGTGGGATTGCAAAACCTGACACCATATTATGTTTAGTAAAATAGATGAAGACACCAGGATGGATGTGATATGAGTTTATTATAAATTCATAGTATATTATCAACAATCATTATATCAATTATCATAACAAGTTGACATGCTGTCCTATGTCATATGTCCATGATAAGGTGCATTCACAAGTGGCACTTATCACAGGTAGATTCGATTCTATTTATTCGTTCAAGTTACCTACACTCACATTATTAGTGATACCATGGCCAACCCACAGATGGAGGTAGAATGTCCTTAATAAATATTTTAGGTATTTCTTGTTTTTACGGCACTAAGAAAAAAATCCACTGATTGTTGTTTGCTGATGCGATCTTCACTGAGAGACGTTGTGAATGAAGGCAGCTTGTATGAATATTTTCTTGTTAACATTAAGTGTTGTGCATATATATATATATATATATATATATATATATATATATATATATATATATATATATATATATATATATATATATATATATCTCTATCTATATATATATATATATATATATATATATATATATATATATATATCGGTCTCCATTGTGAAATGAACAATTCCCTAGCTTTCCTGGACGTTCTCATCACGAAATCCAACAACTCTTTCACCCACACAGTACACAGGAAACAGACCCACACCAACCGATACCTACACGCAAACTCTCATTACCATCCAGCACAAACAAACTCCGTATTGAACTCCACTTCCGCACTTTATAAACATCGAGAAGACACAGGTCACAAAATAGACTTCAAAAACACAAAAACAATTTCCACCGAGAAAACTCTGCAAACCAGGATCATCCGAGAAGCCCTTGAGAAGCGCCCCAATTGCCTCAACACTCGCGACGACGGACGTAGACTTCCCAATACCTGGAAGCCTCTCATTGCACGCATAAACTCATTTCCCACCAACCCAGTTCCCGCACACAGCTCACTTAGCGCCAACCAAGTTCCCGCACACAGCTCATCTAGCGCCAACTCAGTTCCCGCCCATAGTTCACCTCGCGCCAATACATTGCACACGGCCATTACAGCCACGTCCACTATAAATACAGTTCCTCAACCCACAATTCCTCAGTTCTCTCGAAGGAGTAGGCAGATTGAGACCTTAGAGAGAACCAGTGACGAGACATGGGGAGTAGGCAGATTGAGACCCCGACGTCAAGTCACAAAAACCGAACGTAATTATACCTGAGGAGTAGGCAGATTGAGACCTCAGCGAAGAATTACGTTTCAACCATTTATAAATTTTCTTATTTTCTTTCTTTTTCAGTTCTTGAAAATGGCTCCAAAATCGGAGCCGAAACGTCGAATTTCAACAAATTCTAGACGCGGTTCAACCCGAACTTTTAGTTTTCAAATATCTGACCGCGGAAACCTATATGAACACATTTCACGCCTCTACGGGGAGGATATTCTCCATCTCACGAAAAACTATTCATCACTCCTTATCCGAAGATCCAAACTCCTGTACGACCTCACGTTCCTCAAATCATGCAGAGACCACAGAGTCATTCCCAAAGCCTTCCGGTTGAAACATCATGATACCTCATCGTCAGCCCAGCGTATTCTCAATAAAGCCAGCCAAGCACTCATTCGAAAACACCAACATCTCACACTACAAATGTTTTGGCAAATTATCCACCGTAGACAAGACAAAGCAGATCACATCAGCAATAAGAAAACAGAAACACAGAAAAACAAACTTTGTGCATTGTTAACGAATACCATCACACCCTTGGTCCCAGCCGCATCACCTGTATTAGTACACAACTTCTCCGACACATCACTAGATCAAACTAGCCTTGCACTACTATCAAGAGGATTCAGTTATTCCATCACACCAAACAGAATCCCAACAGAAACCATCATTACACAAATAGAATGCGCTATAACCCATCTACCAGAAAACACAGCTGAAGAAACCAGACAGGATATTGCCACCACACTTAGGAGAGCAAAACTCCCTCCATTCAACATAACACCTGCCGAAAAACATTGCCTCAGAAACCTTCACAACAACCCTGACATAATCATTCTCCCAGCAGACAAAGGCAACGCCACGGTAGTTCTGAATACCTCAGATTATGTAGAAAAAATGAGCACACTGTTAAACTCATCCGAGTATCAGATCATCCAACGAGACCCGACAACCTACCTCGAAAAGAAGACCAAAAATCTGATCAATAATTCTAAACTACCAGCCGAAACCAAGAAAGCCACTATCCCAAGAGAGAAGTCATCACGCACCCCTCGTATCTACGGACTTCCAAAAATACACAAGCCTGATATCCCACTCCGACCTATTGTCAGTGCCTTTGGATCACCAACCCAGAACCTGGCCAAGTATCTGGCGAGTACTCTTCAGCCACGAGCAGAAGAAGCTTCATCCTACGTGAAAAATTCATTCCACTTCTTAGACCTTCTCAAATCCTATAGAATCCAGAACACCGATATCCTAGTGAGCTTCGATGTTGTCTCCCTCTTCACAAACATTCCCCTAACGGACACGCTAGAAATCCTTGAAACTAAACACAGAATTCCAAAAGACACCCTGGACCTCATCAGTCACTGTATGAACAACACGTACTTCCTCTTCCAAGCAACTTACTACAAACAAGTGAAAGGTGCTCCCATGGGTTCCCCCCTTTCTCCAGTCCTTGCAAACCTTTTCATGGAAGACTTCGAAACTAGGGCTGTAGAAGAATTTGACCACAAGCCTACTTGCTGGTTCAGATACGTTGACGACATTTTCGTCATATGGCCTCATGGTTACGAAATCTTAAACACGTTCTTAGATCACCTAAACGATATCCATCCCAACATGAAATTCACAATGGAGACCGAAATGAACAATTCCCTAGCTTTCCTGGACGTTCTCATCACGAAATCCAACAACTCTTTCACCCACACAGTACACAGGAAACAGACCCACACCAACCGATACCTACACGCAAACTCTCATCACCATCCAGCACAAACAAACTCCGTATTGAACTCCCTGATATACAGATCAATTCAGCTTACCGACAACCAGAATAGACCACAAGAGCTGGACAAACTGAAATCAGCCTTACTCCAAAATGGTTACAACAATTCGCTAATCGACAAGTCTATCCGCCATCAACTGACCCGTCCTCCAAAAACGAACGATCCACTAGAGAGTATTCAGCCACACAAAGCTTTCCTACCATACATCAAAGGTGTGACAGACAAAATCAGTAATATCTTGAGAAAACACGAGATAAAAACAATATTCACGGCCAACAACCAAATATCCAAATTCCTCAGATCTCCCAAGGACACAATACCAAACGATTCTCAAGGTATATATGAAATACCATGTTCAGACTGCCCGAGAACTTATATTGGCCAGACTAATAGACGAGTAACTTCCAGAGTCTACGAACACGAACTTGCTGTGCGTCAGGCATCTTCCACTTCCGCACTTTATAAACATCGAGAAGACACAGGTCACAAAATAGACTTCAAAAACACAAAAACAATTTCCACCGAGAAAACTCTGCAAACCAGGATCATCCGACAAGCCCTTGAGATAGAGAAGCGCCCCAATTGCCTCAACACTCGCGACGACGGACGTAGACTTCCCAATACCTGGAAGCCTCTCATTGCAGGCATTAACTCATTTCCCACCAACCCAGTTCCCGCACACACCTCACTTAGCGCCAACCAAGTTCCCGCACACAGCTCATCTAGCGCCAACTCAGTTCCCGCCCATAGTTCACCTCGCGCCAATACATTGCACACGGCCATTACAGCCACGTCCACTATAAATACAGTTCCTCAACCCACAATTCCTCAGTTCTCTCGAAGGAGTAGGCAGATTGAGACCTTAGAGAGAACCAGTGACGAGACATGGGGAGTAGGCAGATTGAGACCCCGACGTCAAGTCACAAAAACCGAACGTAATTATACCTGAGGAGTAGGCAGATTGAGACCTCAGCAAAGAATTACGTTCATACCATTTAAATTTTCTTATTTTCTTTCTTTTTCAGTTATTGAAAATGGCTCCAAAATCGGAGCCGAAACGTCGAATTTCAACAAATTCTAGACGCGGTTCAACCCAAACTTTTAGTTTTCATATATATATATATATATATATATATATATATATATATATATATATATATATATATATATATATATATATATATATATATATATATATATATATATATATATATGTGTTCAGATAGGTTTCCGCGGTCAGATATTTGAAAACTAAAAGTTCGGGTTGAACCGCGTCTCGTGGACGACATTTTCGTCATATGGCCTCATGGTTACGAAATCTTAAACACGTTCTTAGATCACCTAAACGATATCCATCCCAACATGAAATTCACAATAGAGACCGAAATGAACAACTCCCTAGCTTTCCTGGACGTTCTCATCACGAAATCCAACAACTCTTTCACCCACACAGTACACAGGAAACAGACCCACACCAACCGATACCTACACGCAAACTCTCATCACCATCCAGCACAAACAAACTCCGTATTGAACTCCCTGATATACAGATCAATTCAGCTTACCGACAACCAGAATAGACCACAAGAACTGGACAAACTGAAATCAGCCTTACTCCAAAATGGTTACAACAATTCGCTAATCGACAAGTCTATCCGCCATCAACTGACCCGTCCTCCAAAAACGAACGATCCACTAGAGAGTATTCAGCCACACAAAGCTTTCCTACCATACATCAAAGGTGTGACAGACAAAATCAGTAATATCTTGAGAAAACACGAGATAAAAACAATATTCACGGCCAACAACCAAATATCCAAATTCCTCAGATCTCCCAAGGACACAATACCAAACGATTCTCAAGGTATATATGAAATACCATGTTCAGACTGCCCGAGAACTTATATTGGCCAGACTAATAGACGAGTAACTTCCAGAGTCTACGAACACGAACTTGCTGTGCGTCAGGCATCTTCCACTTCCGCACTTTATAAACATCGAGAAGACACAGGTCACAAAATAGACTTCCAAAACACAAAAACAATTTCCACCGAGAAAACTCTGCAAACCAGGATCATCCGAGAAGCCCTTGAGATAGAGAAGCGCCCCAATTGCCTCAACACTCGCGACGACGGACGTAGACTTCCCAATACCTGGAAGCCTCTCATTGCACGCATAAACTCATTTCCCACCAACCCAGTTCCCGCACACAGCTCACTTAGCGCCAACCAAGTTCCCGCACACAGCTCATCTAGCGCCAATTCAGTTCCCGCCCATAGTTCACCTCGCGCCAATACATTGCACACGGCCATTACAGCCACGTCCACTATAAATACAGTTCCTCAACCCACAATTCCTCAGTTCTCTCGAAGGAGTAGGCAGATTGAGACCTTAGAGAGAACCAGTGACGAGACATGGGGAGTAGGCAGATTGAGACCCCGACGTCAAGTCACAAAAACCTAACGTAATTATACCTGAGGAGTAGGCAGATTGAGACCTCAGCGTAGAATTACGTTTTAACCTTTCATTAATTTTCTTTCTATTTCAGTTCTTGAAAATGGCTCCAAAATCGGAGCCGAAACGTCGAATTTCAACAAATTCTAGACGCGGTTCAACCCGAACTTTTAGTTTTCATATATATATATATATATATATATATATATATATATATATATATATATATATATATATATATATATATATATATATATATATATATATATATATATATATATATATATATATATATATATATATATATATATATATATATATATATATATATATATATATATATATATATATATATATATATATACGCATATTCCAGATTTCATGAAACTAAATCAAATTACATCGATGAGTTAATGGCGGACGTGATGTCCATTCCACGCTTTATTTCGTTCCCGAAACACCCCCAGAGGTAGGCACCTTGCTTGTCTTTTTGGTAAATCTTCGGATAGACAGCATCCGAAATATAAACAATTTTGTTTGAAACTCACGTAGTTTGGTCTCGCGAACAAAAAATCCAAATGAAATTTTTGACGGTTACTACTATTTTCGTAAATATTGTCCCATTTTCTTGTGAAACTTCACCATTTTACAGATTGAATTTCTGTTATGGAGAAAACACAAAATTTTAATATCGAAAGTTTCAATGGAAAAAATCGTTTGAATTGTGGTACTTTTTACTTTTGAAATATCTTGTCTTAGATTCAGCTACTCCAGCTAATCTCGTCGCGAATTTATAGTGTTTCATGATTTAAAAACGTTCATTTCAGTTCGCTTCCAAGACACTGTCTACACTCAACGAAAATATTTACAAATATAATAATATATAGAAGCGTCAACAAATATCAAATTTACCTTTTTGTACTCTTATATACTGATTGTAAGCCATTATTACAAATTTCCCTTTCAATAAGAGTTTGCCTTTACTATCAGCATCACGAATGCAACATTATGCCCTATTTTTGCAAACATTCAATCATAATATTAAATATAAAACCTCCGAAACAAATGCGAATGCAGATGCTTTGTCTAGACTCCTTTAAATCTGAAGATTTCATTCAATTCGATGAAGTAGATTGTTTTGAAATAAGCCAAATCGAAACTCTACCGGTTAATTTAGATGAGTTATTGCAAGATACACAGAAGGACCAAATAATAAGCAGGATTGGTTCAATCTATATCAAATAAAATTTTCATTGCAAAATTTAATTATTCCAGTATCATTTCGAAGGCGAATTCTGGATGATTTACATATTGCTCATTTTGGCATAGTCGAAATGAAGTTATTGCTGGTGGCCAAATATCACAAATGACATTGAAAACTTGTCTAGAGTTGTTGTGAACGTAACACGAATAAAAACAACCCAACAAATATTTCCGGCCACCCTTGGATGCCAGCAATTAAACCTGAGAATTTTATTTAATTCTTGTTCATGCTTATACTCAATGGTCAGAAATTCATATTTTGAAATACATCAGTTCAAGTTCTACTATATCAGTAATTAGGAGGATTTTATGCACTTTTGGAATTACAAATTGTGCGTAACAGATAACGGGCCTTAATTGAGTTTGAAATATTTCTTAAAAATAATGGAATTTCACATAAATTAAGGGCACCTTACCACCGAAAAACAAATGGATTTGCAGAAATTTGCGTTCAGACTTTTAAACAATCACTTAAAGCTTTGAATGCTTTGAATGGTAGTGATATACAAACTGCATTATATACTTCTTCAATATAGAAAGACCGCATTCCAGCACAGGAATGAGTCCTTCAAAGTTAATTTTTGAAAGGGAAATTAGATCAAGAATTTATTCATTGAAACCAGTAAATGAGAAAATGAGTCTCCTGAAGTGAAGAGATTCTTTCAAGTCATTGAACGTGTTGGTGTTAGAAATTACTTCAATAACCCCAAATGGCTCTTTGGTAAGGTGAAAGAAAGAATTGGAACTATAAACTATTCAATTGGTCTCGATGATGGTAGAACTTGGCGCAGTCATGTTTATCAGATGCTTTCTGTTGGAGTTTCTGACTTGAACTCTCGTAATTCCAACGGCAGTAAAAAAACTGAAGTGGTATCTGAAACCGAACTCTAACTATAGCAAGTACATCTAGTTCAGTTTCACATTCAGTGAATGATTACTCGATTCGGAGTGGTTCTGTATTTTTCCCGGGTTTTCCTACAGCTGGAAACTGAATACGCCACCAAAAACCAGTAACTCGTCCCGCACAGGCTATGCTTTTCGGTACACTCTATGAGTTATTGTGAGGGAGTATGTTAAGACTATCCCAGTCAGGCCCTGTCTCCGGTGCCCCGACACTTCTGGAGGGCGCGCTGGATCATTTATCCCAATAATCACTCCCCACGCCATGGGGTAAGTGACTATTGGGTCCGAGAATCATGTGCCATGAACAGGCGTAGAGAACCAAGAATTACGGCCTTCTGCATTCGTCCGGCTAAGATTTGCCATATTACGGTAAGCCGGTATGATTTTTAAGTTTGAGGGCGGTGTGTCAATCATTCCACTAAGGACCCCTATTATCAGAACTACCATCTTGACAGAATATTTTAGGTAAATCCTGCGGAGTATTTACTCCAAATTCCAGAATATGTTCGGCCTGTAGCAACAGATTAGTGCAAGTAATGGAAACAGAAGAACTAGTACAAAGATTTGAAAAATGTTTTATATCTGTCCGTAACTGTAGAATTAGATTAGAATTGAATGCTCGGATAGATTTTTATCTAAAGACAGAAACTTCTATTCCTCGAGACGAGACACCAACTGCTGTTTTGGGCATTTGAATCACAAAGACTGTGTCAACCTCCAACATATGGAAAACCATGTATCTATTCCCAGAGGGGTGATTATGAGCGGAACTGAAATTGCTTAGTGGATCAGAACTCTCCGAGAATTTATACAAAATGCAGCCAATATAGAATATGATGATGGGGAATATTTTGACGAGACAGATTTCCAAAGTTTGACTAAGGGGTTCGTTAAACCCTGTATATCGACGAATGCAGTTACCGTCGTGCTCGCGTAGAATGCAATTTTAAGTCTAATATACGTCAGGTGTAACACACTGAAATCAGCAAATTGTATTGATACCTAGAAATCTCGTTATAATTTCTATTATACTCTGTATATCAACTAATTGCTATCGTGTTCGCATAGAATGTATTTATTACTCTCATTCATGTCAACTATAACATACTAAGATATCTAATAATGCAATTGTTATAGTGTTCGCGTAGCATGCATTCATTACTCTCATTTACTTAAGTTACTTATAACATATTGGGATTTCAGCAGATTCTTTCGATACACACACTGTCAATATCAATATCAATGTTGGCAACTTCTAAAGATACCTAAAAACACCCTTATATTTTCTATTACACTCTGTATATCTACTAATGCAATTGTTATCGCAGTCGCGATACATGCAATTATAAATCTAATTGATATACATTTGGTGTAACATACTAACATTTCAGAAAATTTTGTCGATACCTAAAATCCCCCTTATATTTTCTAACTCTCACGCCGCAAGATTGATATCGATTTTTTTCTTTTTTTTTTCTTGATTCTCAGTATTTTCCGTACTCAAACGAATTGGGTTTCATTTCTGAAAATGTGAACGGTTTTCCACATATTGAAGAGGTGCGTGCGTGATTATTGTGAACACTACTTCTTTGTTTTCGCCATATGGAGTTCTTATTGAAATTTCAAATCGTGTACACAGTCGTTGATTTTCAGATATACCTTTTCCTCAAATAAAATATTAATTATAGCAAATTATTGAAATAGCTTTCATGCTAATAAAATTAATTTCATGGAAATTGAATTAAGTGAGTACTGGCCATGAGAGAAATTTCAAAATTTTTATCCTTAGTTTTTCGAATTATCGAATTTAACAAACGAGTAGAAAACTGAGCAAAATACAGCCAAAATACTATCAAATATATAATTTTTTTCAAAGAAATGTGTAACTACTTATAATAAAATGACCAACCAAGATACCCCGCAAATTCAAATATTTCTAAACAAATGAGAATAACTTCTCACGAAATAATCAACAATTACTATCCATACTATCCATACACACACACTCAACGTCAGATATCCTGAAAACCATGTTCTATAACTACACCTTTAATTTTTTGTTTAGAAAATAATAATGTATAAAATGTTGAGAAGGTGCTAAAAGGAATACT
The DNA here is from genome assembly GCA_958502065.1 of Chrysolina americana. Lineage (NCBI taxonomy): Eukaryota > Metazoa > Arthropoda > Insecta > Coleoptera > Chrysomelidae > Chrysolina > Chrysolina americana. Next base: position 34,164,996 of record OY293421.1, on the reverse strand, counting down.
ACTCTATGATTCAAGATATGAACATATGAATTGCATTGAAAGTTTGATCTGAATGCTGTCATATGACATATCGAATTACATAAAGAAATGGTGAGCTGTGTTGAAGTTGTTCTTGAAGGCATATTTTATATTAACCACCATGTAGCTCAGTTGATTTTCATCTCAGAGGATATCTTCATTGCAACTTTTAGTCTTCTATTGAAGGGAGGACTCTTCCAACGAAAATTTTCCCTTTCGTTCTGGATAACCATGTATATTATGATGAATAGAAGTAGTAGTAGTTGGTGGGGAGGCTACTACTGCAGCCAGGGCCGCATGGGCCCTTTTTGCCATCCCCTGTTCTCCTCATCCATGACTCTTTAAAATCTTTCTTGTTTCCTCGAAATGTAGTGCCTTAAAGTGTATGTCTGTAGTGTGTAGGTGCTTCTAGAAGGAGCGAGTTCCTTCAATCCCACTCCTCGTGAAAGCTCTGGTAGGGCTGGTTCTCAGCCGGGCGGTGCAGCGACGGCGGGTGATTCAATCACCAGCTACCAGTTCCGCAGAATTCGAACTTGGGTCCCCTTCTTGGGCCCCTTTTGAGACAGATTTTCCAATTCTCGCAGCAAGTTCCTTCGAACCGCCCTCTCGTGGAAAATCTGGTAGGGCCAGTTCTCACCTCGACGCTACAGCGGCTGCAGATTATTCGTTCACTAGCTACCAGTCCTGCAGCGTCCGATTCAAGGTTCCTTCTTGGTTCCCATCGGAGACAGGATTTTCAGTTCTCGCTGCGAGTTCCTTCAATTCACCTCCTCAAGGAATTCCTGGTAGGGCTGGTTCCCAGCCAGGGGTGCGGCGGCCGCAGGCGATTCGTTCATCGAATACCAGCCCCGCAGCTTCCAATCCGAGGCCCCTCCTTGGCTTCCATTGGAGACAGGTTTGTCGGTTCTCGCTTTCCTTTGTGATTAGGGCTTTGCGAGATCAAGAGATTGCTCTTGGTCTTGTCTTGGTCTTGATACAAGACCAAGACCAAGATCAATACTCTTGATCTTGTTCTTGGTCTCAAAAGAAAATTTGTGAACTTAAATCTACTCAATATTAAGTAAATTTTGATGGGAAATGTTACGGCAATTTATTTCAATTATTTATTTTTCATATGGTAGGTTTTTAAATTTTGTTCATTCAAAATCGAAAATACATTTTTCAAAATCTGTATTGCAGTTAAAAAGTTTACAACAAATGGATGTATGTTGTAAGGTCGCAGTGGTTAATAAGTATTGCAATTTCCTCGGGATTCGGATTTCACCACTCTGCCGCAACCGCATCTTACTGCTCATATACAATAATCCATTCTAAAATGACAATTAACATTCCAACCATTTTGAAGTTTTTTCTGACCTGTCGAGCGTCCACCTGTGCGCTGTGTGTGTCTAATTCGATATTAATCCAAGATTTCTTATTATTATGATGGAGAAATGGGAAATTTTTATTTCGCTTACTCTACCCCTACAAATTGACAATAATCAAATACTGAGAAATACGAAATACCTATTATATGCTTATAAACTATTCTACAATTGAATTGAATAATTAAAATTTCTAGACAATTTTTGATCCAAGACCAAAACCAATACTATCAAGACCAAGACCAAGATTGAGCCAGTTTCGTCTTGGTCTTGAAATATCAAGACCAATACCAAGACCAAGACTACATTTAATTTTCGAGACCAAGACCAAGACTGATCAGTCTTGGTCTCGCGAAGCCCTATCTGTGATGTTTGAATGTGTATGTTTCGAGCGTCGAAGGATCATATATATTTTTGGCGTCGGTGTACAGTGAGCTAAGGGCCGACTGGTCGCCACTACGGTTGGCTGCGACGCCTCAGCCACCCCTAGAGTCCGCTTCACTCTCGTTAGCCACCATGACAGGTCATGCCGTTGCCCAGGATTCACCACGTGGAGGTTAGAGTAGGAACCCCATGAAGAGATAGAAACTATTACTTCATATGTTTGAGAATCGACACTTCGTGGAATCAGTGGGAAGGGTTGGAGGATGAGAAACATTACTCAAGTCAAGAGTTCGAGTGATTCAAAATGTCCTGTCAAAATAGTGTTTTCAACACCTAAGGATACCGTAGCTGAGTGATGGGTGCAGAGGACCCTGCTACTAGTTGTAGAGCCTGCCGTGGGGCGCCTGAAATCATATAAATTTTTTCAGCATATCCGGTATTGGCGGTCTCAAACTATATCCTTAGGCATAACCTGGCAATATTCAGTCCATTATGAGAGGTGCCAAATTCATTGAAAGTACTTATTTCCCACTATCAGAAAAATGGACGCCAATTTATTTATTTATTTATTGTATATGCTTAGGGCACATATTTCACGGACTCAACAGCTGCACACCTCATGGTCTATACGGAGGTGTTTTGGAAAACAATAGTCCATCATGTCCTAGGAATACATTAATGCTTCGGAGGAAGGCCAACCAACACCTGACCTCGAGCTCGAACATGCCGCCTTTTTCACACAAAATTTTCTCCTTAGCCAATAAACAACTGATAGAATTATTGTCCCATACATCTGTTATCCATGTGTGCAATGGTCCTCAAGGAGAATACTATTTGCAAAGGCTAATTGTAATAGAACTATTGAATATCATCCTTCATTTTGTTGGAAATTACTACCTCCATACATGCATGTTCCGAGGTTATTTCCTCTCATCAGTGCAAGGATAGGTCAGACGACAATAGAGTCATCTTGTTCCACAAAACCAACGATAACATTCAAATGACTTATAGCATTTCCCTACGAAGCAGTGACTTCACCAACCGCGACGGAAAATCAAAACAGCATTCCTCTGTACCACAGACTCCAGGAAGAGTTAATGGTTTTGTGGAACAAGACGACTCTATTGTTATCTTACCTACCTATCCTAGCCCCGATGAGAGGAAATAACCCCGAATTACGCAAGTGGTCATTTCCAACAAAATGAAGGATGATATTCAATGGCTTTATTACAGTTAGCATTTGTAAATAGTGTCCTCCTTGAGGACCATTGGACAAATGGATGACAGATGTAATTCAATGTCCATAGGGGGAAGTAGTTGTTTTCTGTCAGCAATTTGCCTTATTTTTCCACTTTTTGAAAATGTGTGGAGAGAAGGGGATTTTCGATGATTGACCATTTTGGAGCATCCTACCATCATCATGATCTACTTTTATTACAATTGTAGGTTAATCAATGTCTCGTCAATTGAATGAATGAGAATAGTATATGGCAATCAAAATTTCAATTTAAAAAAAAAATTGTTTTCCCTATACAAATGGGTCGATTTGGTTCGATTTTGTAATGTAATAGACCTACGTTATTTTGAATATTTGAGTTGAGAGTGCTCAGCTGATCAGCTAGATTTTTACTATGTAAATTCAACCAACAGACAATGATACAATATTCGACGTTATTCTGCTATTATTTAGATAAATATATGTAAAGAAACAGTATTTTGAAAAAATGTATTTACATGAAACTACATACTAGATGTTCGCTTCCAAATGAGTGGGTACATTATTCTTAGATGTATATAGTTAGGAATAAATCTAATAATCTGCACTGCTCTATTCGAAAAAATCTTCAGAAACTATTAAATCAAATAATAAAATATACTTTGATAAATATTTTTGCCACTTTTCTAGTATTATCAAAAAACCGCGAGAAAACTTGTTCACTCCTTTGCATTTACGTCACAGCTATCACGTGATCAAGGCAGAACATGTCAGTGAACTGAACCATCCTTTCGTTGTATAAAATCGTTGGATTCATCTGCAACCGAACCAGTACTACCAGTAGTGGTAGCCACTTACCCGCAGATTGAACGCATTTCAATAATTTTTTTTTGTAAGTGGATGATTAATGAATATATTATTAATTATTGCACAATAATAGTATGGATTTGCTGAAGCTCAGGACCTGCGTTGAGGAATTCCTGAAATATAAAACGAGACACGCTACTGCGTGATGAGTACGTCCCCAGGGTGGCATTCACGTCGTCACCCCAGTGTGAATGCACAGTAATGAGCGTGGCCTGTTTTCATAACTAGGCATATTCATTCACCTCAATTGTTCTAATTCATACGCTCCGGCTATATTGCCGAATCACTGGTGCCATTCTCGTTCCCGTTCATTCGCGCCATCGTCCTTTGTTTTCTTGTTTTCTTGGAATAATTGAATGCGACAAACAGTACACCCGCTGCGGCGTGTCGATCACAATTTTAGTGGCTTCATTTGTTGTTTGTTCTAACTTAATTGGGAGAGGTTCTTGTTGCACAACGAGAGAAAATGGCCTTTTAATTCTGCTCCACATGAACAGCCGACGGTAGAAGGATGATGCATTGACTTGTCAAATATTAGAAGTATTCAGTGTGCCATTTAGTGTGTAACTTTTCGATAGCTTCAAAGCAATATCTTATAAACCAAAACTCCTGATATCAAACTTTTTCATTATCAACTTTACAGGCAGGCTGTTTCTTGAAGTCTAGGCGACTAAAAGACTATTTTTTTTCAAAAGGATCTTCCTTTCGCCCCAAAAAAGCCAAAAATCATTTGAGGCGTTGCCTAGCTTCAATTTGAAAACCTGATTTCAGGAGTAATATATTCATAACCCAAGTACATTGATAATTGTTTAAAAAAATGTTTCAACAGATTTTGTTTGAAAGTTTATTGTTTGAAAGCAGACCAATGCCGTAGGCGGAGGTCTGTCGCCTGACGCAACAGGTTTTAGAAAGTTGTTGAAACATTTATTCAAAGGTACAATCAACAAAAAAACAATTATAAAATTTGAATGAAGATCAAGATGTGTTATTTTCTATAACTGATGAAGATGTATTTCCACTGGGTATGTTGTTAATGATTTGATTATAATATTCTATGTCGATATTCAAGTAGGGTTTTATTAGGTCGATTTATTATTGGAGTAATTATTTTTTTTTATATTCAATTTTGAATCATATTTCTTTCAATAGGTATATTATCATATAAGATATAATTTTTGGCTTTCGAGTGATGTTTTGTTCTTAGGAATAATCTGTTGGTTTATATATTTGGTCTCTCTTTCTGAAATAAGTTTTTTGAATAATCTTGCAGAACAAACATTGCTATGGTTGTTTTCTACTGAAAATTTCACACCTCTGCTTTTTAACCAATAAGATGCCTTAATTTTGACTAGTTACAACAAGTAAAAAAATTTCCGGAAATTTTTTCGTGGCGCCACGATATTTAAGTGGAAATTTTTGAGAGTTGAAAAGGTAAAAATATGATCGTGTTACTTGTAAAAAAAATATTTCTACCACCTTTAGTGACCTAAAATCATGAAAGTGCGATAGACTGATCTAATACTCATCTGAGTTTTAGCATTTGGTGTAACTAAAGTTGGTGATATTTTTTATTTCACGAAACATGGTGGACTTGACAAGCAGTAAAATTAATTTAAAATGTCGGATTGGAATAATATTTTTTTTCCAAATTATGGTGTGAAATTTTCTAACCGAATACCACGCAAGCTTAAATAATTTCCGGAAATTATCTTGAGGACACGAATATTTTGAAAATTATGCCGAGTCGCGAAGCGACGAGGGATAATTTTCTTGAAATATTCGTGCCCGAAATAATTTAAACTCTTGTGATATTATAAGTGAAAATTCCACACCTGTAATTTTGAACCAATCAAAATACGTTATTTTGACAGATCACCATGGCAACGGAGGTGTTTTAGTGGATTTTTTTCTCTCGTGGGATACTCAACAGCGAATTAAACTGGAAATTTTTGGACGTTTACAATAACAGAGCATTTCTAACAGACTGGTTTTTATTTGTTCACATAATATTTAGTTTTAATACATTTTAATTACAAAGCTTAGATGTTTTCTATATTCCTCGGACAGCTCCCCTCTTCTTAATGACGAAAATGCAAGACTTTGAATGTTTTCAATTAAGTGTCTATGTCTAATAAAATATATATAATATTTTAACACTAATTTATTTACCTTTATCCCAATCAGTACTTTCAATTCTGCGAAGTTTAGATGCAAATATTCGTGGACAATTCGGAACAAATTTTCTTTCTTCTAGTTGGAGCCACAATCCTTTATTAATGCGAATAAATAAGTTACGGTTCGATGATTGATCATCAGACAATTTCACGCATATTTTGCAAATAGTAGATATGATTTTCAAATAGATTCATTTTTTAAACAAAGGATTTCTGATTTCTGGTTTCTGATACCATTAAAGCGCGCATAACGCAAGTTAATAAAACCGAAAAAAAAAAAACAATTTTCTATCACTTGTAGTTACTCAAAACTTATCTAAAATTGAAGAATATGCTATTTTCTATCTTGAAATGGTATTCCCATGCAACTACAATGAGTAGAAATTACCAATTTAAAGGCCTAAATAATTGCTGACACAGCTATGACGCGCTATGAGTCTGTTCATGCAGCTTCCCGAAAAAACTCTGAAATTATAATTTTCTGCCACTTGTAGTAAGCTCGAGTAACTATAAAATAAAAAAATGTTATATTTTCATTATATTATATATCTAGGTATCTAAGTCTATTATATTTCTAGGTATATATCTAGGTTGTGTTATTCAATCGGAGGTGTTGTGAATAACTAAAAAAAATGGTTTTGTTAAAGACGACTGTACTACTGTTAGATGATATTATATAACGATAATTGGCCAATATAGATACATGCTCATTTTTCATTGATGTAACTAGACAATCATTAAGTAATGTATATCGTTTGTAAAGTCAATCACCGCCGACCATAGATAGATCCATACTTTCTGATTATTGATAAAGGGTATGTTCCAAAAGTCACCAAACATCAACCTCAAATTTTGACAGTTATTAGCTGAAAAAGCGGTAACTTTGAAACCTCTTTGGTTAGATTTTGTCACAAAAAAAGTTAGTATTTGAAAATTGGGAAATTCAAAATGAACCATCTCACAACAGCAAATTGATGATTCTGATGATGATGTTAGAGAAATCCGAGGGCCCTTAGGTTGAAATTATGGTGTCTTTGTATGTACAACCGAATAGTTAACTTGTTTTGTTGAAATCAGACCAAGAATTAGAAATTTTATCATTGCAGTAGTGGATAATTATAGGGATGAAGAATTCTGGGAGCACTTCAGGATGTTTAGGGGCACTTTTAATTATATCATTGATTAAGAAAAAAATAATTGCAGATGGTACCTTTGGTAGACATTTTGTCTCCCCTAAAGACCAACTATAAGTCGCACTCTGATATTTTGGTACACCAGATTGCTACAGGTATTTTTTTTTTCGTATTTTATATTCTGTAGGAAAAGAATTTGAATATTAACATTTCAATGGTATACTACTATTCAGGTCCATATTTGCAGCCGGTTCAACTTTGGCAAAGCTACTGCAATAAGAACGTTCCGAAGGGTAACAGATGCATTATTAGAAATGATGCAAATGTTCATCAAATGGTCCATGGGTGATTATATTCAAGTGGTAGTCTAGAAACTGCTTTCAACCAAATGCGTTTTCCAAATACCATAGGAGTAGGAGTAGTGGATGGTTGCTACATCTGTCTATACTGTCTATACTCAATGTCTATACACTCACCATGTTCATATTGAAATTTATAATGTATTCGTAAAAGTGATATGATGTAACGAACTTTGTTTTGAATCTTGACTACGAAATGATAGTTTTTACCGAAGCTACCAATAAAATTTGGCGGTAGATTTATTGACATTTGTTTCACCGTACTTCAGGTGACCACGTTCCATTACTAACCAGTTTTTCAGGACAATTTTAGTTACCAATCATTTCGGACCAGTAGATCATAACCGTGGTGACTTTCGGACCATACCGTTAATGTACAGCTGTCATAAACTGAGTCCGTCATTCGTTATATTAACAACTGGCACTCACATATACATGCTTATTGTCAATTGATTTAGTCTTCATCATTCATAACCTAATGTTTACCGTTCGTAATATTAATAATCGGTGATCATAGATCCATGCTTACTGTTCATTGATTCAACGTACAACAACCATGAACTAATGTAAATCCATTCGTTATATTAATAACTGGCAAACATAGATGCATGAACATTATTCATTGATTCAACGTACAGCAGTCATAACTTAACAAGAAAATTTACGTACGACCGTTCATTGTATTAATGACACCAGGCATCGGCCCAAAATTAATGTTGACGTTCATTGATTTGATGTACTTTTTTAATAATATAACGTACCTTTTTCGTTCTGTGTCAAAGTCTCTGAATTTGTTTTCATACCAAATGGGCCAATTATTCATATAGGTTATATGAAGAGATATTTTTTTTCCTCCAATACGAGATTCCGGATTAGAGTACCAAAAAACGTAAAGTGCGTTCTGAACAATAATCTAGTGTTAGCTCACTGATAAAATAATATATTTTTTCTACGCCCATGTAAACATCAAGAAACGCATTGTCAACATTCCTTGTAAATGACATTTAACAATAACATGCACGTAATGAGATCTCATAACATACACGTGCGTTTTGAGAAGAAAACTTAAACTTCTTAGTTTAATCAAATTACAATCAATTTTTATTTACGTAAGACTTTATTTGGTCTATTTACACAAATTTAGTCAATTAAAAAACATAAAAACTTATAGCATTAGCGAGATATATTTAGGATTGAAAGAGTGATGCCCCTAAATGTAGGCAGCACGTTATGCAATTTCTTTTAAAATAGGACACGTTCTCTTAAGTAGCATGCTATGAAAATAAATGTCATGTCATTTATGACAACGCATTACGAATATCGGAGGCAATTACCAATTATTATCAATCTTCGTCTTCTGATGTACCGAGCAGTACTACAATTATAAATAACCGGTCTCATTAAACAAAAGGGCACAATCGATTTACAATAATTGTTCAATTGTTATTAACAACTATTATAATAAAGTTTAAATTATTGCGATGTTTTTTATTTAATGGAAGAAAATGAATGGGCGTAGAAAAAGTATAGGACGTTACACGAGTTGTAAGCCCATTACGCACTCATGAAATTTATGCACTCGCCGCTGCACGGCTTCGTGCATAAATTTTTCATTTCGTGCGTAATGGGTTACTTACAACTCTTGTTACGTAATATACTATTATATTTTTTGTTTCCTGAACAAGCCGTGTATGAAAATAATTTCTCATTAGAAAACCATACCGACTATTATACCTACAGAACATATTAACAATTTTCTTTACCAATTCTTCCAACTAGAAAGAACAGAATCTGTTGAACTCCGTAATGATCAAAGAGATTGTGCACCTATACCACCCCATCACCCTGAAAAACTTCACAGAGAATCGTGCTCCGCTTTAGACGATTTTAAAATATTTTTTACTTTCGTGCTAAATGAATTTTAATTCGTGCTTTTCATAATAATGGAGAGAATTTTTGACAAGGTCTATTATTCCAACGCGAGTTCTGAATTCGGAATAAGAGACTTGGAAGTTTTCGTATTAGAGAAACTTTATTATGTTTTATTGGAGTTTCTGGAGAGGTATAGAGCGTTTCTATGTTGAAGGTCTCTTTCAGTAAAACAATATTGTTTTATCAAGTAACCCAGCAGATTATTCTATTATCAGAAAAACAGGAAGCAACTTCATTCCATACTCAAATGCAGTTTCTATTATTCCTCATTTTTCACGTACAGTTGTGAAATTTTCAGAATCGACGAAACAAACTTTTGCATAGCTTTAGATATAGTCCTGTGCAAAATATATTCTATGTGGAACAGTATACTATCAGAGGTTGATTGTTGAAGTGGATTGAACATTTTCTCACGAATGCAGTATGTACGGTTAGAGTTGGTGACGATTACTCTAAGGAAGATCCCGTTACGAGAGGAATTATCCATGGTTTCGTTTTGATACCAATTATTTTTCTCATTTACTAGCAGACCCGGCCACGCGTTGTTGTGGCTAAGGTTTTTATTATATTACATTGTAAATTATTCAAGGGAAACGGTAGGAGAACACCAGTCATGGGGACTACCATGCTTTTTTACACAGATGCCATTTGTTAAAATACATGGCGACCGCCATCATTGATTTTCTCCTACCGTTGATATTGATTCTGGAACCTTGAGTACCTCATAATCATCAAAATACATATATCGTACATCGTGATTTGATGTATAGCAAATATATAATAATATAACTACGTGGTAATACTTACATGTATATACTTTAATTAAAGATTGTTAAATAATGAAGCACTAATAATTAAAAAGCAAGAAGGATTCAACTGTATTACTTTTACTATAATGTGAATTCAATTTATAATTCAGTCTAAATAACACGTGACCATCTGTTAGAATACTTACTCAATCCAGTCAGCAGATACCGCCATCTGTTAGAATCGTTTGGGACTGACAGATAATTGTGACTGTCGAATAATAAACAAATAATGCTCAGTAGACGATAGTGTGGAAACTACGAAGCATCTCACAAAGAGGAGACCGAGAACGTGTAATGTGATCTGTCTCACTCTCTCGTCATCAACAAATAATTTGCAATTAAATAATATTGCGGCTATAAATTGAGATGTGAGCTATGCTATCTGTTAAGATAGATCGAACTGCACACGGTGTGCAAATTTGATTGAAATCGGTCAAGTAGTTTGGGAGTCTATAGCGGACAAACAACGTGACACGAAATTTATATATATTAAGAATATCATAGATGTATGTCATCAAGGAAATCGTCTTTATTGGTGGTGGTACAAAAAAAGGAGTAGTTTAGCCAAAGGCTACTCTTACACTTAACCTAAGATGTACAATTGAAAAATCTTGTAAGTATAATGATACATGGTAAGAAAGATAAGATATATTTCGTGATTCTGTAATATACAATTTATAATGTAATATAACAAAGTAAAAAATATGCACTGAATTAAAATTCAAGAAAAGGCATTAGAGTTCATATTAGTATTCAATAAATGTTTTTTCAGAATGATTCTTATTTTAGTTTTCAAAAATTGCATATAATTGAATAACTTGAGTTATATAATTTGGTGGAGAGATATGTGATCGACCTCTGAAACAATGACGTATTATGACGTGGAACATGTAGTTCGTTTTTTGACCTCACATCCATAGAATGAAAAATGAACCACGGAATTATTTTATTATAAAGTAGTGAAGGAATTTTGGATCTTAGAACTTTGTAAACAAAGTTGCATAAATTATAATTAGTCCGATTACTCATTGTTAACAGATTTAATTCAAAGATTTTGATGAAATATAATCGTATCATCTTCGAGAATAGATAAATCTACAACAGAAGTTCTGTACCTTCTGTTTCCGATTTTGGTTAAATTTACTCAAAAAATTACTGTACACAATATCAACATAGTTGAACCGCGATAGGAGTGAGGAGTTTTCTGATTAACTAAAACAATGTCTATTTGAGTAAATCAGTTTGAGAGTACGAAACGTTTTTTAAGCAAATCATTCAAATGCAGATCAAATTTGAGGTCGGAATTTGAAAGTAATACCTAGGTTCTTAATGGAATTCACAACAGGTAGAATGGTGCATGCCATCGATTTTAACTGTAAGATTTGGTGCGATAATAGCCCTATTTTTTTTGTTACCGAATAGCATCAAGTGACATTTATTTTCATTTAGTTTTATGTTATGATAAGCTAATTCTGAATTGGTTTGCAGATCAGAATTGATAAGATTTTGAATGACTCCATAGTTGTGGATATTGTCACGCTCGGGTGGTGGTACCACTTTTGGCCCCAAACGGACTAAAAAACTTACTCCAAAAATTGAAGTAACATTTCGTGTTGACAAGATTTCATCAATAATATAAGATACTGTTTGGCAGCGATTCGTGAGATATGAAAGAAAAAGAGAAACAACTCATCTGAAAATCCATAATATTTCATCTTGATACATGATAAAGTATGATTGATATTATCAAATGCTTTCAAAAAATCCAATGTGACTAGAGCAGTCAAGTTTTTTTTATCTGTATTTCCAATTATGTCATCTGTAACCTGAATTAGGGCTGCTGAAGTACTATATCCACTTCTGAACCCGGCTTGACAATCAGGAATGATATATCATTCTCATTGTTATTAAATTTCCAGTACCGTAATTATATCACATACCGTCTTGGATAGCTATTGAATAATTATTTTTAATCTCCTAAGTATAAGAATAGGGCAAAGATCACCCGTACTATAGCAAATTCCGTTGAACTCTTGCAAACCGCACTTAATAGCTGTCGAGTTCTATTTTCCGTGTTTGAGTTGGTATAGCTGCACAGATTTACTCACTCCAACCAAAAACCCTGCAAATTATTAGTTCTCTATCTAGTTGCCTGTCTATTCTATCATTTCACCGTGACAATTGTATGTTTACTTGGAACTGTCAGAATTATTTATTGTCATGTATATTGTTGAATGGTCGCTAAGCCCTGATAGTAACCTGTGATTTTCTTTTGTGGTAAAATAAATCAACCAGAGTGTACACTATTCTACACTGAACCAAATATCAGCATGAATATAATAAAAATAATCATGATGGTAATGAAATTGTACATCAAAATGGCTCCAACGACGGACTTTACTGATACAATGTAACTCTCTTGATCAATTCATGAATAGATTCATCGTCCTGTATACTACTTACTGTTAGAATGAAATTCAATTCGATGAGACAATGAACAGCTATTACATTTTCAATGTATGACATTCATTGATATCAATCATCTAGGTTGCTAATATAATGTAGTATGTCGACAAGGCAAAGAACAGAGATTATATATCCAATGTATGAGGTTTATTGATATTAACGATCCTGATGGTTGATATCATGAAGTAAGTTTATAAGACAATCAATAGTAATTACATATTCAATGTATGAACTTTATGATGCATGACATTACACGTTAAAAGGTAAGGGCTACCTCTTCCCTAGCTCACACAAGACTTCTGAGGGTTGTGCTCGTAAGGGTGCAGCCGTTTGACGGAAATAACAACAATAACATTGTATAGTGTCGATAAAATAATATATTTACATATATTGATTTAATATATATAATAAAAAATGTACAAGTGAATTAATGAATATTCCATCAAAAATGAGCTATCAGTCGCAAAATAATGATTCATTGAATCACTAATATAATCTTCCAACTCTTGGGCAGAGCATTCTTCTGAACTAGCCTAGGTGTGAGCATAAAATAACCTTACAAATTCCAAAGTATTGCAGCATCGCGACTATCTGTAAAGAAAAATTCAATCATTATACTTGTTCATTCTTTTCAAGCATGTTAGTAACATTCGAATTAACATAGGTATACAGTTCAAATATGAAGTGATTCATGAGTTGCAGAAAATATTTCTTTTGATAAGAATCGTTACAGACCACAATTGTGAGTTTTTTTTCAGATGTTTATTCTTTTCTGACTTCAATATTATATTCGCGTTGTTATGTACTGTCACTACTTGATGCTCTTCATCACTGACCTATTGATTTTTTTTTATTTCGTTACCTAACAATTGACGTTGAAACGACTTTTTTTATCCAGTGATATATAATTTCCAAATAAATTCTTTAACTGTATTTAATCAGTCAATCTAATAATAACACTGATGCTCCTCAAACATGACTCAACCTCTGGCAGAAGCACCAAACTCATACGAAGATTTGAAATAAATTAACACCTTAATTTAGCAGACCACAATTATAATCTTTATGCGGTTATTGTTCACTGTGGTTCCGGCGTTGAATGTGGCCATTATTACGCATTGGCAAAAGATAATACGGACTGGTTCAAGTTTGACGATAGTTGTATTACCAAATACGATATCTTGGGTTTATTGGATTCTCTGGAGACACCCTACATTTTATTTTATGAGAGAGAGGACATTGGCAGATCAAGATCTTCAGATGATGTGGTGCTGCAGGTTTTTCCGGGTTTTCCTGCAGCTGAAAAAGCAAATGCGCCTCTGGAATCAATCAAGTCGCCCCGGAGCGCCAATTAATTTTTGATGTTTTATATTTATTGATTACTTTTCTGTTACTTTACTTTATGAAATAAACTTTTCATTATTATTTCTACTCACTTTCCTGGATATCTTCAGCTCCAAACTTCTAGGATGTAATTCTCACTTTTTTCTTCAACGGTAGAAACTTTCATATCTTTGGAAATAGAGTAGCATACGATGTCCAAAACCTATACTCATTTTCCAAAGACTAGGTATATTGAAGTCTGGAAAATAAGGAAAACGTAGAGCGAGTGAAAAATCATTCAACAAAAAATTTTGTAACAATCTGAATCCATAAGGCTGTTTATAAAATGGTCACTTCTTGAAAATGTTTGGTATATTTCCTTGTGTTTTCAAATCTCTCAGTAAGTACTGATGCCTCGTTCTTTGCATTGTCAAATTGTTCAGCACTAATATTATTGAGTTTATCTCTTGTGCAAGTCTCTGCATCTATTTCTGTAACAGAAAGTTATAGTACATTAGTCAATATAATATCTAAATGATGAAGTATATGTTACCAGATATATTTGAATTTAAAATTCATGTGAAGTTCGGGTTCATAACCAAATAGTCAATCGACAGAGGTCCCTGCTACAAGAAAAAAGTTTGGATAAACATATATAATAACTAGTATTTGCATCAGTCAAGATTTACTTATACGAAACGACACTATATGTAAAACGAAATGAAGAGAGTATATAATCAAATGAGCAAAACATGATAATATATCCTCATCGGATATATCTTTTGTTGTGTTTGGTCACAACAATGTTGAAGGCAATTTTCATGATGACTCTTTTGTTGTATAGCTTCCCCCTCTTCAAATATTTGGGCAATTTGAATTATCTAATAACGGCCTCTGCTCCTTTGCGATTTTCACACACTTCTTCCACTTGTTACACAAATTAGTTCTAATCACCTTCTTCTGCACATGAAGATAAACACTGATCGACTGACCCTGTTTCATCCGCTATCTACCTAGCCCTGCTTCTATGAAATACTTGCCGGACTTTTCGAAGAACTGGTACATTGCCTCGACGAATCGATCATTGAAACAACGGCAGAAAGTATGGGCATATGACAATATTATTGATACGATGACTTTCTACATCAACTCATGTATCCATACATCATACCAACGAACTGAGTTTTTTTTCGAATTAATTGAAAGATGTTTTTAGTTATTGGCGTAATGTTATCGTTGATCAACAACTCTTCTATGAAGTTGATGATTCTTTGATGAACAGAATAACTTTTTTTGTCAGTTACATGAACATTTTATGCATATAATGGATATTTTCATTGGGTGATGTATAATTGGTTATCGATTGTCAATGATCCTCGACACATTATAACAATGAACCCAATGATGAATCTGTCAAAAATTTGATATTTGTAAACGTTGAAACAATGTAATACTCGTAGCATGAATGTAAATAGAGTTGATAAATGCTGTTTATTGATATTAGGAACAAGATTTTTTTGAGTGTATGTTTGTATCATTGCCGAAGATTTTTGACATTTTAGGAGGTATTTCAGTGTAGTGTGAGGGGGCCCAGAGTTTACCCCAATATTCCGATAAATTGAGCAACCGGTATTCAGCTTCGCAAGTGGTGCAATTAAAGCCTGCATTCACTTGCAAACAAGTTCCGGTCAAAACAGCTGACCCCTGGATACCAACCGGTTTCCATCTTTTGCTACCTTAGTGGTGGAGCATACCACTATAAAAAAGCTGGCGCCCGAGGCAAAGTAAAGGACATCTGAGTCCCCAGTAGTCTCAGGGCCAATTGTACGCGCTTGACCGTACAAACTTCGGGATTGAGAAATTTGAAAGTGCCAAATTTACAACCTCGACCGAAAAAGCGTTACAATCTTATCTCAACAGTAGCTTCAATATTATCAGGCTCCTGTGGATCTTTCTCAAGCATTCTGATGTAGCTACCATCTGTTCTTCTGAGTGACATTGATCCTTGCTCTCTGCCTCTCGCCATAGTTTTATACAATCTGGCTGCTGCGGGGCTTGATGTGATCGTCTCACAAAAGCTCCTGAAGCTGTTCCTCTTGGCTTTCCTAATTTCTTTATTGTATTTTGTCAGCCTTTTGGTGTATCCCTGCCAATCTCCGTACCGCTTGGCTTTGTTGAACAGCCTGCGGACTTCGTATCTCAGATTTGACAGGTGTACGTTCCACCAAATGGTACCACTGTGTGATTTCATTTCTTTTCTGGGGAAACTGGAATCGTGTGCATCCATAATTGCCCCGTTAACCGTCTCTAGGGTGTGCTCAAATTCGGCGTGACTGTTGCCGTTGAACTTGATCTGTTCTAGGTTGCATTTTAGATTGGTGGTGTATTTTTCCCAATCTGTGTTCCTAGGATTTCTGGTAAAGGTTGTTTGTATCACAAGCCCTTTCTCGTTGAGCATAATGATTCGATGATCGGAAAGAGAGGGTTCGTCTCCAGTTCCTTACCATTCTACTAATGCTCTGGCTGCCGAGCGTTAGATTTGATACTTCTTGCCTAGCCCTAGTTACAAAGGTGGGGACACATCCCACATTAAGTACATTTAGGTTAGCCGCGAGTATGAATTCTAGTAATTGCTCAACTCTTTGATTGGTGTCCGTGCTACCCCAGATGGTGTTGTGCGCGTTGGCGTCGCAGTCCAGCAGAAGGGGTAGATTGCTCCTACTGCAGTAGTCGGATAGCCTCTGTACTTCTTCTGGTGGTGCTTGCCCATCTTCAGCAAAGTATCCTGAGGCCATACTACGTCGAGGAGTGAGTGCCCTGTGCGGATCTTGGCGCGAACCGGTACTAGGTCCCTCGTCATGAATTCCGAAAAACACATATAATTAATGTCATTTCTGAGCAAGATGCAAGCTCTTGGATCAACACAACTCCCAGGTTTGTCCCGGTGAACACCCTCGATAAATCTGTTGATTGTAAGTATACTCCCACATCAAGCGTAGGTAAACCGCTAGAGTTTGACTTCAACAATTCTCAGCACGATTCTGAGTAAACATTAAGGGGCTCATGATAACTTTATAGCACATTCCACATGGTTTCATATCGAAATTTAGCGTTCTAGAATAGGTTCAACAACAACAATATATTGTACTCTTATCACACTTTTCTTTCGTTTTACCCAATAGGATTAATAGATAGGGTTTGATATCCAAGCAGAGAGTGACATTATGTAATTTGTCTACAATGCCTTATAAGTATTTGAAGTATTTGAAGAGAAAAGTTCTAGAATGTTCTGCTGTCAACTACCAAGTTTTTTGTGAAATTTTCATACTTGGAATGTTTCTACCAAGGAAAATCCTGTCCCAGGGATTATAACAATAACTGTACAACATTTCTATAACTCTCGTAGAGATCCTATTCTTATAAATATTACAACGATTGCTCCTACAGAAGAAAATATGTCCAATGGTCTGATGAATACATTTCATTTTTAGGGTTTTTAATGGAATATTCTTCTCGTAGGAATGGATGAAGAAGGCTAATTTTGAGAGTTAGAGTAAGAGTTAGGAAATTGATGTTTGAGATTATTTATTTCAATTATCTCAAAGCAGAGTCTTTCTGATGTATTTGGCTGGATTTGAATATATTAACATTGGGAGAATTTCCTTCATCATACAGCTTGCAAAATTGCAAAGTGGGTTCACCTTTCCCCGATGTCGCCGCCTGTCTATGATAGAATCCCATCTCAGTTTGAAATAACTCAAATTTTTTATCATCTAGCTCTGGTTGGTGATTCTGTGTACCATAGAATTATATGGGCTACAGGATGAGTGAGATGACATTATGGTTGAATTCCTAGAAGAGAAAAAAACGTAACTGTCGGGTATAGAATTCTATAGTACACGGAATACCACCCCTGGCTGGTCATGGAAATAAACAACTCTTGATCTGGATGGTGTAAATGTACTAGAGGCCTACTTCTGCAGTTGGCGGTTCATAATTATTAGTTGATCTGAAGAGTGTTCTGGACTTTGCATTTTGGATATCCTGAATTTCAGTTGTTATTCCAAGGTAGGGATGTCTAGGAAGAATTTTCCTTCGTGCAACTAGGGCTTCGTGAGACCAAGAGATTAGTCTTGGTCTTGTTTTGGTCTTGGACTAAGACCAAGACCAAGATCAAGACTTAATAATTTTTTCCAAGACCAAGACCAAGACTTGACTTTTGATTCCAAGACCAAGATCAAGACTCTTCCCCAAGAGTATTGGTCTTGGTCTCGAAAGAAAAATAGTGAACTTAAATCTACTGAATATTTAGAAAATTTTGATGGAAAATGATTCAAAATCGAAAATACATTTTTCAAAATCTGTATTGCAGTTGTACAGTTTACAAACAACAAATAGGTGTATATTGTAAGGTTGCAGTGGTTAATAAGTATTGCAATTTCTTCAGGATTCTGATTCCACCATTCTGCCGCAACCGCATCTTACTGCTCATGACAAAATAATCCATTGTAAAATCGTCAATAAAAACCCAATTAACATTCCAACGATTTTGAACCTTTTTTCGGGACTTTCAGGCGTCGACCTGTGTGCTGTGTGGGTCTAATTTAACATTTAAGATTTCTTATAAATTATATCATGATGGTGAAATGAGAAATTTTTATTTCGCTCACTTGACAATTGTTGAATACTGAGACATACGAAATACCTATCATATGCATATAAAATGTCGGTTAATTGAATTGGATAATTCAACCAAGACCAAATCTGAGCCAGTTTCGTCTCGGTCTTGAAACATCAAGACCAATACCAAAAGCAAGACTACATTTATTTTTTGAGACCAAGACCAATACTGATCAGTCTTGGTCTTGGTCTTGGTCTCGCGAAGCCCTACCTGCAACTTATGAAAAGCAAATGCGTCACCGATAAGGCATAGTAAGTCGCCCCAGTATATAATAAATATGATTTTACAAATAAGAATTGAGAATCGTTAATATTTCTCTATTGCTGGGTATCCTAAAGAACTTATATTACCCATTAACACAATGTCCTTGAGGGTCCTCAAGGGGGTTATTTGCTGCTAACAGAAGACTGGTTGATCTTGCGCTGCTTAAGCGGATTCCTGAGGAAGAAGTTGGCAACTAGACTATCACGAACAAGTAAACAAATGATAAAAAATAATATGAAAAGAGGGAAAAAAGGAAAGGTGTTCAAGCAAATAAGGTATGGTCGGTGGTAGAGTGGACACAAATTTTACCGAAAAAATACAGGTCCGTGTTTAAAAAGTCAAAGATGGGGGTGGCTCAAGTCAGATGACACCCTGTATAAAAGATTCATGGACATATTCTGATAGCCCACATCAAGAGCCAATAGGAAAATGTGGACAGATTTTCAATATGTCTGCGAATAAAGAAGATACAGGCAAAAAAATTATTTGAGGTTTTTTGGTTTTTCCTGTATATCTCCAGAACCAAAAAAGCTATATTCGATTTTTTTACAACATCGAATAGGTTTCTAAAATACGAAACTTTGCCACAATTTAACCGATACTCTATCTCTTAGCGTTTACGAGATTCCTATGTACACAAACGAATTTGAATAGCCCTGTATATCGGTATCAACTAATAAATATTTGGACCTGAGCAGATTTAATTGAGTGAAAATAAATTATATGAAAACAAGTACATTCTTACATTCTTTTTGAACCTATTTAGTGTACAGTCCATAATATCCAGATTAGAATGAAAGCGGATTTATCGGATTCATAATGCACAATTTAGTGCTTATGCATAATTTTGAAGAACAATTTATAACATTTCAGTACTCAAGATTCATATGAAACCATTTGGGAAGTTTAAATTATGAAAGGGTGAAATGGTTTCATATGAATATAAGTATTAAAATGTTATACATTGTATTTTAAAATTATGCATTTGCATTAAATTGTGCATTATGAATCCGATAAATCCGCTTTAAGATTCGTTATATATTCTGCACATTCTATCGAACGGGAATTAATTTTGGTGTGCCTTACGTAGAATAAAGAGCTAGTCTTAGCGGTTCTAGGCGGAATGTATATAGTAAGGATGACGAGTCAACTTCGTCTCTCAGAAGCTTATACAAGACAATTATATCAATTTGCTCCCGCTTTTTCTTCAGTGAACACATTCTCATATTTTGTCTAAATAATGAGAGAGAAAATAAAGGCTGTTCAGCAGCTCGTGTTGCGTTAAGTCTGAAATTCAGAAACCTTAAGAATTTATTTTGTATGGAATCGATTCTATTTATGTGAACATTGTATTGTGGACAACGAATTATAGAAAAAAAAAGGTTATTTCACTGTGTACATAAGAGTAATATAAACATTTCAGTGAGTTGACATTTCTTAAGTATTTGCGTGTTCTCATAATGTAACCTAGCATTTTGTTTCTTTTATTTTTTGTGAAAGAGATAAAGGAGCATTTTTCATGGTTTGAAATAGATTGTTTTCTGTGCACAAACTTGTGAATCTATCAAGATCCGATTGAAAAGAGCAGTCTGTAACATTTTGTACCTGAGAAAATATCTCATCTATTATGTGCGTACAGAATAAAACTACTGTGTTGAAAACAGGTGGATATATCGTTTACGTAGAAGAGGAAGATAATTGGTCCCAGATGTGTTACTGTATAGGGAGGCAATTTGTGACCGTTTATTATTATTTGTGTCCTATTGTATATATATGATGTAATCCATCTGAGCAAATCTTCGTGTACACCAATTTTAAACAGTTTCGATATGAGAATAATAATAATAATAATAATAATAATAATAAGCCTGATGTAGTACTCCTCGACCATCAAAGTAGGACGATTTTCGTCATTGAGTTTTCAGCTCCTGGCGAAACGAACATCGTCCGAAAAGAGGAGGAAAAACGGACTAAATATCGAGATCTTCCCTTTGAACTCCGCAGGCTTTACCCAAACCATTCTGTCAAGATGGTGGTTCTGATAATAGGGGTCCTTGGTGGAATGATGGACACACTGCTCTCAAACTTAAAAATCATAACGGCTTGCCGTGACATGGCAGAAATCCTAGCCGGGAGTATGCAGAAAGCCGTAATTCTTGGTTCACTCCGCCTACTCAGGGCACATGATTCTCAGACCCAGTAATCACTTACCCCATGGACGTGGGGAGTGTTTACTGGGGTTGATGACACAACAGTGCGCCCTCTGGAAGTGTCGGGGCTCCGGAGACAGGGCCTGACTGGGTGATTCCTAACGGATAAAAAAAAATAAGGCCCTACGAGTGTTGTACTACTATCTAAGACACTTGTACGGTGCAGACGAGACACCGGTGTTGCCTTATGCTCCGGGAGATATTGAGTCCGTTGTGGAGAATGAGAAGTGCCGAATCTATTGGAACTACTCATTCCCCACCCTCAGGCAAATACAAGCCAATAAGCCTGATGTAGTCCTCCTCGACCATCAAAGTAGGACGATTTTCGTCATTGAGTTTTCAGCTCCTGGCAAAACGAACATCGTCCGAAAAGAGGAGGAAAAACGAACTAAATATCGAGATCTTCTCTTTGAACTCCGCAGGCTTTATCCAAACCATTCTGTCAAGATGGTGGTTCTGATAATAGGGTTCTTTGGTGGAATGATGGACACGCTGCTCTCAAATCTGAAAATCATACCGGCATGCCGTGATGCGGCAGAAAACCTAGCCGGAAGAATGCAAAAGGCCGTTATTCTTGGTTCACTCCGTTTACTCAGGGCACATGATTCTCGGACCCAGTAATCACTAACCCCATGGACGTGGGGAGTGTTTGCTGGGGTTAATGATACACCAGCGCGCCCTCCGGTAGTATCGGAGCTCCGGAGACAGGGCCTGACTGGTACATTCCGTATGGAAAAAAACGGAAGAATGCAGAAGGCCGTTATTCTTGGTTCACTCTATTTACTCAGGGCACATGATTCTCGAACTCAGTAATCACTCACCCCACGGACGT
This sequence comes from Chrysolina americana, assembly GCA_958502065.1. NCBI lineage: Eukaryota > Metazoa > Arthropoda > Insecta > Coleoptera > Chrysomelidae > Chrysolina > Chrysolina americana. The sequence goes on along the minus strand of OY293421.1, from coordinate 34,142,964 downwards.
GGGGAGTGTTTGCTGGGGTTAATGATGCACCAGCGCGTCCTCCGGTAGTATCGGAGTTCTGGAGACAGGGCCTGACTGGTACATTCCATATGGAAAAAAAATTAAAAAATAATAATAATAATACTCCCTCATAAACACTCGTAGGGTGTACCCAAATGCATAGTATGTGCGGGTAGAGGACGGCTATTATTATTATTTGCCGTGGCGCTCCGGGGCGACTTACTGATGTTTTCGGTGGTGTATTCACTTTTCAGCTGTAGAAAAACCCGGAAAACCTACAGCACTACCCCGGTTGGTCGGTGCGCACTTCAAGCTAGCATCAGACGTCGGAATTGGCATCTAGGCAACTCACATCTCACTTGATTCACAAGGCATGTGGCCACCTGAAGAGACCCGTGTACTTGAGAAAAAAGATTCCGTACCAAAGCCTCTAACGTCTGTTTGATGCGAGCTAGAAGTTCCACTGCTAGAGACCTTAGCCACTGAGCCACCGACCGACCGTAAAAGAATGTTGTGATTGATTTTGTCAGATGCTTTACTGAAATCGGTGTATACTGAGTCAACCGGTATCCTGTATTCGATAGTCCCATATAAACGATCTTATATAAGAGATTACACAGATTAGTTATTCTAATTCGAAAATATGCATGCTATTGTGTTCACCATAATTTACTTAAAAATAAACAAATGAACTTTTGAAGAAAGAATTAATTGTATATATCTCATATTAACTGCAGGTGAAATAATCGATTATTTTTTTAAGATTTCCATCAAGAGCCTTCTGCTAAATGTGATTCACCTCATCTCAGGACTAGACTTATATGAAAAGGCAAAAACCGAAATATCCATTGATAACAACTCTTTGTTGTGCCAGTATTACTACTCAAAAAATGACTGTTAATATTACTTTATGGACGTAGAGCTTGTGCATTTTGTTAACATCTATGACCATGCTATGACTCATACCGCCACAGAATATCAAGTTACGTTTTGGCTGTCGTACTATTATATCTTTAATCTGTATAGAGGCGTGACACATCGATCTCTACCATTCGCTCGTATTACTCGAATGAAGATGTTTTTGAAATGTTTAGTAGACGACAGCCAAAACGTAATTTTGTAATCTGCATCGGTATGAGTCATAGCCGTTGAGAAAATCCACAAGCTCTTACAGAATCACAAAACATTTAAAATCTCTTCAAAGAAATCATTACTATGCAACCTGGCAATAGCGCCACGCACATGATGCATTTTTTGTGGTAACAACCGTTTTATCTGACGGCGCATGATATTGGATAGTACAAGAATTCAGTCTGATGAAATCCAGTTTGATCTATTTCGAATCTGCGCTAGTACACTTCTGCTGTATTACGTTTCTGAACAAACCATTTGGATGGAATAACCTTCTGATAATTTCGTAAAACTTTGCTACTCCTTCATATTCTTACTAATATTAGTACATTTTTCCTATTGCTACAGAATGCAGAATGATCTTAATGATATAGAAGTACAATTTCTGATAGGATCCAATCGCTACATTCAAATCAGTTGAGAATGTACTGTCGCCAAAGTACTGTTTCAGTACAATACTATTCTATTAATTGATTTTTTTATGTTTGTTCATTATTACAAATTATGTGTGAGATATTTTGCTTTTCTGCTTATATACAGGGTGTCTGGTAAACCTTGTACAATATTGAAATAGGTGATAGACAAGGTCATGACTTTCAGAATATCAGAATATCAGAACCTCAGTGAAAATTTCACCGTTTTTGAGATATTTGGCATTTTTTTTATTTTTAGAAAATCTCTGCCTCCCCTTGTATTTTTCAGTCCCAGTTCTACAAATCAGCTGGTGAAGATTACTGATAAGGGATGCTTTCAGACGTACAGAACAGTCGATCAGAAAGTGATACAATTTTTTAAGAAATGAGGGTAAAATGCCAGATTGTACAAGGTTTACGGGACACCCTGTATATTTATGTGTATGGTTATCATTTATTGTTTGTTATATATATTTTAAGTCAATTATTGGCGATACTGAAATGTTTATAAAATTTATGAATATGAATAAACATTATTATTATATGGACCCACTCTCTGGCAACTGCCGACGCCATTTGTCAGTTGTGATGATGTCAGTGTAATTTTCATGCCAACCTTGTTGGTAATTTTTCAATAAATTTTCAATATTGAAAAATGATTTTTGAATAATGAGAAAAAGTATGCTAGGTGCGATTTGAAAAAAAAAAGTTTTGGGTGCATTCTCAGTTGTTGCATAAGCGTATTTGAGTACTATGGCGACAAACCAAATTCAAAACCTTCTTCGAAACCATAAAAAATTGGGGGTAGGTATACCTTACTTCGTAGTGATTCGGTATGATATTGTAAATTACACATCATGACATAAACGAAAAATCAAATCAAGTAACAAAGGGTTCGATATGGAATAGCAAAAAGCTGCATGTGAAGTCTAGATCGACCACTCTAAAATAAATAGATACCTCCAAAACTTTTCCTTCTTTACAGTATATACGTTTATATCTGTATTTGTGAATATATTTTATTTGTATTGTATATGTGTATAGGTGTGTATGTTATTAATACTTTTAAATTCTATAAAATTTAAAAAAAAATAACAAAAATGGATCAATATTTCCAAAAGACTTCAAAGTTGAAATAGTAGAAGCTCAAATTATTGAGGATATTTCACAACTCACAAAACTGAAAAATTCTAAATTAGACATCAAAATACTCCACAATAATATAAGAAGTGTAAATGAAAATCTAAATCAAATGAAAATATTGCTTGATGAATTTAAAAATATTTTTGACATAGTAGTTTTGTCCGAGACTTGGCAAGTTAGAGATATAGACTTATATAATATTCATGGATACAGTCTCATATATAATGGCGGTTCTGTAAATCAAAGTGATGGAGTGATTGTTTTCATAAAAAATGACTTATCCTACACCAATAGTATAGTTCAACTCTCAAATGGGATAAAAATAATATAGCTTGAAATCCAACTTCACAACAAAAACATATTAATAACGTCTATTGACAGATCACCATCAACGTCAGCCACAGCTTTCATTGAAAGCCTTGCAGAATATCTGGAACAATGTGAAGATAAAAATATAAACACACATGTTCTTCTAGGAGATATTAACATCAATATAATGGATAGCGATGACATTACAAATAACTATCTAGATGCTCTAAATACTCAAGGTTCATATTCCACATCAACTCGATAAATAGATTCACCTCCGGTACTTGTATTGACCACTGTTTCGTGAAAAATACTTCAAATAGTTGCTTCAAATTCAATTCTTTCATCTTCGAAACTGATATAAGTGACCACTTTTCGATTATTCTTCAAATTGTCACACCTGAAGTTGAAATCAAATCATCTGATAATTCAAAATATAAAAAATTCATCGACCATAAAAAATTGCAACATATCTGGAGAAAATTGGTTAGAGGAATACTCGTCAGATGATACTGAAGTTGCAACAAAAATATTCACTCAAAAAGTGAACAAAATCATGGAAAAGAGCACAAATAATGTAAAAATTAGACGCCGAGATATCAAAAGAAACCCTTGGGTTATTGATGGTATACGTTCAATCCACAAGAAAACGGAATTATATAAATATATGAAGGCGAATTCAACAGAAATGAATAAAACAAATTACAATCAATATAAAAATAAACTTTAAAAAATAATGGATGAAACAAAAATTAACTATTATAGAAAAAATATTCATAATAATAAGGGAGATTCCTCAAAGTTATGGAAAACAAAAATGAAATTACAAATGAAACCAGTAAGACGGGAGAATTAAAACAGATTCAATTAACGGATGTCAAAATAACCCATGATGCACAACAAATTGCCAATGAATTTGTCGAATACCTCACGAAAGTTGGCCAAAACTTGGCAGATGATATTCTTAAAAGGCCAGACTATAAAAAATGTTCTCTAATAACTAGAAGAATAAATTCCTTCTTTCTAGAAGAAACCAATGAAATAGGAGTCGTACAGACTATGTTGAATCTAAAAAATAAAAATCTCCTGGAATTGACAACCTCCGAGCAGAAACTATCAAACTGATCGCACAAGAACTAGCAAAACCATTTATATTTCTGATAAACTGGTCTTTCAATTGTGAAATATGAAAAAACCCATTCAAAGTTGCTGTTATTTCACCAATATTCAACTCTGGAAATAAAATTCAAGTGGAGAATTACCGTCCGATATCTGTGATAACAAATTTCGCAAAAGATTGGGAAATTGTCTTGAAATCACGAATAAGCAAGTAAATCAATACGCATTTCAAAAAGGCGAATCAACTGTTGACGCCATATCAGTTCTCACTAATCAAATTAGTAAATATGTGGATGAAAAAATACCGTCCCTATGTATATTTGTAGACTGCTGCTAGAAGTACTCGAAAGCATTGGGTTCAGAGGTGTGCCGTACCAACTATTGTGCAGCGATCTGAATGGAAGAAAACAATGTGTGAAAATCAAAGACAGCATGAGTGACTTACACACTCTTGAATACGGCGTACCTCAAGGAACTATTTTGGGTCCACTACTTTTTAACATCTATTTAAATGATCTTTTTGTACTAGATGTGGAAGGGGATATCATAAGCTTTGCTGATGATAGAGCAGTCATTTATCACTAGGAATCATGGGATTCTCTGAAAGAAAAAGTTGAAAGAAATTTCAAAACGGTACTCAAATGGTTTGAAAGTAAATTACTGAATATTTCAAAAACATTCTACATAACGTTTACTTCGTACGCCAACAATCTACCAAACTTTAAATCACTCTTAATAAAATATGATGTCGCAAAATTCTCAATTTATTCAGTGAATAAAATGAAATACCTTGGTATATATATTGACGTTTACCTTAAATGGGATGTACATATCGATTATTTAGTCAAGAAACTACGTATCGTTATATACAGATTGAAATACATAAGACCATACCTACAAACAACCCAAATGCGTATGTTATACCATACCTTGTTCGAAAGCCACCTTACGTACGGAATAGTTGCTTGGGGAGCAGCAAACACAAGTACTGTGAAACACGTGGAACAAGTACAGAGATCTGTATTGAAAATAATCTACCGCAAAAAACGAACTCATCAGACTGACTCGCTGTATAAAGAAATATTGATTCTAGACTTCAGACAACTATACTTCTTCAAAACTATAATTAGACAACATTTGAATAAACAAGAACTACAAAAAATACAACACCGGTATGAAACTCGCCAGAAAGATAATTCGTATGTTCGCGAAATCACGTAAAAATACTCTTCAAAGAACTTACTTTTACCTAGCTCCTAGACTATATTCCACTAGAAATTAAAAATATCACAAGTATCAACTTATTTAAAAAGAATCTCAAAACCTGGATTTTGAGCTTGCCAAGATTACGGATACACCAATATGTTGATTCAAAAATTAATACTCATTATGATTTATACAATGAAACTGAAATTAATGAATTTTGATTTTATAATTGCTGTATCCAGTTTGTTTATTGATATGTAAGATCTATGTAAGAGTACGTTCTGGTCCAATGGTAACATTATTTCTATTACTTCACTACTGTTACTTTATTATTAAATTTATACTCTTTTCACAATACTCATCATTATTACTCAAAAAAAAGGTTGAAATTATAGACCATAAGAGTACGTATACTGTTATTTTATTATTTTACTATTTTACTTTATCATTTAATTTATTCTGTTTTTATTATACGCACCATTATTATTCAATTAATTAGTATCTTATTCATGTTATTTCAATCCACGCACAGGTGGGAATTTCATATTTATTCTATTCTATTTTGAAATTGTCTTTTTAATACTGTGTATTTCTGAATGAATATTATTATTATTATTATTATTATTAAATGAGATCAATCATTAGAAACCAAATTCGAAATCTGCATTTGAACAAAATAAAAAATGTTCGCTAATGTTGCTTGTGCAATATAACTTGACTTGTTTTTCGTCGGTACTAATACACTGGAGAAAATTCTCGTGTATTTTTGAGGGAGTCGTTACCGCCAAAGAATGCCACTTCCGCATCAAATTATTAAATACTATGAATCTCGATCTATCGTCCACAACTTCCGGTAAATTTATCTCATGCTACATCTCACCCAAAGAGCACATCGCAGAGGACTTCCCCTCCAACGATGCACCATAATTCGTTCATTTGAATTCATCGTTGTTATCCAGTGCAGTTCATCATAACTCGGGTCCATAATATACTTCGTATCCTGCCGGATAATATCCATCAGTCCGCCTCAGCGGTTTATATTCTGAAATAAACATGGGTATAAGTGAAGAAACGACTGCAGAGGAATCTGCAATATGCTACGCCATGTTGAGAATCATTGAAAATAACGGGACATCCTCTTGAACAGCGCTACTACAGATGTATAACCAAGTCACGTTTCGATCTGTTTGAAACTAATAAATAGGTATTATATGATATTTTTGTAGCGAGTCATCTTTGATTTGGGTCTAAATGAAAATATAGAATATGTAAAAAACTAGTAAGAAAACACACAATTAAACGACAAAAGTTATTTGATGTTGATTGGTACAAATATGTGTTCTGAATCCATCGACATCACTGGCGGATCTGAGGGGGGCATAGAGGCCATGGCCCCTCCTGAAGTTCTGAATAAGTAGTTGATATTGTTTCAACAACCAGTCTGGATATGCAACTAAACCTTGATTGATTTTCAACAAAAAGAAAACACGTTATTCAAATCAAAATTATTTGTATTTTTCGTATTGAATGTTCCCTGAAACATCCCAAATCAACACGGTTTTCATAGGGGCCCAGCCGTCTCAAATCTCCGAGCCGTGGTGAGAAAATCGGCAACACCGCGCCCATTTATTCGTTAATGTCAATTTCTCTGCTTATTTAGATATCTAGGAAAAAATCATAGGAGAATGAATTTGTAGAAAAAAAAAAACGCCGAATAATGTGGTTGTTTAATTTTCTTCATCACAAACGGGAATCGCAATCTATTCAATTTCTTCGAAACAGAAAAAGTTCCAAGATCGGTTTTTCCATGCCCTAAAATTCACATTTTGAAAAATTTTCCTTTAATTATTTTCTGATGAGTCTCCAAACCCAAAGATGATCCCTGATTTTTTCAGATTTTTCACCTGAAGTCTGACTGTTGAAAATAATATGTTATTAGAAGGTACATATGGTAAATGTGCCAAAATCAGATAAATGACAACACCCATTTGGTACCACCGTGTTGCGGTACTTTTTACTTTTGTGGGTATTTCATCAGTCGCCTTTATATTCCACGATAAAATATATGTTACTGTATAACAAAATAAAATAAAATCCTGTCTCTCACAGAGAAAAAAAAATAAAACAGAAAATAAAAAATCATACTCATAAATGAATAAGCAATAAAATAACAATAATAATCTACCTCCAGAATGAAAAGGAATCTTATAATAATAATAATAATATAAACAATTTACCTTACATTTTCCTCAAAAGGCAAAGAATAAATGTGTGAGTGAATGTCAATGTTGGTCGTTATTCTCACAAGAGTAAGGGGAGTAATATTTTCAAGTTGTGATCATCTACTCAATTTAAAATCAAAATTGAGAATCCATTTCAACTCATTGAACCCCAACTTATTATTACTAAGGTAAACTTGGACCTGAATCTCATTCAGTATTAGGTATAATTTGCGAATTTATTATTAGTTCATTTTCATCATCTGATAATAAAACATCTGATTGCAAATCTAATAGATAGAAATAAAATTGACTGTCAGTATGATGAACTTTTCAATGATCAAATTTAAGTTTTTCGTCAGATTTCCTAACTAATTGATCGTAACTGTGGATGAAACTCTTTTACTAAATTATTATGAACATCTAAACATTTCTGACTTCTGTCATCGGGGTTAGTTCTCAACAATGTTGCAGGTTTCGAAAAATATTTCAATGAATTCGAAAACATTGAAGTAACTATAGTTTTTATCGACTAAGGACGGTCAAGCAATTTTTTTAATTGATATATCTGGTAAAGGAAATGTTCCATATCTCATGATATCACTATCATGAAAACGGTTCGCACTTACAACAGACCTTTGAGAGGGGCTCCAATTTGTATGAGGTATTGCATCAGAAATCCATCTTTCGCGATTTCCATTGAATATTAATCCTTCATTTTTGTTGGAAATGACCACCTGCATGAATGCATGTTTCGAGGATATTTTCCTCTCATCATGAGGTATTCAGGGGTAATAATTGCATTATGCATGACCATGATATAAACTGCACAGAAAAGGCCTCCAAAATTGTGGTATAAATGATGGCGTCACTGAACGAGACGAAGGAACTCCATAATAAAATTTTATCAATGTTGAATTGGTGTTAACTAAGAAATGTAAACACGAGATAATGCATTACAACTTTTACTGTTTAAAAATGCTACAAGCTCATCTTATAATTGAGTAGTAGATTAACCTTCCATTAGCTGTAGATAACAACCTGCAGACTTGTTTGTTTCGAGGGTTTGCCTCTTGCCAGTGCTGATGACTGATAAACAACTGTTTAACTGATATTTTACCACAAATGAAGCCGCAACCCAAACTGAGTCGGTCGCAGCGCCATCAGTAAAGAAAATCAAGAACTACACTTCTCAAATAGCACAGACTTCAGGAAGAGTTAACTGTAAGCAATTCAAAGAAGAAGAATATCAATACAATTAAACGAATAAAATCGAGAATGTCGAAGTACCCTTCTCTACATACGTTTCCACAAAGTGGAAGAATGATACACACATCTGAAGGGGAACAATTACTTCCCTGGATAATACGATTGAACTACGACCAACTTAGTGTGGGTCGTGGCTTCGTTTGTGAGAAAAGATAAAAAAAACAGAAAAAAAAATAAACAACTGAACTCAATAATCAAAAAATAGATATTTAAGTATGAAAAATTATTGTTATTAAACTGACATAGCGTTTACTTTCAACCCTCATTGTTTTTTTTCATGGATTTCTGCCTTAACTTCAGTAGGATTTCATGATTTGTCGGTTGTGTAACATGTGCATGTAGCTTTGCACAGTTGGTTGGAAACACTGGCAGGTGTCACTAGACACGTGCAGCCGGAAGTGAATTGACACTTGACTTACATTACATGTGCCTCTTGGTAATTAAAAATAAAAGTCATAAACGATTATTGTGAGTTTTACTATAATATTAATAATTTTTATATGCCTATTATTACCATTCATTACTAATGTTTCTTCTACTTTCTGAAATTTTTTTTTTTTTTTAATTTTAAAGTTGGAGTTAATATCATTGCAACAAACATCAAGTTTATGATTTAAAAATAAAATAAAAATCTGAGGTAACTTCACAATTTTGATGGCGCAATCAATTGAAACAAAATCCCTCATTTGAATGGCTACACAGGAACCACAGAAACTATGCCGACTAGGTCCTGGACATCTATCTGTAGCCAAACAATATATCAGCACATGATGTGAATAAATATTTCACATGTCCTGATACTAGCAGGCCACCCAGTAAAGTGATGAAACTTTCGATTTCCATGCATCAGGAGTTGAGTAGAAGTTCAAAGTGAATGGATGTGTTCTCATCAAGCGGGATTCTATAAAGATGTTTTGAAATCGGAGAAAAACTTATGTGGAAAATTGCCGAGAAGTTCAACAGCTGAAGTACGTTTTAGACAACAAAGGGGTGTTTGGGGAAATTCACGACTCATTCACCTGAGAGTAAATTCTCCCCTCACATTACCGCACCCCATGTTCATAAATTGTGTGATATCGATTGAAAAACATTTTCAGTGTGATAGCGTTTTGCAAACATGTTCCATATAATTGTCATTCGTAGCCAACAATGCTTTTCCAAGGGTGTGTCCGCTGATATTCATCATGTAGATTGACGGCCGAACCCATTGTTTGTACAGCGTTACCACAACTTATTATGATCGCTTCTTATTTGGTTTCATGAGGAGAATTCACAAGGAAAATATGCGTTTGTAGGTAAAAAGCGTGAGACAATATTTGTAAACCTAAATGTATCAAATGGTCAGGAAATCGCCGTCTTATCGTCGTAATGATACAGTATGATAGATTCAATTGAACGAGAACTTCACAACCAAGTTCAATTGACGTAAAGGTTGAACCCTTTTATTATAGTATTTTTCTTGAATAATTTGATTATTTTCAAGAATCTTATGAAAATGCTCTCTATTAGCTACTGGTTTCAAACGAGAAATCTGTATTTGAGCTGGTGAAAAATTCTCTTCTATTGGCATATTGCAACATATCATTAGCGCTAATTATAAGGGGTGTCAATTTGAAAACTTCCCACTCTTTTTATCTTCCTTTCGATAAATAATATGAGGAATCGAAAAAACAGGTCAATTTTATTTTCAAGGAGGACATTTTCAAGGAATACTTGTAGCCTTCGTGGTTCAACCCCCTAGGAGGGGTAGATGTTACCCTTAGAATCTAAAAAGGGAAGGGAGGGTTAAGTGGCACATCATTTTGATTGGCATTCAATTCTTTTTCCAATGATATCCTTTTTATTTCTTGATGAGCAGTTTTCGAAAAATGGCATTCTAAACTTACACATAAAATTAGACTTTGCCTGTTCTGAGATGCACCTTTCCAACCATTCAATAACAGGAATGAATTTAATATGCGTGGGATGTTTTATTTGTTGGTTATTTAAGTTTTACAAAAATTTTATTTGCGAGAAAGACATTGCAAGCATAAAATATACTAACGCTTATCCCATAAACTGTTCGAAATGGCGTCCATTTTGCTCTGAACAATAATAAAGTCTGTTTTCGAACTCCCCTCTTACATTACGGAAAACTTTCTTAGGAATTGACTGACATGCTGCTGTAATTCGTCTTTCAAGATCTCCAATATCAAAAGGTTCTGTTTTATAAACAACAGATTTGAGATGTTCCCAAAAAATAAATCTAAGGAAGTTAAATCCTGTGATCTCGGAGGCCATTTAACTGCTTTCCTTCTGCCAATCCATCTATCCGGAAATCTCTCGTTCAACCATTGTCGGACGGGAAGAAAATAATGAGGTGGAGCACCATCCTGTCGGAAATGTAACAGATCCTCCTACAAAAGTTCATTACCTTCTGGATCGATTTGAGTTTCCAGCTCATGAGTTATGAGAGAATCGATAGTCTGTTCAAGCATTTCAAGGTACAGATTGCCAGTCAAGTTTTGTTCCAGGAATAATGGACCAATAATGTCATTTCCAAGAATACCAGCCCAAACATTAACTTTTTGTGGATATTATGTATGCTCTTTCCAAAAAATATATACTCATCGCTGAAACAGATGTTTAACTGAAAATTAGGGATGGTATTGACTCGATGAGACAGGGTTTCACAAAACTCTACTCTTCTATCATAATCATCCTTGTGGAGCTTTTGAAGGATCTGCATTTTATATGGATAAAATGTATGCACTTTCAATGCTTTTCTTACTATCTCGCGTGATATTCCCGTTTGTTCTGATACTGATCGTAAGAAGATCGTAGGCTCTGCAGTAAATGTTTCTGAAACGTCAATTTGAGTTTCTTTATTTAGTACTCTTGGGTTATTTACTATTTGTCACTGAATCAAATCAAGCACATATCGGTGACTAACATTACAATTTGGATGTATTTCGTTGAAAAGACATGCCGCCCTACTTGCGCACTTTCCAACATCTCCATAAATTACAGTCATTCCAATTCTTTCTTGAAGGATGTAAACCATTTTTACACTTTTATGCACTTATTAAAGTAATCTCTAAACAGTCCAACAGGTAAAACTGTATTCACAATACTATAACGTCGTTCAAATTTGCTAAACAATTATTTTCCTGGAAACAGAAACTTTTTACAACACAGCAGAAGTAGCAAAAAAGAAAGGCTATCTGTAAAATATCTGCAATGAGAATTAAAAATTCAGCATTTAATAAAGACAACATTACTAGAATCTACTTTTTATTATTGGACTACTCATAGACGTAAATTTTTTGGAGCTAATGGTTGATATTACCCCTGATAAAGGTTTGGAACGGTACTGTAACAAATGCTAAGGCACTTGTGTAATTCAATGATAAAACATTTTTCAAAATACCATCCTGTATAACAGTCCACGTCGAAATATACTTACTTACTGTATAATTATCAAACAAATTCTTGGTTGTGGAAATAATCAATCTTTCCTGACTCATTGTGATGTATTCGGCAAAGTGATATTCAATAATTGAATGAATATAATGAATAGCAATTTAAGTTTCAGGCTATTGTTTCCTCACAGGAGAACTGTCGGGAAACAAAAAAGTTACACATAACCAGGTTTCTTTGTAGGTATTTTATCATGGGAAAATCCAAGCAAAAGAAAAGAATGCATGAATCCTCTAGTGATTCTGATTCCTCTCGATCGAGAGATCGCGAAAACCTTAAAGAGATCGATAAAATCTTGAAAAACCTCGAGAAAAAATATGATCGTGGGAAGAGTCGACACCGAGAGGACTGTATCCCCAACAGTGTTCACCGGCACGCCGCGGTATGGAACAGACAAGGACTGCATCCTTAGCAAAGAGTAGAGGTTCTATACAGGACAAGAGAAATATCTTCAGATAGGGCGCGAAAATGGACTAATGGCCTTGAATTTTACGACGATGTTTATTTACATTTTACATTTGTCTGTCAAATATCAGAATCTAATCAATTCTAAATATTCTAATATCTAATGATTGACTGCTCGATGTTTCTTGAAGTCTTTCATCGTTTAGTTTGAAGTAGTCAATTAGTCAGTAGTCTAGTAGAATTAGTATTTACCAATATCATATAAATTTTTGCATGTCATCATGGAAGGTAAAAATACTGGAAATGGCTCTAAGTGCTCTGTTAAAGAGTATCCTAACAGATTTTATTCTAGCTCGCGTACTTTGGAGAAGATACAATTTTTTAGATTTCCCAACCCGAAAGATATTGACCGAGTTCTTCAATGGAAACTGACTTGTAATGATGAAGATGTAATGAAGGAAGAAGCAAACACGTTATATTCAAATGATAGGATTTGCAGCACACATTTCGGAAATCGATACATCATTAATCATAATTTAAATCGAACTGCAGTTCCTACCTTGAATTTGTTTCAGAAGTCAAGGTTTGACAAAGAGAAACAAATAGAAGTAACTACAAAAGTGGATCAACAAACTCAAACATATTTTTCAACAGCTTCGGAGTGTCAAACCCAAACATCGAAGGATCTTTCTTCACAGACACCAAGGAAAAGGAAGTAGAGGGATTTAGTGAAGGTAATGCATAAAAAATATCCAGAATCTTTGTCAGATACTTATTATATTTTTCAGTCTAAATCTATTGAAATAAAAAAGATGGAGATCAAAAAAGCTAAACTGGAACCCTTAATAGAGGAAATGAAAATGAAGGAAGAAGATATTTCCAAGAAATATTTAAGAGAGCATGTGATAGTCACCTTCCACAGATTTTCGCAAATACTGCTAAGATTGTTAGTGAACTGAAGGATAGGAAAACAAAAGGCAGGAGATATACGAAGGAGTTCAAACAGCATGCACTTTCTCTTTTTTATAGCGGACCAAAAGTATAATGACAAATGGCCAAAAATTATCATTTTCCCTCAGTGTCAACTTTAAGGAGGATGATTGAAAATATTCAGAAAAACCAGGACTGAATGATTTTGTTCTTAGGAGCCTTAATTTGAGACTACAAGGAAAAGGTGAACTAGAGAAAATATGTATTCTCTCTATGGATGAAGTTTCTTTGAAATTCAGTATGATCCGAAAAATTATGAAATAATTGGATTTCATGATTTGGGTAAGAACACATCCTGAAAATAGTCTGTGGAAGAAATATTTTTTAAGGAAAGGGAAAGGAATTTGTTCCGGCAAAAAATGCATTAGTTTTGATGGCAAGAGGAATCCAAGATAATTGGAAACGATCATTGGGATTATGCCCAGTCAACGGATAGTCTAGATTTTACTATGCTATTCTGCCACTTCAAAGGTAGGTATAGTGAATTAATTTTATCAGCAGTTTATTCTTTTTGAAATGTATTTTCAGGTGATACTGACAAGGAGCCTTTGGAAAATTGTTAATGCCAGATGATTCATTTGTGGACTATGTGTCGATGATGGAAAAAATTCTTATGGAAAATATCAAAACTGTTGCTACTGGAAAAACAGGAGAACAACTTTATAAAAAAATTTAAGAAATTCCATTTCTACACCCTTGTGAAGAATTTCCATATGTTTATTTATTGCAGTTGTTTATACGAATGAGGATATTTTATATTGCAAAATATGCCAACCGTAATTTCAAAATGGAAGAAACTAACAATCGAAGAGTAAAGAAATTGAGAAAGTTACAAATATTAGAGCACAAATGAATATGATGTAAGTGTGTTTGTTGTAAAAAGAAACATACTTTTTTTGGTATATATTCGAACCAAAATATTTCTCATGAATCCATACATTTTTAGTACATAGCAGATATGAATTTGGAATTATTGATAGTATTGTTAGAATGTCCAGGGACATAAGGTCCCACTGTGAGTACCTATCTATAATAGCGTATTATTTTGTTCCACCCTATGTCTTTATGTTTCATGTACCTACTGCTCTCAAAAATATGTTCATGTATGTGAGGACATAAAATTAGCCATACCAACGTTATCTAAGCATTTATATTGAATTATAAATAGAGTTATTCATGCTATCGAGGAAAAATATTTTCTTTGTTCATAATGAAGGTAAGAAATATTCTCTTTTGATTGCAAAAATCTCATATTTTTTTTTCTCTTTCAGAGTTTGCATATCATAACCAGGGCTCGTAAAAAAATTAAGTGTAATTTTAGATAATTTTTTACTGTTGTAATGGAAATATTATTTTTAAAACAATTATAATTATATGGTTAATACTAATTTTGTAACACGAGGATGGTTGTTTTTTTTTAAATTTTTGAAAATAATATGTTTTTCTTCATACAGGACTGCATATTCATGAAGTCTTTATGCAAATGTCAGTGTTTTCTATAATATAAAGTTCACTCATGATTACACTCATAACAAATTCTGCTTATCTACAACAGAGCGAATCAAGTTGAAAATGGATTGATATCCATTGGATTATCAGTCAAACTCCACCTTATCCTTAAATAGGTTTTACTCGTTATAGCATGATCTTCATCGGAGTACATTTCTCCAGTTTAAAACACCTATAAAAATGTGCTCAGGTCCTTCTGACTCTCATGGTCTATTCATTAGATATTTGTTTTGAAATTATTTTGTTATGAACACTGTTACTGGTTAATGTTACATTTAATTACTTGAACTTAATTCTCAGTGCGTAGGTTCAAGCAAACTCCCAGGAATATTTCTACTATTATAAAAAGTATTTTGTACCTAAGTAAATATTGAACGTAAATGACATTTGTTAAAAAATTTCCCTGTTGAAATTAGCACGTGCTTATTTCATACTTGCTACAAGTCTTGGCACCTCTTGTTTTTTGCATGGTATATGCACAAGCACGCCTTTGAAATAATTCTCTACGCAGGCATAATGTAAATGAAGAGAAATTTTCATGGCGAAATTAGAAGAGAAAACAAAACCAACATAATAATTGCAGTGGTCAGCACATAAAAATGGATAGTGAAAAGTACAACTAAAAATGCTCTCTCCGTATAAACTAACGCATAGCACCTTAAATATAGTTACAAATATAACAATAAGTGAGCACACTTTGTAGTTATTTGGTGACGATTTGACTGAAAAAATTAAAGCTGAGAAGAACTTCGGCAAAGAACTAAAAAATGTCAGGCCAACAGCCCAATTCTAGCAGTCAAAAAAAGGTGGTCCAAGAGAAGGACAAAAAACATCTCACGCCCGCCCCATCACCTAGGCGAGAGAGGGAGTTCAAAAGGGCCATGCCCTAAAAAACAGCCGCTGGGAACCCCAGAGGAGTAGCCGGACATCCTATCGGTCGCAATACCGCAAGAACAAACCGAGGAGGAGAGATTGAACCAGGTAAGCCTAAACGGCCTTAGGCCGCCTTGAGTCATTTTACGACAGATGGGGTTCTGTGACATCCAATTCTGTAATTTTGGGCTGGACCCAGGGATACAGAACTCCCTTCAACAGACTACCGAATCAAACAATACCACCACGTTCATAAAAAATTTCCTGTTCTGAGCTTCAACAGCTAACTATCGAAGTTATCAACTTGAAGCTAAAGGGTGCCATTGAACAGTGTAAACCATCCAAGGGTCAATATATTTCTAAAATATTTCTTGCGAACAAATCCAATGGGGGGAAACGATTTATTCTGAATTTGAAGGGGCTGAACGATTACGTCATAGCCCCACATTTCAAAATGGAGGACGCTAGGACGGTAACCAGGCTAATCAAAAGACACGGCTTTGCAGCATCCATCGATTTGAAGAATGCGTACTATTTGGTACTGATCCACAGAAGATATAGGAAGTTCCTACGTTTCGAATTCCAAGGCGTTCTCTATAAATTCACTTGTCTTTGTTTTGGCCTGTCGTCGACGCCTTTCGCATTCATCAAGCTGATGCGTCCAGTCGTTGAACGTCTACGCTCAGCGGCGTTTTGTGCGTCAATCATTTGGACGATTCTATGCTGTTAGGGGACACAAAGGCTGAATGTTCGGGAAACGTTCGGAAAACTATATCTTTACTAGAATCGCAAAGCTTTATCATTAACTACAGTAAATGCTCAATTACACCTAGTACCCGGTGTAGATTTCTAGGTTTCATCTTTGACACACGGAAACTATCTTTAGAGTTGCCTCAAGAAGAGCGAGATAGAATCGTGAAATGGACAGAAACCCTCATATCCAGTGAGCGTTACAAGATCCAGAAATTTGCAAGGTTTTTAGAAATCATTACTTCTGCCTGCCCGGCAGTTAAGTACGGGTGGCTGCATACAAAACGGTTCGAACGTCAGAAATTTCTGGCTCTGAAATCCAGTCAGGGAAATTACAACGCTCACTTAGATTTATCACAAGGCTCAAAGAAGGATATTGTTTGGTAGAGAGAAAACATCAAATTCTCGTACAACGACCTGGGAAATGACTCGTATAAACTGGAAATTTTTAGTAACGCGAGCCTGTCAGGATGGGGAGTTTACTGCCAGGGGGAGAGAACCCATGGGTGGTGGACAAACAATAACAAGCTCTTACACATCAATATCTTGGAACTAAAAGCAGTATATTTTGGCTTGGTGTGTTTCGCAAAATAACTAAGAAACTGTAATGTCCTAATTCGCACAGGTAACACTAACGCTTTAGCCTGTGTAAACAGAATGGGAAGCATCCAACGTTCGACCTAGAACAACCTAATCAGGAAAATTTGGATATCGTGTGAGAGTAGAAACATTTGGATTTCCGCCTCTTACATTAAATCAAGCAACAATATGCAGGCGGATCGATAATCCCGGATTCTACGCTCAGACACTGAATGGTCTTTGAACAACTGCGTTTTCAATATCATAACAGATGAACTGGGTACACCAAAAATAGATATGTTCGCGTTGTTTCTAAACAAAAAATGAAAATGATATGTATCGTGGTTCAAAGACACTTTGCCCGAGGCAGTCGATGCATTCACATTGAACTGGAGGAATCAGATTTCTATGCGTTCCCTCCATTTGCACTGGTACTCAGAGTACTACAAAAAATCATAACGGACAAAGCTACAGGTATTGTAGTTGTACCTTTATAGAAATCCCAATCGTGGTACCCACTCTTTATGAAAATGATTGTCGGAAACTCTCTCACATTAGGCCCGAAGTATAATCTCTTAATTTGCCCTTACAGCAAAGACCAACATCCTTTGTGACGAGACATTATCCTAGTGGTAGCTCGGTTATCCGGCAGGTATTTAAACTGAAGGGTACTCCAGAAGAGGCTGTGGACATTATTCTGAGCTCTTTGGCCCAATCTAAAATATAGCAATACGATGTAACGCTTAAGCTCTGGTGGGAATTCTGCAGAGACAGATAGAATCGTCCAAATGATTGACGCACAAAACGCCGCTGAGCGTAGACGTTCAACGACTGGACGCATCAGCTTGATGAATGCGAAAGGCGCCGACGACAGGCCAAAACAAAGACAAGTGAATTTATAGAGAACGCCTTGGAATTCGAAACGTAGGAACTTCCTATATCTTCTGTGGATCAGTACCAAATAGTACGCATCCTTCAAATCGATGGATGCTGCAAAGCCGTGTCTTTTGATTAGCCTGGTTACCGTCCTAGCGTCCTCCATTTTGAAATGTGGGGCTATGACGTAATCGTTCAGCCCCTTCAAATTCAGAATAAATCGTTTCCCCCCATTGGATTTGTTCGCAAGAAATATTTTAGAAATATATTGACCCTTGGATGGTTTACACTGTTCAATGGCACCCTTTAGCTTCAAGTTGATAACTTCGATAGTTAGCTGTTGAAGCTCAGAACAGGAAATTTTTTATGAACGTGGTGGTATTGTTTGATTCGGTAGTCTGTTGAAGGGAGTTCTGTATCCCTGGGTCCAGCCCAAAATTACAGAATTGGATGTCACAGAACCCCATCTGTCGTAAAATGACTCAAGGCGGCCTAAGGCCGTTTAGGCTTACCTGGTTCAATCTCTCCTCCTCGGTTTGTTCTTGCGGTATTGCGACCGATAGGATGTCCGGCTACTCCTCTGGGGTTCCCAGCGGCTGTTTTTTAGGGCATGGTCCTTTTGAACTCCCTCTCTCGCCTAGGTGATGGGGCGGGCGTGAGATGTTTTTTGTCCTTCTCTTGGACCACCTTTTTTTAACTGCTAGAATTGGGCTGTTGGCCTGACATTTTTTAGTTCTTTGCCGAAGTTCTTCTCAGCTTTAATTTTTTCAGTCAAATCGTCACCAAATAACTACAAAGTGTGCTCACTTATTGTTATATTTGTAACTATATTTAAGGTGCTATGCGTTAGTTTATACGGAGAGAGCATTTTTAGTTGTACTTTTCACTATCCATTTTTATGTGCTGACCACTGCAATTATTATGTTGGTTTTGTTTTCTCTTCTAATTTCGCCATGAAAATTTCTCTTCATTTACATTATGCCTGCGTAGAGAATTATTTCAAAGGCGTGCTTGTGCATATACCATGCAAAAAACAAGAGGTGCCAAGACTTGTAGCAAGTATGAAATAAGCACGTGCTAATTTCAACAGGGAAATTTTTTAACAAATGTCATTTACGTTCAATATTTACTTAGGTACAAAATACTTTTTATAATAGTAGAAATATTCCTGGGAGTTTGCTTGAACCTACGCACTGAGAATTAAGTTCAAGTAATTAAATGTAACATTAACCAGTAACAGTGTTCATAACAAAATAATTTCAAAACAAATATCTAATGAATAGACCATGAGAGTCAGAAGGACCTGAGCACATTTTTATAGGTGTTTTAAACTGGAGAAATGTACTCCGATGAAGATCATGCTATAACGAGTAAAACCTATTTGAGGATAAGGTGGAGTTTGACTGATAATCCAATGGATATCAATCCATTTTCTACTTGATTCGCTCTGTTGTAGATAAGCAGAATTTGTTATGAGTGTAATCATGAGTGAACATTATATTATAAAAAACACTGACATTTGCATAAATTTGCATGAATATGCAGTCCTGTATGAAGAAAAACATATTATTTTCAAAAATTTAAAAAAAAACAACCATCCTCGTGTTACAAAATTAGTATTAACCATATAATTATAATTGTTTTAAAAATAATATTTCCATTACAACAGTAAAAAATTATCTAAAATTACACTTAATTTTTTTACGAGCCCTGGTTATGATATGCAAACTCTGAAAGAGAAAAAAAAATATGAGATTTTTGCAATCAAAAGAGAATATTTCTTACCTTTATTATGAACAAAGAAAATATTTTTCCTCGATAGCATGTATAACTCTATTTATAATTCAATATAAATCCTTAGATAACGTTGGTATGGCTAATTTTATGTCCTCACATACATGAACATATTTTTGAGAGCAGTAGGTACATGAAACATAAAGACATAGGGTGGAACAAAATAATACGCTATTATAGATAGGTACTCACAGTGGGACCTTATGTCCCTGGACATTCTAACAATACTATCAATAATTCCAAATTCATATCTGCTATGTACTAAAAATGTATGGATTCATGAGAAATATTTTGGTTCGAATATATACCAAAAAAAGTATGTTTCTTTTTACAACAAACACACTTACATCATATTCATTTGTGCTCTAATATTTGTAACTTTCTCAATTTCTTTACTCTTCGATTGTTAGTTTCTTCCATTTTGAAATTACGGTTGGCATATTTTGCAATATAAAATATCCTCATTCGTATAAACAACTGCAATAAATAAACATATGGAAATTCTTCACAAGGGTGTAGAAATGGAATTTCTTTAATTTTTTTATAAAGTTGTTCTCCTGTTTTTCCAGTAGCAACAGTTTTGATATTTTCCATAAGAATTTTTTCCATCATCGACACATAGTCCACAAATGAATCATCTGGCATTAACAATTTTCCAAAGGCTCCTTATTTGTCAGTATCACCTGAAAATACATTTCAAAAAGAATAAACTGCTGATAAAATTAAATCACTATACCTACCTTTGAAGTGGCAGAATAGCATAGTAAAATCTAGACTATCCGTTGACTGGGCATAATCCCAATGATCTTTTCCAATTATCTTGGATTCCTCTTGCTATCAAAACTAATGCATTTTTTGCCGGAACAAATTCCTTTCCCTTTCCATAAAAAATAATTCTTCCACAGACTATTTTCAGGATGTGTTCTTACCCAAATCATGAAATCCAATTATTTCATAATTTTTTGGATCATACTGAATTTCAAAGAAACTTCATCCATAGAGAGAATACATATTTTCTCTAGTTCACCTTTTCCTTGTAGTCTCAATTTAAGGCTCCTAAGAACAAAATCATTCAGTCCAGGTTTTTCCTCCTTAAAGTTGACACTGAGGGAAAATGATAATTCTTGGCCATTTGTCAATATGCTTTTGGTCCGCTATAAAAAAGAGAAAGTGCATGCTGTTTGAACTCCTTCGTATATCTCCTGCCTTTTGGTTTCCTATCCTTCAATTCACTAACAATCTTAGCAGTATTTGCGAAAATCTGTGGAAGGTGACTATCACATGCTCTCTTAAATATTTCTTGGAAATATCTTCTTCCTTCATTTTCATTTCCTCTATTAAGGGTTCCAGTTTAGCTTTTTTGATCTCCATCTTTTTTATTTCAATAGATTTAGACTGAAAAATATAATAAGTATCTGACAAAGATTCTGGATATTTTTTATGCATTACCTTCACTAAATCCCTCTACTTCCTTTTCCTTGGTGTCTGTGAAGAAAGATCCTTCGATGTTTGGGTTTGACACTCCGAAGCTGTTGAAAAATATGTATGAGTTTGTTGATCCACTTTTGTAGTTACTTCTGTTTGTTTCTCTTTGTCAAACCTTGACTTCTGAAACAAATTCAAGGTAGGAACTGCAGTTCGATTTAAATTATGATTAATGATGTATCGATTTTCGAAATGTGTGCTGCAAATCCTATCATTTGAATATAACGTGTTTGCTTCTTCCTTCATTACATCTTCATCATTACAAGTCAGTTTCCATTGAAGAACTCGGTCAATATCTTTCGGGTTGGGAAATCTAAAAAATTGTATCTTCTCCAAAGTACGCGAGCTAGAATAAAATCTGTTAGGATACTCTTTAACAGAGCACTTAGAGCCATTTCCAGTATTTTTACCTTCCATGATGACATGCAAAAATTTATATGATACTAGCTGACCCGACAAACGTTGTTTTGCCATATAAATAATTTTGATGGCCGACAACTGTGTAGGGAGTGAGAAAGAAAGGAGACCGGCTTCGTTCTCATCCCTACTCCGTGCTGTTTACTGGGTCAGAAGTGACACCTGTAGACATCTGGAGGGGATAACTAATTAAATGATGATTGATCAGTTTTCGACCGGAGAGGAAAAATGATTAAATTACTAAAATGGCTATTAAAAAATAAGGGTTGATCGTAGAAGGGTGAAAATTGAGGATTGTATGTATTTTTGAATGTTGTATCATAAAAAAATAGAAATTAAAAATTTTGTCTAAAAAATAAAATAAAAAATTTAGGGGTGGACTACCCCTAACATTTAGGGGGATGAAAAATAGATGTTGGCCGATTCTCATAGATACCGGATAAGCACAAAAAATTTCATCAAAATCGGTCGAGCCGTTTCGGAGGAGTTCAAGTTCGAACACCGTGACACGAGAATTTTATATATTAGATTGGTAAATACTAATTCTACTAGACTACTGACTAATTGACTACTTCAAACTAAACGATGAAAGACTTCAAGAAACATCGAGCAGTCAATCATTAGATATTAGAATATTTAGAATTGATTAGATTCTGATATTTGACAGACAAATGTAAAATGTAAATAAACATCGTCGTAAAATTCAAGGCCATTAGTCCATTTTCGCGCCCTATCTGAAGATATTTCTCTTGTCCTGTATAGAACCTCTACTCTTTGCTAAGGATGCAGTCCTTGTCCGTTCCCTACCGCGGCGTGCCGGTGAACACTGTTGGGGATACAGTCCTCTCGGTGTCGACTCTTCCCACGATCATATTTTTTCTCGAGGTTTTTCAAGATTTTATTGATCTCTTTAAGGTTTTCGCGATCTCTCGATCGAGAGGAATCAGAATCACTAGAGGATTCATGCATTCTTTTCTTTTGCTTGTATTTTCCCATGGTAAAATACCTACAAATAATCCTGGTTATGTGTAACTTTTTTGTTTCCCGACAGTTCTCCTGTGAGGAAACAATAGCCTGAAACTTAAATTACTATTCATTATATTCATTCAATTATTGAATATCACTTTGCCGAATACATCACAATGAGTCAAGAAAGATTGATTATTTCCACAACCAAGAATTTGTTTGATAATTATACAGTAAGTAAGTATATTTCGACGTGGACTGTTATACAGGATGGTATTTTGAAAATGTTTTATCATTGAATTACACAAGTGCCTTAGCATTTGTTACAGTACCGTTCCAAACCTTTATCAGGGGTAATATCAACCATTAGCTCCAAAAAATTTACGTCTATGAGTAGTCCAATAATAAAAAGTAGATTCTAGTAATGTTGTCTTTATTAAATGCTGAATTTTTAATTCTCATTGCAGATATTTTACAGATAGCCTTTCTTTTTTGCTACTTCTGCTGTGTTGTAAAAAGTTTCTGTTTCCAGGAAAATAATTGTTTAGCAAATTTGAACGACGTTATAGTATTGTGAATACAGTTTTACCTGTTGGACTGTTTAGTGATTACTTTAATAAGTGCATAAAAGTGTAAAAATGGTTTACATCCTTCAAGAAAGAATTGGAATGACTGTAATTTATGGAGATGTTGGAAAGTGCGCAAGTAGGGCGGCATGTCTTTTCAACGAAATACATCCAAATTGTAATGTTAGTCACCGATATGTGCTTGATTTGATTCAGTGACAAATAGTAAATAACCCAAGAGTACTAAATAAAGAAACTCAAATTGACGTTTCAGAAACATTTACTGCAGAGCCTACGATCTTCTTACGATCAGTATCAGAACAAACGGGAATATCACGCGAGATAGTAAGAAAAGCATTGAAATTGCATACATTTTATCCATATAAAATGCAGATCCTTCAAAAGCTCCACAAGGATGATTATGATAGAAGAGTAGAGTTTTGTGAAACCCTGTCTCATCGAGTCAATACCATCCCTAATTATCAGTTAAACATCTGTTTCAGCGATGAGTATATATTTTTTGGAAAGAGCATACATAATATCCACAAAAAGTTAATGTTTGGGCTGGTATTCTTGGAAATGACATTATTGGTCCATTATTCCTGGAACAAAACTTGACTGGCAATCTGTACCTTGAAATGCTTGAACAGACTATCGATTCTCTCATAACTCACGAGCTGGAAACTCAAATCGATCCAGAAGGTAATGAACTTTTGTAGGAGGATCTGTTACATTTCCGACAGGATGGTGCTCCACCTCATTATTTTCTTCCCGTCCGACAATGGTTGAACGAGAGATTTCCGGATAGATGGATTGGCAGAAGGAAAGCAGTTAAATGGCCTCCGAGATCACAGGATTTAACTTCCTTAGATTTATTTTTTGGGAACATCTCAAATCTGTTGTTTATAAAACAGAACCTTTTGATATTGGAGATCTTGAAAGACGAATTACAGCAGCATATCAGTCAATTCCTAAGAAAGTTTTCCGTAATGTAAGAGGGGAGTTCGAAAACAGACTTTATTATTGTTCAGATCAAAATGGACGCCATTTCGAACAGTTTATGGGATAAGCGTAAGTATATTTTATGCTTGCAATGTCTTTCTCGTAAATAAAATTTTTGTAAAACTTAAATAACCAACAAATAAAACATCCCACGCATATTAAATTCATTCCTGTTATTGAATGGTTGGAAAGGTGCATCTCAGAACAGGCAAAGTCTAATTTTATGTGTAAGTTTAGAATGCCATTTTTCGAAAACTGCTCATCAAGAAATAAAAAGGATATCATTGGAAAAAGAATTGAACGCCAATCAAAATGATGTGCCACTTAACCCTCCCTTCCCTTTTTAGATTCTAAGGGTAACATCTACCCCTCCTAGGGGGTTGAACCACGAAGGCTACAAGTATTCCTTGAAAATGTCCTCCTTGAAAATAAAATTGACCTGTTTTTTCGATTCCTCATATTATTTATCGAAAGGAAGATAAAAAGAGTGGGAAATTTTCAAATTGACACCCCTTATAATTAGCGCTAATGATATGTTGCAATATGCCAATAGAAGAGAATTTTTCACCAGCTCAAATACAGATTTCTCGTTTGAAACCAGTAGCTAATAGAGAGCATTTTCATAAGATTCTTGAAAATAATCAAATTATTCAAGAAAAATACTATAATAAAAGGGTTCAACCTTTACGTCAATTGAACTTGGTTGTGAAGTTCTCGTTCAATTGAATCTATCATACTGTATCATTACGACGATAAGACGGCGATTTCCTGACCATTTGATACATTTAGGTTTACAAATATTGTCTCACGATTTTTACCTACAAACGCATATTTTCCTTGTGAATTCTCCTCATGAAACCAAATAAGAAGCGATCATAATAAGTTGTGGTATCGCTGTACAAACAATGATGGAGAAACGTTGCCAACCTCGTAAATAATTACGGAAAAAATCAACCAAGTCAACTGACATATCTATGTAGTGTAATAATGACAATAATTAATAGCTCAAGGTCACTACTAAAATCTAATAGAGCTAGAACAGTAAAGCGATTTTGATCACTTGCTTTGAGTATATCATCACTCACTTTCAATAGTGCTGTAGTACAACTATGACCACTCCTGAAACCTGATTGTGTTATAGGAAGTATTTCATTCTTATCCAAGTAAGAACGAAGCTGTGTTTCGATTATTCTTTTTGATTACTTTGGAAAGAGCAGGGAGTAAACTGATGGCTCGAAGGTCTTTCAGTTCTTCTGGTGTACTTTTTTGGGTATAGGCCTTACTAACGCAAGTTACCATTGAAAAGAATAAACGTGTTCTCTCAAACAGAAATTGATGATATGAGTTAAGTACGGAGTAACATGAGAACAGCATAGATATATCATTTACATACTGAGTCCATCACATCCTATAGCATTTTCTTAATTTGAGATATTGTTTTTAGTACATAAACGTCTTCAACAATTGGAGTCGATTAATTTACTGTTTTTATATTCATTAATAAGAGTATTTGAAGGTGATGCGTTGCCTTGGTTTATCATGTTTTTTCAAAGAAAGTATATTGCTATTCAGTATAGCTTTGATTCACATTTATCGAGTTCAACGGAGAAATATGATGTTTTTTCCCGCAATATAGCCTGCGATGTGTAATTACGCAGTTGCTTATAATTGCTTTATGATTTTCCGTAGGTGATTTTTTAAATTTGAGCAGGGCTTTATCTCTCTCTTTCATATTTTTTCTATCGCGTCTGTTAGCTACGGTGATGGTGGTTTAGTAACTCGCGATTTCGTTATAGGAGCATGTAGATTGAATAGTTGAGTCAAATTGTCAACAAGTATATGTAATTTCTCGTCCTCATTATTAGTTTCGTATATACTGAAAAAAAGGAATTCTATGCAGATCAAATTTAAATGATTCATAGTTAAAGTTTTTAATGTTTCGATAGGTGAAAATTTTTCAGGTTTATGTTTCACATCCACTTCAATTGTGCAATACACGAGACAATGATCAGAAATGTCAACATCTTCAACACCCTTTTCTGCCACTCTCTCATGGTTCCACACCGCGATTAGATCAATGATAGAGCAATTTTGAAGCCTTACTCTGGTGGGAGATTCAATGACTTGGGTTAGCTGATGGGTTTCGAATATCGACAATATGTTGCGTACATGTAAGTTCTCAAAACATAACATATCGATGTTGAAATCACCGGTACATATAATATTGGGAATATATGAAGATATTTCATCGATTGCATCTTCAAATTCAGTTAAAAAACTTGTTTTTTAATTTTTAATTTCATTCATAGTTGTTCAATGCTACCGTTAGTATCAATGTTATAATTCCCGTGAATATTTTTTGAATAAATGCATACTCCACCACCTCTTGAAAATGATCTATCTTTTCTGTGTAATCTATATATAGCCTTTAATTATTTATATCAAAACCTAACCAGCTTTCTGAAATACATAATATCAAATTGTCTCTCATGAACTACTTCATGAATATTCGTGCTAGATGGAAGCAAGGATCTCACATTCAGATGTCCAACCTTTATTTTCATGACTTATTACGTATCAAATTGCATCGGAGGAAACGTATAAACGACTTGCTGCGCAGTATTGCAATCTCATCCGCTGGCTTCTTCGCCCACTACCAGTATTTGACACTGCCGGGAACGCATTTTCAAGCATCAGGAGTATCTCTCCAAACAGGTGAAAAACAAAAATATAATAATCGTAGATTTCGATCTCTACTTCCAGATGCTGTTTAAAAAATCTGAATACGATGATTTTCCTCGGATCATTTTGCGAAAACGTCTGAAACACGATTGTCCAAAATTACATATCTGATAGATCCCATTTCGTACACAGTTGCACATCAAAAACAATCGATTTTTTCCCATCACATTGGTTTTTTTTGCGCTCCTCATAAAAATATATCTCCTACTAAGAATAAATTTAATTTTTGCACTTCCGGGACTAAAGTTCGTACTTTAGTCCCGTATAACAGGGACTAAAATGCATCTTTTAGTCTAGGGATATGAAGTTGCGTTTCAAAATTTGTTGACACTTGCTATAACGTTACCTACTGATTAATCTAAGTACCGTGTTTATATAACTCATCAAAATTATTAATTGTATCAATGTTGAAAGTTATAATACTGGGAAGTGCAAAAAATAGCGTCTATGCCTCAGGACTAAAAAGATATTTTATCCCTTGATTATTGGCCTTTGGGCTTTACGAGCCCTCAGGCAATAAACATCACGTGCGGGATTGAAACATTCACTTTAGTCCCTTGTTATATAATATATTATTGTCAGTGGCGGGTGTAAATAAACAGGCTGGCTCACTTCATCAGTTACATCTGTGAATTCTAATAAAGAGATATCCAATAAAGATATATATGCACTTTTCACAAAAGTCAGTAAGGACGGAGAAGGAACCAAAGCTGAAATTAAAAGCATCAAAGAATTTCATAAAACTGTCGATGGTCTAAAAACAACTCCTGAAAAATTGAAAGGAGAGAATAAAATACATCGATCAAGACTGGTAAATGCTGAAAGAATCTTGAAAAAAAAAATTCATTTTGTGGTTTGAAAATAAGTGAAAATTCACCTGTCATACCAGAAGTCTTGGAATTTATTGAGGATAAGCTAATAATTACACTGTCCCCTTCTGATATCAATTATTGTTTCATAAAAGAGAATATCGATAATAAGCCAATATTGCTAGATTTTCTTTTCAATTGGAAGAAATCGGAAATATTGTCTGAAATATAGCTCTTGAAAAACTCTGGAGTAGCGTTTGTCGAGGACTTACCATTCGAAGATAGACAACTGAGAAAACAGCTGTTAATACACCTCAGGGCAGCAAGAGAAAAAAAATATCACTGCAAAAATAAAGAAAAACGCTCAAGTCCTTAATGGTCATCCATATACGCTCGAGGGATTGGAATCTGACAACTTCGTTTTTCTCCCGGAAGTTCGGGTACCAACTACAAGTCAAACATTGGAGAAGTCGAATAGCACCAACCAAATAGACGCTTCCGAGAAGATTCCCAATATACAGACTAGAAGCCGTCGTCGATTAATTTGAGTGTTATTATTTATTTATTTTTATTTATTTATTATCAGTAGTAATATCCCGACAAAATGCAGAATTTACGAAAAAAACTTTCCCCTTGCTGGCACGGAAACTGTGTTACTTAGAAACACCACCAGAGCTTGCTCGAGTGGTGTTTTGTACAGCTACACAGTTTGAGTGCCTGGCAAGGTGAAAGTATTTTGGAAATTCTGCATTTTGAAGGGATATTCGATAAAAAAATTTTCGAATACACTATATTATGGACTAAATGCGTATTGCAAGAACGGTCCATCTTGTGTAATCAATGTCAGTTGAAGAGTTGAACCAAGATGCATAGAAACCCTGGTGCTATCTCAGATTCGATTTTGTTTCTACCAAAGTTCTTGATACTGTAATTGCATTGATACCGTTGGCTTCATTCGTCAATGGATGGCGCAGAAGTCGAAAATAGCCGAGTTTCAAACATTTCAAGATGCCTTGATTTGTCATTTGATTGATTTTGAATGTTGACATGACACTTGTCGCTTGTCCAAACGTCAATCGTCAATGACAACATTAATCTGTAATTTTGCCGCCATCTGTGCTACAGAAGTGAAACAGTACCAATGCAATAAAAATAACATGAATCAAGTAGGCCGTACATCAACACTTTTGTTTTTCTGTATCACAGGGTTTCTATGCATCTTGAGTTGAACTGTCAAACTATCGTTTCTATATTTACCGTGATTGTCATAACTATGGAAATGCATACACAAGCTAGAAGCGAAACACTGTTTTGAAAATACCACGGGCTGGAGGAAGTGATATCAAAAAGTCCTGTTCTCATTGGTTCGAAATGAGAAAATTATGGCATTATTATTATTATTATTCTTATTATTATGGAAATGTATACACATTCTGGAAGCGAAACACCGTTTTGAAAATACCACGGGCTGGAGAAAGTGTTTTCAAAAAGTCCAGTTCTCATTGGTTCGAAATGAGAAAATTATGGCATTTGATTGGTTTATATAATAATATGAGGACCTTAAGCCATATTTTTCCGTCGACCGTTTATTTACGATGTATTTTAACGCACTCAGAATCGTTGTTAATGAATGATTTTCTATTAATCAACGATTTACTTATATGCAACCCAACGTACATTGCTCCAATACATATTATATTTATATAGTGACCTGTGGCGTATGCAACCAATCATATTTATACTTACCCACTAAAATATTTATTTTGAAATCAAGTAGAAGTGTTAGTACTATTAAGTAATTTCTTAAAATTCAACGTTTATTTGGAAATCAAAAAATGGATAGTGACGGACTTCTGTAAAAAAAATTCAGAAAACATTAAATATATCAGTGAAGTTGTCAGTAGCATTAAAAGCTAGATAGTCACGCAGCCGGCTGGTAAAATGCTGGTTTGAGTCCTGAGATGATAGCAAGGTCGAGGTTTCAATCCCCAAGTGGTACCATTTAATTTTTTTTTAATCACGGTCAACGGAAAAGTTTTGTAACGAACTCGTGAATTAAAATGACAAATAACAATCTCGAACATTAACGCACTCGCTCCGCCCACGCGTTAAAATATCTCAATTGTTAATCGCCCTTATTAATACACTTGTTCGTTAAATAACCATTAAAGTAAACATTAGGTAAAGTTACTTTGTCATTCTTCTTTTTTCAACATTGCCCTCACTTTATCATATAGCAATTTGATACGTAATAAGTCATGAAAATAAAGGTTGGACATCT
Organism: Chrysolina americana; assembly: GCA_958502065.1. NCBI lineage: Eukaryota > Metazoa > Arthropoda > Insecta > Coleoptera > Chrysomelidae > Chrysolina > Chrysolina americana. Next base: position 34,112,652 of record OY293421.1, on the reverse strand, counting down.
GAATGTGAGATCCTTGCTTCCATCTAGCACGAATATTCATGAAGTAGTTCATGAGAGACAATTTGATATTATGTATTTCAGAAAGCTGGTTAGGTTTTGATATAAATAATTAAAGGCTATATATAGATTACACAGAAAAGATAGATCATTTTCAAGAGGTGGTGGAGTATGCATTTATTCAAAAAATATTCACGGGAGTTATAACATTGATACTAACGGTAGCATTGAACAACTATGAATGAAATTAAAAATTAAAAAACAAGTTTTTTAACTGAATTTGAAGATGCAATCGACGAAATATCTTCATATATTCCCAATATTATATGTACCGGTGATTTCAACATCGATATGTTATGTTTTGAGAACTTACATGTACGCAACATATTGTCGATATTCGAAACCCATCAGCTAACCCAAGTCATTGAATCTCCCACCAGAGTAAGGCTTCAAAATTGCTCTATCATTGATCTAATCGCGGTGTGGAACCATGAGAGAGTGGCAGAAAAGGGTGTTGAAGATGTTGACATTTCTGATCATTGTCTCGTGTATTGCACAATTGAAGTGGATGTGAAACATAAACCTGAAAAATTTTCACCTATCGAAACATTAAAAACTTTAACTATGAATCATTTAAATTTGATCTGCATAGAATTCCTTTTTTTCAGTATATACGAAACTAATAATGAGGACGAGAAATTACATATACTTGTTGACAATTTGACTCAACTATTCAATCTACATGCTCCTATAACGAAATCGCGAGTTACTAAACCACCATCACCGTAGCTAACAGACGCGATAGAAAAAATATGAAAGAGAGAGATAAAGCCCTGCTCAAATTTAAAAAATCACCTACGGAAAATCATAAAGCAATTATAAGCAACTGCGTAATTACACATCGCAGGCTATATTGCGGGAAAAAACATCATATTTCTCCGTTGAACTCGATAAATGTGAATCAAAGCAATACTGAATAGCAATATACTTTCTTTGAAAAAACATGATAAACCAAGGCAACGCATCACCTTCAAATACTCTTATTAATGAATATAAAAACAGTAAATTAATCGACTCCAATTGTTGAAGACGTTTATGTACTAAAAACAATATCTCAAATTAAGAAAATGCTATAGGATGTGATGGACTCAGTATGTAAATGATATATCTATGCTGTTCTCATGTTACTCCGTACTTAACTCATATCATCAATTTCTGTCTGAGAGAACACGTTTATTCTTTTCAATGGTAACTTGCGTTAGTAAGGCCTATACCCAAAAAAGTACACCAGAAGAACTGAAAGACCTTCGAGCCATCAGTTTACTCCCTGCTCTTTCCAAAGTAATCAAAAAGAATAATCGAAACACAGCTTCGTTCTTACTTGGATAAGAATGAAATACTTCCTATAACACAATCAGGTTTCAGGAGTGGTCATAGTTGTACTACAGCACTATTGAAAGTGAGTGATGATATACTCAAAGCAAGTGATCAAAATCGCTTTACTGTTCTAGCTCTATTAGATTTTAGTAGTGACCTTGAGCTATTAATTATTGTCATTATTACACTACATAGATATGTCAGTTGACTTGGTTGATCTTTTCCGTAATTATTTACGAGGTTGGCAACAAAAAGTAGTTCTTGATGAAGTGCATTCCATAGCATTACATTTGAAATCAGGTGTTCCTCAGGGATCCATCTTGGGTCCACTTCTTTTTGCGATATATACCAGCCAATTGTTCAAATGTCTCCAATACTGCCATGTTTATGCTCATGACACCCACTTGTACTCTTTTGGAGCACATCAGACACATGAGGCTACTATTCGCATCAACTACAATCTCAATCAATTCTCATCCTTGGCCTCAGATAAGTGTCTCATAAATAACCCGTCTAAATCACAAATACTACTATTTGGTCTGGATAACAAGAGAAGTATTTTGACAAATCAAATTGAAATCCGCATCAACTCTACTGAGCTAGAGTTTGTCGAAGAGGCAAAACATCTTGGAGTGATTATGGCTAGTGACTTTCGATTCGATTCTCATATAAATAAATTCTCGCAAAGAGATTTCTGTACACTAAAACTAATTTATGGTAATCGGAATTTACTATCTAAGACAACAAAAACTACACTTTGTGATAGTCTTGTACTCTCTTCCTTGAACTATGCCGATTCACTATATGGTCCCTGTCTCACTGTGAGGAACAAGGTGAGATTACAAAACATTCAAAATTTTTGTCTCCATCTCATTCACGGAGTGCGAAGAAGTAGAATCTCATCAAAATTATCAGAAACCGATTGGGTCAACATGAAAAACCGCAGGCTCTTACATTCAGCATGTCTTTATCATAAGATTATTCGCAATAAAATGCCCACATACTTGTAAAACACAATAATTTTCCGCACAGATGTGCACAATATGAATATGCGATACAAGGGACTATTAACTCCTCCAATGCACGTCCACGAATTTTTCAAAATTCTAATTTGTAGAACTTGACAGTAGGCACTTTTCGCAAAAAATTTACATCTGAATTATTTAATATCCAAAACTGATATAACAAATGAATGGCTTCTGAAAGTATAACTGGAAGTATCACTGAATATGTTTAATAATATCGAGTAATATTATTGTTATTCATGCAACATCGTTTTTTTCACTCTATATCCTCTATATAGTGGTAGAAAAGGAACTACGATGTCCCACTGTAGTCATTGAATTTCGCCTTTTGTAGTATTTTCTTATATACCCAATAAAGACCCTTATTATCATTATTATTATTATTATTAATTTCATTTTATTATTTCTCATTTTCCGCAAGATTGTTTTTTCACCTTCAAATTCATAAAAATTATGAAATTTTGAAAAATGATCCATTTTTAAAAGATTTTCCAAAATTTTTCAGAGGAAAATAAATCGATCTGGTCGCACAAAAATACATTTTGTAGGTTTTACAATTTTCTACAAAAACATTTCTTCAAATTTTCTTAAGATATTTATATAGAAACAAAGAAGTGGTAATTTTTGACAATATCTGTTGTTGAAAAATACCACAAAGCAATTTTGCTGGGGCCGACTCAACGAACTATTTTCTTAAATTATGTCATTGGCGTCTTCATTCAGAAAAAATCTCTATCGGTTGGCTTATCACCTAAATGACCCAGAGTAATATTTTCCTGCCATGGATAAATATAACTTCAACAGAAATTCACTAGAAATAACTTTCAATAACACTAATCACAACCAGAATATCATCAAGTCTGACAATAGATTTAAATGCAAATCGATTTTACTAACAGACCATATTCAGAAGAAGCAATCATATAAAACAAATGGACCAATTTCAAACCTCTCATTATCCACAGTAGCATCAAAAACCATTATTTTATTCTCGTTAAAATAACCATGTCGATTTTTCGCAAAGCAAATTACTGGAAATACAAAGCGCAAGGGTCAACTTGTACGTGTTGAAATTAATTATAGAAACAGGACATATCATAGGGAAACAGGAAATATATGACCTTTTTATCGAAAAATTGTATAAAGTATACAGGGAAAGTAACAAAAATTGCCATATTGAATTAAAGTAAATAATTAAAGTTGAAATCTTAAATAACCGTAGGTTCAATCAACTCAGTCAAAACAAGGGACTCCCTAAAAAATAAACTAATGAACAAGTATTCTCATGAATTCGAGAAACAATACAAAGAATATAAAAATAAAGTTAAATTGACCAGCCTTCAGCTTACTTCATTCTGGAGTTATAGATAAAAACAAGTTACATGTATATTTCAATTTTTCTAAGGATTTTAAACTTGCTGCACTTTGCTGTAGAACAGCAACTATTAACTATCCAAATATGTGTATGAAAATTATATCCAAAGGATCGTAGAAATTGGGCACTCCTCAATATTTATGTTTTCAAACGGACGTATAATTTTTACTGCATTTTTTCAAATGCCAAAAATCATGTTTCTTATTGGCGAAGTTTGATCTTCTGATTTACAAAGTGTGTAAAAAATAATGAACCAGAAAAATTTCAATTTTTTTTTAATTACATTATATCTCTTATTGAAAATTATCAAATAATAAGAAGTGAATCGACATTTTTCTAAGCGTTACAGAGATCCGAATGCATTGACTCGAATTTGAATAGCCTTGTATAAGTATACTTATCCAGAAGAATCTAAAGCGTTTTATGATAATGAGAGTATTTCTAAAGAATGTTCGAAAATAAATTATTTGAAATCTTGATCTAGATATTATAGAATGTTCGAAATGTTTGAGAAAACAATGAAATGTTCTTAAACGATCTAGAATTATTTTTATTATTGCTAATAGAAAAAACTCCAGAAAACCATAAAATGAACCAGACCAGAGATTCCGTAAAGTCCAGAACGTACCTACTAAAGAGACACTCAAGTGAAATAGTAGACAGTTCGACAGTGGCGTGGTGGGTGAAAATTTTTAGAATATCACACAGACATGTCTTCTAGGAGGTTCTCACTAAAGTGCAAGACCATATATTCTTACTTGCTTTTTATATTCATTTAGATATTTTCTTTTCTTTTTTTTTCTTAAACTTTTTCTTAAAACTTGTTCGTATAGTTTGTCTAGTCTGCTTTGAATTCGTTTCATCCTAATCTGTTATGCGGTTTGTTGTTGATTTTTGTTCTTCAATGAGCATATCTCGGTTCTAGTTTGTCTGACTGAAAGGGTAGTTCGAATATCCGCTGGTTTGGTTATCATTACATTGTCCTCTATTTGATGTTGAGGTTTTTTCTATCTGGTAGCTGAGGGTGGGGAACACGTACACATGTCCCTTATTTTTTGCACTTGTGCTTTTCTTTCTTCCATTGGTAGTTTCAATTGTATGAGACTATATGGTTGGGGGCTAGTTTCATTTGTATTCATGCTATATATTCCTTTTCAGTTTTGTTCTTTCTGCGGTGTTAAAGGATTGTTGCTATTCTTTACTGCAGTCTCAAGATTTGCTATGCCTTTGGGAGTGATTTTTTTTTGGTTCTTCAAACAGAATATTCAATTGGTTTACGGCATTATTCAGATGTGTCGCATCTTCAGTTTTCCTGGGTGGAGTCCTCTGGGAACTCGTTATCATTGTTCAGTCTGCTAAGCCGAGTCCAGTCTGTGTATTCCATGGATTTTGCAAAACCTCAAGTTTCTTGTTGGGTGGGGACCACAAGAACACGCTTAATCGTGATCATAGGCCTCTGAAGAATACTGTCTCTGAATTTGTTGGAATTTGCAGTGCATCCTGTTTTTTGATATCTGGAGATTACGAGGACCTCGTTATTAGAAATCAGTGGTTTCTGCTGAGTACTGTCTCTCAATTCTGTGAAAATTGCAGTGCCTTCAGTTTTCTGTTGGTTTGAGGTCACGTGGATTCTCTTTATGAGTAATCAGTGGGAGCTGCTTAGTACTGTCTCTTAGATGAAATGTACAATGCCTTCAGCTATTTTGGGTATTGGAGACAACGGAGACATCGTTATTTTAAATCAGTGGTCTCTGCCATGTACTTTTGTGAAATTTCAAGTGCCTTCATTTATTTTAGTAGATGGTGACACTTTAATTGGGATCAGGGGCCTCTACTGAGTGCTCTGTTGATTTGGTGGAATTTGCAATGCCTTCAGTTTTTTATTTAGTGGAGACCACGGATAACTTCATGTCTGAGATCAGAAGCATCTGGTGAGTTCTTCCTTTAAATTTGGTGAAATATACAGTGTTTCCAGTTTTTTGTTGAATGTGGACTACAAAGGCCTCGTTATTAGAAATTAGTGGCCTCTGTCGAGTACTCTAATTTGATGGAATTTGTAGTGCCTTCATGTTCTGTTTGGTGAAGTCTCGGAAACTTCAGTTTCTTGAAAATTAGTAGGCTCTGTTGTATCCTGTCTACAAACTTTAGGAAATTCACTGCGCCTCCTAGTTTATTTTGTGATGTATTGGAATCATAAACCTAATTTTTCTATTGTCCTACAAGCAGTTGCTGATGCGCATTGTATATTCTTGTGTATTGATATAGGATCATATGGAAAACATAGTAATGGTGAGATTTTTTGCTGCCAGTAGTTCAAAGGAACGATTAGAAAAAACTTTTTGTATACATACCAGAGGATCAAACCATTCCAAATACAGATATCACCATTCCATATGTGCTCTTGGGCGATGAAGCCTATCCTTTGAAGGTGTATTTGATGATACCCTATATTCTGGTCGCAACCTCAGTGAGCAAGAATAGATTTATAATGATAGACTATCACGAGCAAGGAGGATTGTTGAATGTGCATTTGGCATACTATGTTCCAAAAGGAAAATCCTCAAAAAGACTCAGAATGCCATCAGACAAAGAAGATATTATTGCGCATGTTCTTCATAATATTATTATTGAGAAGATGTACCGAAAATAATTTCAAAATGAGCTCTGAGGTAATGAGTGGTTCACAAAATACTTATAATAGAAATACACCAACCAATAATCTTTCAACTGTAGCTGCATATGCTGTGCGAGTCAAATTGAAAACCTATTTCAGCAGCCCTGTAGGGTCAATTTCTTCCAAAGTAAAATGGAAATTTATTCTGAAATTTGTTTGTATAAATGTATGTACAATGACAACACACATCCCCTAATTTACTCGTTTTCTAATTAGCTTTTCCAGGTCCATATTGAATAATTCTTTCAAAATCTTCCCAATTATAATTGATTATGCCACAGGTGACAGCTTGCTATATCGTTGAAATTGTCCTCGTCATTCACAATATGTATACAGTGCGGCTTTTAATAATACCCCCCCTGTTAACTTTTGAACGGTTTGACGTACGAACAAAAAAAAACACATGGAGGGTAATTTTTGGAATAAAACACATTCTGATTGCTTGATAGATGGCGGTGGTGGCACATCAACTAAAAATTTTAAATGGCATGGGGGTCATGTGTCATATTTTTGAGAAGATAATTCAATTCTCTTTTCAATCATCTATATTTTTCAAATATTTGTTTGAACGTTTTTTCACAATATGCATTTGAAATTTTAGAATAAGTTGAAATTTTAGAATAAGTGCGGATCTGGCGGATATACCTGACCACGATAACTTTTGAACGTTTAATGTGAAATAACGGGACAGAAAGTTATTTGAATGTGACAAAATTCTAAACAATTTAAGATGGTGGAAAAGAAAATTGAATTATCTTTTGAACGATGTGACACATGACCCCGCCATGCCATTTAGAATTTTTTAGTTGTTGTGCCCCCCCGCGCCATCTATCGAGAAAATACAATGTGTTTTGTCAAAAAGTAGTATCGGTGAAACACTCCAAACGGTTTTTTTTTAAGTTTGTACGTCAAACCGTTCAGAAGTTAACAGGGTGGGAGATTTTTGGGTCCTTTTGATTTGTTTTGGTAGACTTTCCTCTTTAAATTGATATTTAATTTTTTCAGTTATTTCTCTGCCTTCTGATTTACTGTAGATTTGATATTTCATTTGTTTTTTTTTTAACTAACTATACCAGCTCTTGAGTCACATTAGTGTAATCCTCAATTTTAATTTCAATTTCATATCATTTTTTGCTTTGGAACCAATCTATTCTGAATGACTGATGACTGCAACGAAACCCTTCGATACTAAAGTGACTCCTATTTCAAAACCATCATATTTCTTCAGGCAAACACGCCTACGATGTAACGAAATCTGAAAGTGGTTGCGAATAGTGTTAAGGCATATATGAACTTTTATTTATGACCCAGGATATAACAGTTTAATTCACCTTATATATCAGAACAGTTGATGTAGAAATTTATAAACAACATGTCATTGAGATGTCATAAAAATAAAGATTGAATAGAAGCAGTTCAATTCTTTATAATAACTCCAAATTACAGTCCATTTTTAAGAATTACAACAAATAGATCATTTTGAACATCTGGGATTAACACTCACTATCCAATGCGAACGTGCTTTGGTATGAAACTGTTATTCAATTTTGAATTTCACTGTGGTGCCATCTATTCAGAAACTGTTGAAATGACATGATCGATAAACAGCAGGAGCAGTAAACTGCTGGATTTTGGTACATTGCCGCCAATTTCTTAGTTCCACTTGTTTTTCAACAACGATTTGTATAGCTAAGTGGGGTGAATATAAACGGTTTTTGCATTTTATAATGTTGACCAAAAAATTATTGATACTTGTTATGATACCCTCAAGCCTTTTCTCAAAATTTCACCAACATGTGAGCAAGTATTTGAATTACAGGAGCTGTTTACGATTACCCCAACAAAAATTAGACTGGATCAAATATAGGGGTGAATGGAAACACATAATTTGATATCCTACTAGAGAATTTAGATGAGAGAAAAGTAAATAGCAATGCAAGTAAAATTTTTTAACTAATTTAATGTACTTTATATGCGTGTTACAATTACGCCTATGATATTAAATAAATACATGGATACTCTAAAATAATGAAGAACACTTAAGTATATACGAGTTTACTGCTTACAAAAATCATTTAGCAGAAGTTATTTAGTGACAGAAATGGTACAAATATAAAATCCAAGTTCGAGCCTTCAATCATTCCACTATTTGCCCTTCTACTTCTGCAGTAGAACGTCCTGCTCCAATTTTTGTTCCTGGTATATTTGTCTTTTATTCTAATGGAAGATAACTTCTAGAGGGATATTTTATTCTTGCGAGGCCAAACGATGAGTTAAATTTTTGTTTTTCACGTCACTGACTGCCCTCATAAGATCTTCTTGTAAGTATTTCTCCGCAGTCTTCTTATTTATATATTTTCTGGGCATCCATATGTTTCCCTGGATTTTGTAACGGTAACTGTTGTTTACATTTACCTCAAATAGTCGTGTACATCAACCCCTCGAGCACATTTCAAGGTGGTAATTGTGAACACTGATTTGATCTGTTTACATTAGAAAAGACCCCGCACCGCATCAATGGAAAATTGACTTTCGGTGAATTTGCTTGATATGTTATAGACATCATGATGCTGATCAAATGTCTCCATTGCGCTAACGTCCTGAATTCAATAGTTTCGATTATACAGGGTGATGAAGTTCACTTTTCCAAAATTTCAAATGGCCATTGTGTCTATACTATTTCGAGTATATCAACCATATTAACTACGCATCGTTTGTCCGGTTGGCCGAATCGGATCCACTATAAAGTGTATCAATTCCTACATGGACTCACGATATACAGTGTGAGTCCATAGTTAACCAGTTTTGTTGGGTTTCTGAAAAATTGAGCGGTGGAAATGTATTCATTTTTAGATATTTTATAGAATACCAACATCAATTCCAATTCATGATGTCAGCATCTCCTGAATCCGACTGACATACTATACAAGATGTTCTATTTATCATGAATGAAACCATTTCTGGAAAATGCGATGTAATTCCTCTAAACTTCTTGCTGACGATAGTGCACATCTTCTCGCCAGAATGTGGCTTTTTCGTTGACCTTTTTGAAACGTATTCTATAGACTGTTCTGAATACATTTCAAATAGTGAGAAAAAAAATTATGAGTTATGGGAGATCATAGGTGTAGAATATTTGAGATTTCACATAGATTAAAGGTAAACTCTTTTACACTTATACGTGTCACGATACAGAGTGAGCCCAAAACGACGGATATTCAAAAAACTATATATTTGAACGGAATCATGGGCGAATATTAATTTTATTTCTGTTGAAACAAAAGCAATTGATGCATTGAATTTTTCACATTACATTTCCCAAAGTATCTACAGATAGTTGGACAAAATAACATTGACACATTGAAGACTATATTGGTGGATTTTGTGTTGATTTTTGGATATGACATTCTCTAGAGGATAATGATAAATTTTTGTGTAACTGTAGAGAATTTGGGTGATCACAAAAAGAGTTACTTTTGAAACCTTCTGTATAGGTATTCTTTACCTAATATTTCATACTGTCACAAATGACACAATAAATACATACCGGATAAAGTAATAATGTTCGAACAGAAGTTGAGTGGAATCGAATGCTTTTTCTCCAAACAATTCAGTATGAAAAAAAAGGTTATACTTTGCCTAACCCTTTAATTAAAGATTTCGACTAGGAAATCGTCTTTTTAAAAAGAGAACACAAGATGCTTTCACGAAATGGTTTATTTCAGAACTGACTTATTTTCTAAAGATTACATATATTTATATAAAAGCGTAGTAAACAAAAGATTCACAACAAAGTTCTTATCAAGTAAACAAATAGTAAATGAAACATTCATAACAAAGTATTTATCAAGTAAACATATTAAGATAATGATAATGACCTAAAGTGCCATTGATCTCTTCTACCTAAGTATGATTCCTTAATTCCTCCCCCCTTAGGCTTGGATCTCCTGAGACAAGCAAGGGCTGACTTGAACGGCTTGGAGTGGTATGACTTGTCCTTTTTCAGCTTCAAATTGTCTGTCTCTCTTCACGCAATCCCTAAATTTTGTTCTATATTTATAGGCAAAAAACATTGAACAAAGCAAAAATATGATATATAAACTAAAAGATACAGAACGATTTTCCCATTTTAAATTGGTTAAAGTTACATTATTATTCAAACTTTCTATCTTACGTTTAGCAATGTCGTACGTATCTAAAGGTATAAAATTGATTTTTTGTACAGTGAAATTATAAATAATGTTCTCATCAGGAAACTTAATACTAGAATTTAAAATGCCTTTAAATATGTAGGTGTTATTGAGAGTTGAAATTTCACAAAACTTGCTAATAATTGTAGATTTATCAATTACAATATGAGTTTTGTTACAGTGGTCAAATAATAACATTTTCTGATTGGTATTTACTAACAAGTCATTATTATTCATAACCTTAACATGTGAATAGTTAGAAACATAAACAATTGGACAATTAGTTAATGTTTGAACGTTACATTCATTGTTTATCATTTTAGAACATAAAAATCGATTGATACTTAATTCTATACATGCATTTTCTAAAAAGTAAATATGTTTGTCTTCTAATACATAAGGAGTTGGTATAACAAGTAGATTCGTTTTATTAAACAATACTGGGTACAGTTTTTGATAATTATATGTGGTTCTATAAATAATAGGGATTTTTAGTACAAAGATTATTTCGTGATCGGAAACGATAGTATTCAACTTACAGAGATTCATGAATTCAAAATAAAAGAGTTTAGAAAAAGGGATTAGTTCTTCGTGAGGAAAAATAGAATTCAGTAATCTTTCTATTTCGGTTATATCTGAAGTGTCTAAGAGCAGTAGATTGATTTCCTCTGTAATACTAAATGATATAATATTCAATATTTTATTGATGTAATCCTCGAGTGTTTTAATATTAAAAATCTCTTCTAGAATGAGTTCTTGTATTTTGATTTCTTTGTTAAGTTTATTCAGATTTTCTGATACCTTCAAAAACTGAGAGTTTATTCTATTAGTAGTATTTTCGAATTTATTTTGTAAGAATGACAATAGTGAAATGTTCTCTGTATTTTGTATTTCTAGTTTATCCTCATTATTTCGTAGAATTTGCATATTTAACATAATATCATTAAGATCATTTTGGTCTAAATTACCTGTGATATACCTGATAGCTGTACCTAGGCCGTCAAATAAGCTACGTTTGTTTCTTTGTTGCTTCAACAGTTTATATTTTTCCTGAAGCGAAACTAATGAATTTTCTAAATAATGATAAAGTGTGTTATTACTTGTTTTTAAACTAATGAAATAAGCATTAGTAAGACAATTTTGTATGTTCGTGTTGATAGAAGCAAAATTAATATGAAAATATGCTTTATGATAAAAATTAACTAAAGAAGCTAAACCTAAGTTTTCTTGTATATAGGGTACATTTTTAATCTTTTGAAGTTCCTGGCTGTTGGCCGTCTCTGGGATCAGGACGATTGTCGAAATCCTGCAAAGAAATTTGTCTTCTTTGAGGGCGAACGTTTCTTAGATGAAAAGATAAATTAGGTTCATTAGTAATTTTAAACTTTTCTCTATTTTGTTGTATTTTTTTGTCATTAATTTTACGATATAAAGCACGAGTTTTTTGTCCTCTTGCAGTAGAAGTTTTTAAATATATTGGTTGTTCTAATTCAATATCAGGTTCTGGGATGTTTTCATTTTGTTTAGCAAGGGTTTTTTCTGCCTTATTCTTAACTTTATCTGATATTTTTTCGTAGAACGGTAGTATTTCTTTACGGCGTTTTTCATTATAATGTTCATAAATATTTTGGTCAATTTCCATTAAATGTTTGTTTAAATTTTCATAGGGGCCATAGAGTAAAGAAAAAGGAGTGAACTTTGTAGCGGAATGGACGCTTTGATTATATATTAAAATTGCAGTAATCATTAATTCTTTAATATGATCATTTTTGTTTTGCATGCGTAAGATACGTAATTTTTCTATAAGGGTGCTATGGAATCGTTCCAAGGGCGATAGAGAGGTAGGATTCATAGAACAGGTAACATGGTATTCGACATTATGTAATCTCAGGTATTCTTTAATAGTGAGGTTATTAAATTCACCTCCGGAGTCTGAAGTAATTTTATCAGGTAGGTTGTGATGTGACATGAAATGTCTTAGTTTACTTAGGATAGTAGTAGCATTTTTAGAAGGGATATGATATGCTTGAGCGTATCTGCTGAAAAGATCAATTATAGTTAAAAATATTTCTTTTTCAACGCTGAATATATCTATGAAAATATGTTCAAAAGGTTTTTTAGCTATTAAGGGTCCTTTAAAAGATGTTTTGATTGGGTGTCTTTCATATTTTGACAATAAACAGATCTGACATTCATTTATGTAGTTTGTGATAAGTTTCTTTATATTTGGTGTGTAAGCTAATTTTTGAAAGTGATTATATGTTTCATTAATGCCGTTATGCGTTTGACTATGGTAAAGAGATAATTCTGCCATAAATTGTTCTTTATTTAAAAGGGTTGGTTTGAATGCAGCTTTAATGAATTTTATATTTATAAAGTTATTCTTGAGTATGTTTATTAGTTTAATTTCAAGACTGTTTTCTTCATAATAAATTCCATAAGTAAGATTAGGGTTTATGTATTCTTTTATAAATTGCGCAATATTTTCATCTTCATTTCCATGTCTTAAGGTAACTTGAAATGAGTTTTTGCCTAAATTTTTTACTAAGTATGAATCTTCTAGCTTGAAAATAATGTGGTTTTTAAAAGTATATATATTTCTCTCCGAGTATGAAATTCCACAAATAGGGTTTTCTTCAGAAGTGTGTATAGTGATATCATCGTCAATATCATTATTATTAATGAGATTCAGTCTTTCATTCAGTGGTACGTTATCAAGAGAATCTGAATTAGAATTTTCTAAGTGAGCATTGTTTAAAATTTCGTCAACCTCATTTGGACTTAAATCAATTTCTGATTCTATATTAGGAAGAATCGAAAGTAAATCATCGTTTTCTATGTTTGACCCTTTATTACTTTGTTTTCGCGTAAGTGCATTAATTTCTATTCTACTAAGAGCATCGGCGACTTTGTTTTCTTTACCTTTTTTATAATTTATTTGGAAATTATATTCTTCTAACCGTAATTTCCATCGGATTAATCGTTGATTAGGTTCTTTGAGAGAGAATAACCACGTTAGAGGTTTATGATCGGTTTCGATTGTAAATTTTTGACCAAACAGATAAGGGCGGAAATGTTTACAAGAGTCTACAATGGCAAGTAACTCCTTTTCGATCGTCGCGTAATTTTTTTCGGCTGTATTAAGTGTGCGAGAGTAGAAAGAGATAGGTTTACCGTTTTGTGATAATACAGATCCAATAGCAATGTTACTCGCGTCGGTTGTTAGGCAAAATTCTTTTTTGAAATCTGGATATGCAAGTACAGGGGCATTACAAATTATTTCTTTACAGATATCAAAGGCTTCGAGGTACTCTGGGTCATTTATATTAATTTTCTCGTGTTTTCTTAAACATTTCGTAAATGGTTTAGTTAAGTGAGCAAAATTTTTAATGAATTTTCTATAATAACCTATAAGACCTAAAAATCCTTGAATTTCTTTTATGGTTTTTGGTAAAGGATAGTTAATTATACTTTTAATTTTATCTTCGTTTGGCTTAATACCCTCCGGTGTGATTACGTGTCCTAAAAAGGGGACTTCTTTTCGTAAAAATTCGGATTTGTCTAATTGTATTTTTAAATTAAATTGGCTAAGTTTCTCGAATATTCGTCTTAAATGTAAAATGTGTTCGTCTAGTGATTTAGAGTAAACAACAATATCATCCATATAAACAAAACAAAATTTATGTAAATATTCTAAGAGAATGTGGTCCATCATTCTTTGGAATGATGCAGGAGCATTCTTTAAGCCAAATGGCATTCTTATGTATTCATAATGACCATTTTCTACAGTAAAAACAGTTTTTTCTATTGAGTCTTGATGTAAGGGTATTTGGTGAAATCCTTGAGCTAAATCAAGCGTGGAAAAATATTGACACTTTCCTAAGTTTTCTAATATTTCTTCCGTTCGCGGTAATGGATATTTATCTTCGATAGTTTTTTCATTAATTTTTCTAAAGTCTATTACCATACGCCATTTTTTCTCGCCTGAGGCGTCTAATTTTTTTGGTACGATCCAAACAGGACTAGAATATGGTGAAATTGATGGTCTGATTATTTCGTTTTCTAGTAATTTGGATATTTGTTTCTGAATTTCTTGTTTTAGGTGGTAAGGATATCTAAAATTTTTAACATAAACTGGATTATCATCTTTAGTTCTAATAGAATGAGAAGTGACGTTACATACGGATAATTTTTCTTCTGGATTATAGAATACTCTTTTGAATTGATAGCATAGCTTGATTACTTTAGCCTTTTCTTCACAATTCATGTGATTAACTCTTATTACTTTATCAACTTTTAAACTGTTTATGACTTTTGGTTCATCAATTTTTTCTTTGATATGAAAATGATTTATTGGTTCGCTATTAATTTTATTTATATTCAGGTTATTTAAATCATAAGGATAATCTACTTCGTAATTATTAACATTACATATACTTTCGGGTAGAATAGTATTATTATTTAGTTTGATACTTGGTACTAATACTTCTCCATTTTTTATTGGACTTATTATCTTACTGTTTTTATTTATATCTTCTTCATAATAGATTTTTGTTCGAGGCATTTCTAAGCATTTGTTTTTAGTATCTATTGTACATTCTAGATTTACTAAATCCTTAAAACTAAGCAGACAGTCGAATTTTTTATGCCATGGCATAATTAAAAATTCAATAGGCGTAGAAGTCTTAAATTCTGATAAAAGGGGTACTTTCACAGCGTATTTACCTATAATTGTTTTATGACAGGTAGTAATTTCAAAGATATGATCGTAGATTAATGAAGGAAAAAGTCTGAAAGCTACTTCAGGGTTCATAATACTAGATGATGCACCGGTATCTATGAGAATGTTTAATTGATATTTATTACTGAAAATGAAAGGTAAATGTGTATAACTAGTGTAATTATTTAAATCTAAGTTAAACTTTGGGGTGGGTCGACAAAATGGAAAATTTTCTTGAAATTTTTGTTGAGTTGTTTCCTCAGAGTAAGGAAAGCTTTCTTGGAATCTGTCTTGAGTTTCCTCAGTATTATGAATTTCTTCGACCACTACTCCGGGACGTGCGGGACCTTGTTTGGCAAAATGATTATATCTATGATTTTGAAAATTTTGGGGATTATTTCGATTAAAATTAGGTGAATTATGACCATTTTGGAAATTTGGCCTGACGGTATTCCTAGTATTAACAGACATGGGTGTTGGTTTTGAAAAATTATTATTATTTTGTGGTCTAAACACATTATTTCTAGGCTGTTGAAAAGCTTGTACGTTAGTAGGATAATGCGTATTAGAAGGTCTACTTGGGGGTAAATTGATAGGACCTCTAGGAAATGTATTTTCTAAATTTGAATGATTTCTCTGTGGATTTGAATGATGAGAATTATGTGGTTTGAAAATATTTTTCCGTGACATGTTCTGTCGTAAAAAGTTTTTATAATTAATTTGTGTTTGTATGTTATCATATTCTCTACAAATACTAATACACTCATTTACGCTTTTTGCATTTTGTTGTCGAACAAAGGAACAATACGGCTCTTTAAGACCTGAAATGAAAGAATACAATGCTTGTCTTTCATAGTCGCAAAATTTTAGTTTAATAAATTCCGGTTGATTTGAATATTCTATTTGAGCATTTTCTTTCAGTTTATGTAGTTTTTGATTAATGTCTAATGCAAATTCTTCGAAGTTTTGATTGTAGTTTTGGAAAGAGGTTGTTAAAAGAGTTAACAAGTTTTCTTCACTACGAGGATCTTTATATTTATTTAACAAAATTAATTTTAGTTCATCGAATGATTTTGGGTTATGCAGTGTGATTATGTCTCTAGCCTCACCTTTAACTTGAGAAAGGACATATCTAAAGAAGTATAAGTTCAACGCTTCATCTGTGAACGTAAATTTATCTAGAAATTCTTTAGCGTTATTTAAAAAGTAGCTCAAATCTTTGGAACCTCCGAAGTATTCGGGGACCATACATTTGGCAAAATTAAAGCGAATTTGAATATCGCTATAAGACAAAGTAGCGCTAGTGGCCATTTTTAAATTACTTAAATTATCTCTTTTTAGTGGGGATCTATCGCGAGACATGCACTTATAATCTTTGTTCTAAAATGGTTTCTTTTTGCACAAAAATAGTATGAAAATATGTTTTATGTCTGAATAAAATAACAAGAGATGAGAAAAAAATATGGGAAAAATCGAAAAATAGACTTACAATACTAGTACTAATAACATGGATGCGGAAGATCAGAGACGTCGCAGACTGGACCAGTACTTCTCCCCCTTCAGCCGTGTCTAGTGGTTGAGAACTGAATAGCGGTTTTGCGAAACCCAAGATTTCACAGAAGGAACTCTTCTAGGTTGTTGCAGCTTGGCTTGGCTTCGTGAGTTTTTCGCAGATGGTTCTTCTTGATTACTTCTCAAGAGTTAAGACTCGCTTGATCACAACGAATACGATAAATGACCAATGAAGTAATCCTGTTCGCAGCGCCAATTAAAGATTTCGACTAGGAAATCGTCTTTTTAAAAAGAGAACACAAGATGCTTTCACGAAATGGTTTATTTCAGAACTGACTTATTTTCTAAAGATTACATATATTTATATAAAAGCGTAGTAAACAAAAGATTCACAACAAAGTTCTTATCAAGTAAACAAATAGTAAATGAAACATTCATAACAAAGTATTTATCAAGTAAACATATTAAGATAATGATAATGACCTAAAGTGCCATTGATCTCTTCTACCTAAGTATGATTCCTTAATTCTTTGAGCCCAAATTGAGAGAAAAATTTATTTATTTATATTTTCTATTCAAAATGTGTACAAAATGGAGTAGAAATAATGAGTAACTAAAATTTTTTATTATTCAAAAATCAGAATTTTCAAAAAACTTGGTGGTTCCACCCCGATACCACTGGGTCATCACTTCATATGGTACGGTATGAAACAATTTTTTATCTTTCAGACAAAGTCCAACATCACATGTTGAACATTGCCATCTACTTCTGTGTGGTTCTTTTTTTGTGCTACATAAAGCACAATGGCGTGAGGTGCCATGTTGAGGCATATGTGCAGCTGCGGTCGTTCTTGTTTCTATAGGCACATGTCGCTTGAATTTACTTGCTACTGGTTCCACACTTTTCCTACCCCTCGTTCTTGTATTTTTCATTCCAATAAAGCCCCGTGATACTGCCAATCTAAACTCCTTCAGTTTTATCACACGTCCTTCGCTTCTCTTGCAAAATATGATGTATGCATTTCCTATAGCCACATCCACAAAATGCCAAAATATGCGCATATACCATTTTTTGCCTTTTCTATTCATTTCATAACACGACTTCAACATGTCAGCCTTATCTACATATCCCATATGGGAATTATAATCTTTTACTAATTGAGGACAATTGATTTCCAGCAGTTGCCATCCTTCTGCCTCCTATTGACAGAAGTAAGTTCTTGAGGGTTGTGAAAATTACTAAGGAAATATATTCCTTTCTTATCTCTCGATTTCATAGCTATGATATTTTGGTTATTGACTCTCCAGTCGAAATCTCATCTGGACATGTTTTTATCAGCTATAAAATCACTTGGCATACCTTTTCTATCCTTGCGTACAGTACTCAGTCATCAAGGGTAGAGAGGTGAAGTAATTGTCGAAGTAAACTTTGGAAAAACTGCCATGCAGATTTTTAGAAAGATCAGTAACAACACGTTTCCCCAAATTTTTTTCGGTATTGTTGTCCACCTTGCCAGTATAGATTTCGAATTCCGAAACATACCCGGATTCATTCGCACGAACCCATAACTTGTAGCCTCCTTTTATAGGCTTTAGTGGCATGAATTGCCGAATCGCCGACCTACCCTAGAACCTAATGATTGATTCGTCAATTGACTGATTTTCGTCGGGATTATAATAATCTTTGAAAGTTCGTACCCTTCTTCGCCTTGTTTTCTGATTACCTCGATATAGTAAAATACTGTGTTTGTATCATAATAGTATTGCTTTTTCAAATTGTAAACATTACCTAGCTATATCTCTGAATTGAATTAGAATATATCTCAATAGTACTAAGTAGAGTAAACAACGTCGAAATTGGATGTTTTGAGTTCCTCCGGTAAGCTGAATAATATTATGGCGTTTTCAAAGGCATGACATATTTTAGCCAAATCACGTGAATAAATCAGAAATAATCTCAATTGGTGTAAATTAATTTTATTTTGTGTTTTCGTAACATCTTTCAAAATCACTCTGTTTCTCCGAAACTAATCAGACGATTTGATTATGGTCCATTTGAAGTGTTACAGACAGATCGTGATCTACAACATACCCGAGTTTCATTGAATTCCGCATTCAACCAAAATCCCATGTATTCCGTGCGGGGTCCTTTGTAAATAATTTTTATAAATTTCACTTCTGTTATGCAACTTTTCTCTCATTGAATTGGAACTGTATAACCGTTTCCGATATCCTCGTGAAGTCAAACCTCTTAGACTCACTGTATAATATACAACTAATTTCATATCATAAGCAAGTAGTATGGAGCAAATTCTTTTGTAGTCCAAGGATTCAAATGAATATCTCAATATAAGAAATTGAAATAACTATATTACAAAATCTAACACACACACATTTTATTACAATAATCAAAATTGAAAATGAGAATACGATACTAGCCTGTAACACTGAGAAAACGTTTATAATGAATTATAGAAAATCAAAAACCCGCATAGCCTCAGGTATAATTCATCGGTTGTAGAGGGTAGTAGTTGTTTTCTGTTGGATCCTTTCCGACGAAAATATTTCTTATTGTGTAGGTTTATGTTTGTGATTGGATTCCGTAGTCCATTTATCGTCATGCGTACATTCTGCACCAGGAATGAATGAACAATAAAACCTTGTTACCCTGGAAGGAAAATACATATTGTCTTTTATGGATGCATGAACATTATATCAAGAATATATTAATGTATTATAAACAACGTTAGGAACGGAATAAAAACAGCAAAACAATTTATTCAAGTTTGGAAAATCTAATTTATGCATTTCAGCCTAGGGCTCACATCTGAACTGTTTGTGAGAAATATTCGCTGGCCCGTTTCCTTTACCTTATCCAGTTCCCTGTTTCCGGAAATTCTCCCATCCAAAAACACAAAATTATATTATAAACTTGAATGTAATGAATTTAAAAATGCCCCAAGTGTAAAATGAGAGAAAAATGCTGGACATACTTCATAATTTGAGAAGATGTGGATTTTTACACAAATGTTTTTTCCATTATAATTTCTGGCGTTATCCGACGGCATCCTTCGATAATTTGATGTTGCAAATCTTGCTGTGATTCATATGTTCCGATAAAAATATCTTGTTTTTCAAGTGGATACAAATTGAAAGTAGAAAAACTATTTAAAAACAAGCTCTTATTTAAATGCGCTTCATTTAAAACTTTCAATATCAACTTATAACTTCATTAAGACGCGAGATTTGAGTACTCGTATTTACTTGGTTTGACAATTTTGAAAATTATAATCAATCAGATCAAGTTATTCAATTTACGTGTTCATTTACATAGTTCAATGTAGCAATCAAGCTTTTATACCATATACATTTTTCAATGACGCGGTATAAGCTGATAGTAAAAGTTTTAAAGGAAAAGTTTATTTTATTCTTTTTATCGCATTTAAATACGAGCTTGTTTTTAAAAAATCTTTGTTACTTTTAATTTATTTTTCACTTTTTAGTTATGGTTTTCATTCAACTCATCATTTTTGCAAGGTTGATTGCTGGTTAATTTCGAATCTAGCTCTTCAATAAGGAGACTACTAATGATTTCACCCTACTTAAGGCCACGCAAGCTTAACCAGCAGCGAAGAGCTTTGAGTCTAAGTATAACGGCATAGTCGACAGTACTACCCCGCATTTTGTCTGCTGTGCAAGCCTAATATAACACAATTGTCAACATTCTTCGTTCTGCAGTGCCGTGACTATTTTTTGCTGAAAATTGCAGTCGTGTTGAATGAGATGAACACCATCTTCACCGAAGTCTTTACAGATGGATTATACTGCCGTGTGAAGGTGAAGAGCAGTATGAGTTACTTATTTCCATTCTAGTATTTTCTGCTATACACAATTTATTTTTATTCCGATTTAAATTCGAATTATTGAATAAGTATTATTTTTCCATAAAAGAAAGAAATCTCCCACTTGGCCTGCCGAGGTCTGCAACATGAATATCTGCATGTCGTCAAAAATGTTAATCACTGCCCTTTACCTTCACTCGGCAGTATATGTCATTGTACTCTCAGGAAGCAGGGCCATATGCTTTCTGTGATATGTCCAATGGCACCATTCACCAGACTTCTGAACACTTCTACATTGTAACACATCACCTAGGCCCTAACAAATATATTTAAGTCCTGAGATAGCCACTCCGGAACCCCAAGTACAACACAATTTCAGACGGATTGGAGCAACGGAGTTCATGATTGTATAGTCATTTGATGTTTGAATAAATAAGGAGCCGATGTACTTGTACTCATTTACTTGTCTCAGAGATGCCAATATACACATGATTGCCAATCCTGACAATGATAACCATCTTAATTTCTTCAACTCGTATTCGTATTCTCAGCAAGTCCTTTCATTTGATACCCATTGTAGAAAAGCAAAATACATCTTTAGAAGTTAGCCATATTGGATTTAGAGTAACGTCACTTTATTTTTCGAGTAATCCTCGAAACCCAGATTGTTGGAGTGCATCCACTCCGCTATCTTAGGTGTTCCACCATGTTGGATTCAGAGTGACGTCACTTTATTTTTCGAGTTATTATTAGCCAGCCCTTTTTGATACCCATATTGTATTAGTGCAGTAAAAATAACTAGTCCGCCGTCTTGGGTGTTCCGCCATGTTGGATTTAGGATGACGTCACATAACAAACCATGCGTTGTCATCCAAACTGAAAGTGTATACAAAATTTCAGTTCAAAATTGAGTTAAAAAATTCCACCTGAACATTACAAGTTGAATAGAAGCTAGTAAAAATCAAATGAAACTATTAATAATAATATTTATTCCTCTAGTTGAAAAGTATAGGTGTTCAATGACTGGGAAAGAGTTAAGAGGGAGTTTCTAATCCTATAAGATTGTTAAAATGTATGAGTATGAAATTCATCCTAGAATGTCGACCTCGAAAAGCGTAAATGAATGAAAATAACACTAGAACAATAATGAAATCACATATTAAAAATCACCAGAACAACAAAAAATTCACATATTGAAAATCATTTTAAAAATTCGTCGATGATGTAGCAATTTTTATCGATAAGACTCCGTTTCAGAGCAGATTTGAAGATATTTATGTTTGGTGCGAGATTAATTTATTCATCTAACTCATTAAATAGTTTTGGTCCTAGATAAAGACGACTTTTCTGATAGAGAAAGGGTTCGATGTACATTGCGTACTAGTAAATTTTCCGAACGAGTTGGATATTCATGAATACAGTTCTGTTTTTATGAACGTAAACAAATATTTCATAGATATATAGACTAGCAACCGTGAGTATCTTAAGCTCTTTAGAATCACTTCTACATGATTGTTGCCATCCCAAACTAGCATATTTGAATTGCATATATGAACATCCAGTTAGCTGAGGACCCCGTCTCAGTTCAGAATCCCATGACGCAAGTGACGATTGATGGATGCATAATAAAGATTCAACAAAACTTCCTCACCACAGTGGTTCTTCATGAATCTTAGCACATAAGAATTCCTACAAAGTTTCTCACATAGTGAGTCAATATGCGGTGTCCATGTCGGTTTTCAAACCAAAGTGAAACTCAGCGTTTTACTTGTTGTACATGATTCAACATGTAGTTTATTTTCGAATATTTTAAGGATTTGAGCAGAATTATCCAGAGTGAATTTCATTAGTGCTGTTTTAGTTACATTTAATTCCAATTGGTTTTTGTTTGCCTCAGTAATTATCTTTTCGTAAATATTTTCTGTACTTTCTGGGAGGGAATTTTCTGTCATCTACATATACAATCACTTGAACTGATGAGAGACCATAAAAGTAGTTTATCAAGTAATTTGCGTATATGAGAAAAAGTAATGGACCAAGCATGGAACCTTGAGGTACACCTCGTTCGAT
Organism: Chrysolina americana; assembly: GCA_958502065.1. Classification (NCBI taxonomy): domain Eukaryota; kingdom Metazoa; phylum Arthropoda; class Insecta; order Coleoptera; family Chrysomelidae; genus Chrysolina; species Chrysolina americana. The sequence goes on along the minus strand of OY293421.1, from coordinate 34,089,870 downwards.
ATTCGCTGATTTACTCCGGGTACTCTTTATAACATCTTTCTGGACTCTGTCGCTCAACTAGGACTTTATCAGCTTCGCCATATCGCTCCATTTTTAGGGTTATATCTGAGGATCTGGCTGGCCATTATATAGAACCATTTTTTCCAATCATGAGTCGTGGTGGCGAGCGGGTGAAGTGTTCGCTTTTTATCCCAATCATCCGTAGGTACATGATTCCATATCTCAGCGAGGTCACTGATTCCGTTTATCGCATCAGACGTTGTAAGGTTAGAGATATGTCTTCTCTAGTTTCCGAAAGTATCAAGTCTTCTGAGGGTTGCTCGCTGACAGAAATAAAATATTTCGAGATTTATCCTTTTTTAAAACAGGCTGTGCATACTGTAAAGATCCGAATTCTTGGTAACAATCGTCATTCTCAATGATGATTTGGTATATAAGGGTTATCTATCAGTTACCTCTATCTTCTCTAAGCAGACTATTCTTCAGAAAAACACTGGTGTTGATTGGTGACAGAACGTTCCTTTATTCATGTTTCATGTTATTGTTAAACTCGATAGACTTGGTGCACTGAACTCGAGTTCAACTGTTTAGGTCATAAACACTGAATGAGTGCTGTGTGTGTCCAGTCATTATATATTCTGTTCAGTCGACCAAATCAATTAGTGCTAAGTTGCTGATGGAAAAAAAGTATACACCCTGTTGCAAATAGAACTACTGTAAACTCACTGTTGACGATAGAAATTTATACGTAGGACAGTTTCCCGCATCAATCCCCCACCAGTGATCGAGGCATTTTATCATTCTGTTATGGTCCCCTGTCGCTGCTAGCTGATGTAGAAGACCACGCCACTGGTAGCCTGCCCACACACACGTCAACTTGTACTTGGAGTGCATTATGATGCTCATTCAGATTATGACATTCAACCAACTCTTTGAGTAGTTTTTGCATTTGTTTCCATTTTGTACAATATTTTATAAAGAATCGCTCATTAAATCGAATTCAAAAAATCCATTGTGTCCAACCTTCATTTCTTGGTGAGAAGAACCATCACAACTGGCGCAGTCGTGTTAGTATCCCGCAGAGAATTCGAGTAGAAATTGCAAGACTCCGAAGAAAATCTAGAACAATTTGGTGATACAGGAGTATCATTATCCAAAGCGGAATTTCCAACACAACCTGAGATAGAGAAGAAGGATATCACGTAAGTGGATAAGCTTTTCGAAGGTAGATTTTGGTGTTAGTCGATTCTTAATTCCTTCATCCATATTATACTATCATTCATAATAATGCATACCAAAACATTCCTAACTTCACGCAAAATAATCAACCACCAAATCCACCAATCCCACAAAATCCAATGATAAATATGCCAATTCATTCAATAACTGATATCAGAGCAATTATTTCTGAAGATTTTCATGGTGATCGAAACAAACTTTATGACTTTCTTCAAGATTGTGGTCAAGCTTGGGCTTGATGCAGAGGAGCACAAAAAACTCTACTTATATCTTGTATTGAATCAAAATTGAAAGGTTCAGCTCGGGCACAAACAAGATTCAAAACTTTTTATAATTTTGACGAAATCAGAGAGTGTTAAATTCAATTATTTGGCGATCGTCGAGATTTATCACAAATTTAAAAAAACTCAATACTGTCAGACAATTCAAAACTGAATCAATTCAGGCTTATTTTAACCGCATTGAATCACTTCAAACTCTCGCTTTGAATTCAATCAACTCCTTTACAAGATCCCGATGAATATCTTGAAAGAACTGCTTTAATTAGGGAACTTTCACTTCAAAGATTTATTCTGCATTCGAATGACGAAATATCAAGCGCTTTACGCAGATCTAAGCCTAAAAATATCAATGATGCACTAGCAGAAGCTTTAATCGAAGTATCTTTTAGCTAGAAAATCAAGAACATTGAACATAAAAAACGAGAAATACTGCAATCATTGTAAGAAGAAAAGTCATGTAATAAGAGAATGTTATTCAAAAAATAAATCACATCAGTCCGAACCATCAACGTCAAATTATCAATCTAACTCCAATTTCAATTCAAATCGAACAAATTCCAAGTTCTGTAACTATTGCAAGAAACAAGGACATATTATTTCCGAATGTAGGAAAAGAACATTCAATTTTCAATATAGACAAAGTGACTCTACCCCTACACGTTCTCAATCAAACTCAACACAACCAAATTCTTCTAATTCGGTTAATTTAAACTCGACACAGTCCATGATAAGTGTCGAATCATTGGACTGAAATCTGAATACGACACAAATCAATCATTGTATCGGAAAACTAACGTTGTCGATAAACAATCAAGCATAATCGAATCAAAGAGTAGTGAAAAATCATCCTCAATTCCAGACAAAAAAATGTTGCAAACTTTCAACATTAGTAAGAACTCTAATATGATGTACGTGACTTTGCCTTACTCATATAAGAACAATGAGATCATATACTTCAAGTTTCTTTGTGATACAGGATGATGTTTCACTGATTAAAAGCGATAAACTCAAGCAAACCTCATTATTCTTCAACCCAAATGAAAAATTATTCTAAATGGCATCAATCTCAACACGCCAATGGAAACTCAAGGTAGTGTTTTGTTTCAATCAAAAATTCATGATCATGAATTGAATATAAAATTTCACATACCCAAGGGCGAAACAAATGAACCCTATGACGGATTAATAGGTTATGATTTTTTCCAATCTCTTTATCTTAATACCTAGATCTGAGAAGTTCATACAAGTCAATATTATTAATGAAGGAGGCATTACAGAGGGTATATCACCCAAAATAAAAATTTGTGCAGGTGTATTCCTAGCTGAAGCTATTTTGGCTGTAGATTCTAATAAGAAAGCAATTACATCTATCGTCAATACTAATGAACATCCCGTTTAAATCAATTTTATCAATTTATCATTAGAAAAATTTCAAGAAAATGAGTCATTCGTATTATTTTCTTCTCACATCGAATCGAATACCTCTGTGAACGAAAAAATAGAATTACTCATCAAAAATCTAAGACTTGATCATTTGTATCCCGAAGAACGTGATTCTATATTGAAAACTTGCAAAAAATATAACGAAATATTTTATCTCCCTGGTGATCCACTGACTCATACGGACGTGATCACTCACAAAATCAATACAACCACACCAAATCCAATTTGTTCAAAACTGTACCGTTTTCCAAAAGTTCACGAAACTGAAGATAATAAACAAATAGATAAAATTTTAAAACAAAATATTATCAAACCCTCTATATCCCCTTATAACGCACCGATATGAGTAGTCCCAAAAAAGACTGATCATTCCGGTAAACCTAAATGGAGAATCGTCATTGACTATAGGAAGTTAAATGAAGTAACAGTTGGTGACAACTTCCCACTTCCCTGAATAGACGAAATTTTAGATCAATTTGGTCATTATTGTTATTTTACCCTCTTAGATTTGTCCAGCGGTTTTTACCAAATCAAAATGGACGAAAATGATTCACCAAAAACTGCGTTTTCTACATCCACAGGACATTATGAATACCTTCGTATGCCTTTTGGGGTTAAGAATGATCCAGCATGTTTCTCTAGGCACATGTCAATTGTTTTGACAGGTTTACAAAATAATCAATGCTTTGTTTATTTAGATGATGTAATTATATAAGCTTCTTCTTTAGAAGAACATGATACGAAATTACGCAAAGTATTTAATTGGTTGAAAAACAATAAACTTTTGCTGCAACCCGACAAATGCGAGTTTTTAAAAAGAGAAATAACATATTTAGGTCATATAATATCACAAGACGGTGTGAAACCTGATAGTAACAAAATCAAAGCTGTCACGGATTTTCCAACTCCATGCAGAGTCCCAAAAATATCAAACAATTCCTTGGTCTTGCTGGCTATTATACGAAATTCATTCCCAATTTTATTGCTATAGCTAAACCATTAACTATTCTTTTAAAAAAGGATTCTAAATTTTCATGGCAAACTGATCAAGAAAATTCTTTCAATAAATTAAAAGAAATTCTAGTAAATAAACCAATTTTACAATTCCCCGATTTTAAAAAAGAATTCATCTTGACGACTGATTCTTCCAATTTTGCCATCTCTGCAATTCTGTCACAAGGTGAAATCAATGATTTACCAATTTCCTATGCATCACGCACATTAAATCAATCAGAAATAAACTATTCAGCTACTGAAAAAAAGTATTAGCTATTGTTTGGTCTGTTGAGCATTATAGGCCGTATCTTTATGGTCAAAAATTTAAGATTTACACAGACTGTCGTCCATTAACATGGCTATTCAATTGCAAAAATCCCTCATCACGATTGGTTAGATGGCGATTATTTCTAGAATCGTACGAGCACAGCATTCATTATAAACCTGGCCGAATAAATTCGAACGCAGATACACTTTCGCGAAACCCTGTACTATTAACCGAAGCATCCAAAACTAGAGATGACTTCATCAAATTCCATTACATAAATACGGCCGTATACGAGGTTCCTTCATTAAAAGAAAACGTTTTCAGAAAAACCCAAACGTGATATTATTCTCGAAAGATTCCAGCGAAGAAAATAAATACTTCAGTTACATAAAATAAACGTAGACTCCGTCGAGTAGTACGACGTTATAATATTAAATAACTCAGATAAGAAAACGTACTCACTCATCACTCATTTGAATAATTTCGACGTACCATCATCAAGAGATATATTTTATTCGCTTACGAATCTTTATGATAAATTGCAAGCTGAAAATGACAAAAAGATTTTTATCAAGCACTTTTTATTTTACAATCCAAATTTGAAATTGAACCTTATGCAAGAAATTATATACTTTATTTTCAATGAAGAAATCGAAGTAAATTTCATAGACTCACAAAAGATAACTTCTAATTCCACTGACGAAATAAAAAGGATAATATTCGAAAATCATTCTACTTCTGTAACCGGACATTCTGGTTACTCCAAAACCTATAAGAGAATAAAAGAAAATTACAAGTGGACAAAAATGAAAGAAGAAAAAGAAAAGTTTATTAATGATTGTCAAAGTTGTCAAAAAAATAAAACTAACCGACATAAACAGAGCACCAATGCAAATAACTTCAACGTCAAGTCAACCTTTTGAAAAACTATTCCTCGATGTAGCTGGCTCCTTGCCCTTAACAGAAAATGGTAATAAGTTCATCCTTACCTTGCAAGATGACGAAATTTTCTTATGCCTATGCTATTCCAAATCACGTAGCACAGACAATTGCCGATAAATTATGCGAATTTATTTTGCTGTTTGGCATACCAATTTCTTTAGTTACAGATAATGGAAGTGATTCTACTTCAGATCTTACTAAAATTAATTAAGTTAACAAAATTTTCAAAATAAAACATATTACTACTTCTCCATACCATCCTCAGAGTAATGGCGCTTTGGAGAGAACACACAGTACATTGAAAGACTACCTCAAACACTTCATTGACGAGATTCAAAATTCATGGGATTCATTCATATATACAGCAATGTTCGCTCTGAATACTCAAATACACTCAACAACCAAATTTACCCCATACGAATTAGTATTCGGACACAAGCCATTTTACCCAACAAAGTCACTCACCGACTACCATAAAATGTTACAATTGCAATTGAATAAGACTTTTGAAATTGCCAGAGGAAATATAATCAATCGAAAGAAAGGTCAAAAAAATACTATGATCGCAAAACAAATGATCACAGTTTCAAAATAGGTGATTTAGCTTACCTAGTTGTCAAAACCACCAAGCCGAGTGTAATCAAAAAGCTATCTCCTAATTATAAAGGCCCTTAAAAAATAATTAAAATAAATTCGAATAACTCGATTGTACTTAAAATTTAAAATAAGGAAATAACATATCACAAAGATTTGTTGAAACCATACATTGTTTCAGATAACGAAAATATCGATATCAACGCTGACCTATCTCAAGATGTAGATTCTAGCAATGTTGGCGACCTTGTATAGCGTGGCGAGCCAAACGCCTTATCAAGTGACACCGATCGACATTAAAGCCGGAATCTTTTATCAAGACTTGGGCAATGTAAAACTATACAGCGATTATTTCACACTTCTCACCTTCTCCAATGTTACCTATTATATAGAAAAACGTCATATAATCCAGTCAACATATAAGAAAGAAATCAGAAACATTATGTCAAAATTTAGAACATTCAGAAATTCTTTTATTTCGTTGTACAGACTCTTTAAAATTATTTGACATACAAATTCCTATTTTAATGAAAATACTTGAGACAATTACTCATTTAGTTGGTCGTGAATTCCAAAACAAACGAAAACGTCACGGTTGGTTGAACGCAGTTTCAACTGCATTCAAATGGTTATTCGGTACCCCTGATGCCGATGACGGTCAATATTATGACGGGGCTATTGAAGCTCTTGTTAGTAAAGATCGCGAGACAAATTCTCATGCAACAACAAATTAGAATAATGTCTTCAGCAATTGAAAATTATAACAACTCTGTGATTTCGCTTCTAATGAGTGAAAACAAATTAAATAATTACTTCGAAAAATTTTATGAATTTTCGAAATCATTACTGGAAAAATTAATAAATTCACGAATCTTGAACTCATCAACGATCTTATAAATTTATTATTACAATTGACTACAGAATTGAATGAAGAATACGATTTAGTTATAAATTCGATTCTCTTTGCGAAAGAGAATGTCATACACACCCTAGGTTCATAATGAACTTCTAAAAATAAAATTAGATTCAAATTTAATTTTTCCTGTTCCAATAAATTACGAGATCATTCACAAATATTTTACTATCTGCACATTGCACGTTATCTGCAATAACGATATTTTAATTTTTGCTTTGAAAATACCGTTAACAAGTAACATAAATTATCATTTATACAATTTGAAACCACTTCCGGTATCTGAAAACAATTCCAATATTTATTCCTTCATAGATCCCCCATATCCATTCCTACTTCTTATTTCGACTAAAACCAGATTTGCTAAATTGAAAGACTTGTCTGACTACAAGAAGATTGACGAGAATACCAAATTATGCCAAGACCCAATAACATACCTCACTTCTCAAAACCCAAGTTGTGAAGTGAAGTTAAAACTGAATCAGTTCACCAGAATTCCTGAAGATTGTCCAACAAAGACTATCAAAGCAGACGTGGAAGTATACCATCAAATTTCTCCAAATGAATGGTTATTCATTGTCACTCATCCAATATCAGCAACTATAACCTGTGAACCAAATGCAGAGAACTTCTATGATATTTCCATCCAAAATGTAGGATTCCTGAAATTGCAACCAAAATGCAAATGTTTTACGTTGTCATCCGTTCTAGTATCCTCATCAAACCTCACTAAGAACTATACACAGAAAGATAACTGTTGTATAGAGGAGAGAGGAGCCATTAAAAACGTAATGATGGAGCCCCTACAGTTGAACAATATCAACTTGGATGAACTACGCCATGCCAAACACAAACTAGAAATGTTCGATAAAACACTTCAGAAGGAAATAAATAAGCCCTTCCTAGGAGAAAACCACACCTTATTCAATATCCTGTTGTCCAGTATGGTTATTTCAATAATAATAGTAGCCATATGTTGCTGTTGTTGTCGTTATTGTTGTAATTGCCGATGGACTCCATATATTGGCTCTTACCTGCCAGCCAAGGGAAGACGATGCAAGAAAAACTTTCATGTCATCTACGATGACCACTCAATATCCAATAGCAACATTTTCATACAGTCCGATGATCCTATTAACCTAAGATGCATCCAACCAACAGAAGCACCACGCTAAGCGAGTTCAACCCCACAACTTCATGCACCTTCCATCTTAGAAGAAGACGGAGACACCCGTTCTTACAGGAACCCGTATCAACCTGTGAAATCACGTAGATCGATTTCCAGAGAAAAATCCAATTAATCAAGGTCGTTATCCATTGATTAATCTTAAGGAGGGAGAGATGTTATGGTCCCCTGTCGCTGCTAGCTGATGTATACCACGCCACTGCTAGCCAGCCCACACACACGTCAACTTGTACTTGGAGTGCATTGTGATGATCATTCAGATTCCGACATTCAACCAACTCATTCAGTAGTTCTTGCATTTCTTTTCATTTTGTACAATATTTTATAAAGAATCGCTCATTAAATCGAATTCGAAAAGTCCATTGTGTCCAACCTTCATTTCTTGGTGAGAAGAACCATTACAATTCTCCTTGATCTAGTGGTCCGTGTTGGTTCCGGGTTATGCGGTGATGGGTCCTGGGGCTTATTGGGTGAGCACATGCGATTTTGGGGTGGTATGGTCGCGCTGAATGATAAAAAAATATTGTTCTTTGGTCGTGGTGGAGATCCCCTTATAAAATGATTGCTGCTTTGAGATACTCTACCAAGACGGTCATGTCGAGACCACGCCTGCGTATAAAAAAAGTCTTGTCGGACCTCTTGATGGCTTCGAACGGACCATCGAGTGGTGCTGCAGATACGCTTTGGGGGCATCATTTCGTAAAAACTCAAATTCTGAGGTAGAGAGGTACTCTCCTGGAATCCAGATGGTCTGCCTTAAAGCATTTCGACTGAGGTAGCTTGCAAGTCTTTTTTTTATCCTGATGACATTCTGAGGAAAGTTCTAGGGAGAGATTCTGTCCATTGCTGCTGTAGTTGACGATGGAATCTGTCGATTATCCCCTTAATTACTAGGTCATAAATCGTGGTTCGCAGGTGAGTCATGTTTGTCAATCGGTTCGACTGCTTGAATAGCTGTTACTCGAATTTGCCGTCTTGGTCAGTAGTGACTGAGTGGCGTACCAAACCAACAAATTCGATGGTGGTAGAACGCCGAGCTACGGTAGCTGCCTCAGGTCAGCGGGTAAACCTGTCGATCATGGTGAGACAGTATCGATACTGTAATGGCATGATCACTATGTCATATGTTCGTGTTCGAATATTTCTGATGGTGGCACGTACTGGCTTATCTTTCATTGTTGGCAGCTCAAACCTATGCCTATGCTCGCCAGTCCTTGTTGACAGATGGCTGAATAGATGATATTACCATCTTTACGATGGCGTTGGCACCAGAATGAGAAAGACGTTCTCTGTGTCGATTGCTGCTTTTCGGAAAGGTCGAACAATGAATTATCGAAACTATATAGTTGAAAAGTCACAAACAATCGTGGCACTGGGTCTGGGAGACTGTATGCGGTTGAGCTGTAAGGACGAGTTTTCCTGCTGGAATCTCCTGAGCTTGGTGTCGTTAAATGAGAGGCGGTGGGGGCGGTTACTATAAGGCTTTTGAATGTTATCATTCATATTTATGGAACAAGACGACTACATTGTCGTCTGACCTATCCTTGCACTGATGAGAGGAAAATAACCTCGAAACATGCATGTATGCAGGTGGTCATTTCCAACAAAACTGAAGGATTAATATTCAATGGCTTTATAACAAGTAGCACTTGCAATTATGTGTACGTGAGGAACGTTGCACAAATATAAGACAGATATAATTCAATATCCGTAGGGGGAAGTAGTTGTTTTCTGTCAGATATTTGCCTTAATATCCACTTTGTGGAATTGTGTGGAGAGACAGGCATGTTTCGGTTTTACGAAGTATTTTGTTTCTTAGAATTGAACTCTCCTATACACACACTCGAACTTTGTTCGTTTTATATATATATATATATGAGTTTTTTAATATTTGGAATATGCAGCAGGCCAATAAGGGTACTCTTATACACTTGTATGGATAATAATTCGGTAAAAATTTTATCTACGGAAAAAAACACAGCCAAAAGGCTTTTTTTAGAAATGGTTCACATTGCACAAGCGGATAATGCGCTGAATAAAAGAACAGGCGTAAATCACCTGAGTGAAATTTACTCTTATTTAATTTTTGCAGATAATACAAGATTTGGAGACAATCAACTGATTACTTCAATGAATATTGACTTCACAAATTAATTCAATATAATTCAATTCCTCTGTCAAAATACTGTTCATACAATCTTTGTTCCATATATTCCAGTAATATATTATTGTTAGCATTAGGTCGAGTGTTCATGGTTTCAGGATATGTTTCCTTTGTTGGTTCAGCTCATCTGTCACCTACACCATTCAGATAAATTGTTCTCATATTCCAAAATTCTCATTTCATAATTATTGTTCCATGTAGCTCCATCACAGATCTAAATCATTAGGTTGTAGTGTCATCTGTCACTCCCCATGAAGAAGATTCCGTGTGGCTCATGTCACCTGTCATTTATCAATTGTCTCATGTCATTTGTCATTGGTCAGTCTAACATAACTACTCGGCGCGGTTGTTTGCCTCTTCAAGGACAACACGTGCTTTTATATAATTTTAACAATTTTAAATCCATTTCATAATGTATCATCAGTAATGAGTGTGCATCCACGTTACTCTTGGTTGTCCATATTTCATGATTATTTTTAACATATACGCCATGTAACCTCGAAACATTGTAAGTTATTCCACGTTTTTTGTTGGCGTAATTCTCATAGTTGTATTTACATATTTGTAGTTTCCCTGAAGATGATAATAAAAAGTTATTGAAAGCTTGAAAAAAAAACAAAAAAAAGGAACAAGTGTATAAGAGTACCCTTATTGGCCTGCTGCATATACCAAATATTAAAAACCTCATTTCCTAACTAGTCAGCAACAAAGACTAATCCTTTTCTATATATATATATATATATATATATATATATATATATATATATATATATATATATATATATATATATATATATATATATATATAGATATATATATATATATATATATATATATATATATATATATATATATGTCCAAGTGACTGTAAAACAGTCGATAACAATCCTTTAGGAAGTGACTATAACTTTGTATAGTATGTATGGCATGTGTCCGACAGAAAACAACTACTTCTCTGGCTAATACCGCGACAGATATTGAATTATATCTGTCCAATAAAATGTTCCTTCTTGTTATATATATATATATATATATATATATATATATATATATATATATATATATATATATATATCTATATATTATATATATATATATATATATATATATATATATATATATATATATATATATATATATATATATATATATATATATATATATATATATATACTAAGCCCTCTAGTCCAATAAAATGTTCCTTCTTGTTATTCACAATTTCCCTCGAGAGCATATCCCTGTTTCATATATATATATATATATATATATATATATATATATATATAGATATCGGGTTCGGGTTAAACCGCGTCTAGAATTTGTTGGAATTCGACGTTCCGATTTTGGAGCCATTTTCAAGAACTGAAAACGAAAGAAAATTAATAAAGGTAAACTGCTAGATAAGCTACCCCATAGAGCATTATACGATTCGGAAATTCAGGAGTGTGCTCGTCAGATAAAAATACCACATTTTCGTGGAGTCTTTATACGTGATACGTTGCCAACTTGTGGACCTTGGCTGCGAGAATGCGCTGTATTGACCCTGGATTCCCACTTGAATTCGGGCACTCGTTTAGCTTACAATAAAAACGGCAATAACGCACAATATTTCGATAGTTTCGGCAATCTCAAACCTCCAATGGAATTGGCAAGATATTTTGGGAGGGGTGTAAGAATTACATACAGTGTGGTCCAACGAAAACTTAACACCTCGATTTTCCGGCTTTAAAATGAAAATGTGGAAAATCGCTCGGACCCGTCAATTTCTAATACGGGGGGGAACAACTTTTCCGCTGTTTTCATCCCCGTAACTTCAACCCCCTAACGGGGGTGAGCACAACCCCTTGATTTTGAATAGGGATGCGGGGTGTTGCGATACCTCATTTTGAAGATCTCATCGTGTACTATCTGACTGTAAAATTTCACTTCAAAATATCCATCGATAATGAAATAACAGCGAAAATAGTGAAAGAGGCAATATGGAATTTATCTCGAGAATAGTATTCGTATCCGACGCATTTCAAAGGTATTGAGTCGTTAGTTTTTTGTCCAAAAAAGTAGACGGACCTTGTTTTTGTACCTTAGTCTATCGTAAATGTTTAAGAACGGTACAAGTGTGTCAAAGCGATTGTAAATTGGTAAGGAATTAAAATGGTGTATTCCGTAGAAGAAAGGGTGGAAATGATAAAATTATTTTTCCGAAATAACGACTCTGCGCGCACAACAGCGGCTTTATTTAACGAACGACATCCTGGAAAAAATGTATCCGCTGCTTACGTTGTGCAACTGGTTGCCAAATTTGACGCTACTGGTTCAGTTGGAAACAAAAAGAGGGTGCATGAAAGAGACGAAGTGAGGGACATGGCTGTCTTAGGTCATATAGCAATGGATCCGACCGTTAGTACTAGGAAATTGTCCGATGTATCCGGTGTTTCACGCACAACAATCATGAGAATCCTGAAACAACATAAATTCCATCCTTATGAGATACTATTGGTTCAGGAACTAAATGAGGATGATCCCAATCGCCGACTCCAGTTCTGTGAAGTGATCAGTGAAATAATTAACGGCAATCAAAACTACATGTTCGATATCTGTTTTTCGGACGAGTGTTCATTTTACCTTAATGGCATTGTAAACCGGATTATTTCGTGAGGTGTATACACAGCGCCCCAAAAAATTAAATGTTTGGGCGGGTATATATGGAAATCACATAATCGGCCCTTTTTTTATACCCGCTAATCTCACAGGCCAAATTTATCTCGATCTATTCGAGAACGCTATTTATCCAGCCCTCGTGCAAGTATTGGAGAATGCAGAAGACCATCAAACGATCATTTTCCAACAAGATGGCGCACCACCTCACTTTGTTCAACCGGTGCGTCAGTTCTTAGATGACAATTTTCCTCACGCCTGGATTGGAAGAAGGGGACATATTGAGTGGCCACCCAGATCACCTGATCTGGCTCCACTGGACTTTTTTCTATGGGGTCACCTAGAATCCAAGATTTACGCTACCCAGCCTGAGTCACTGGATGATTTGCGAACTCGGATCATTAATGAATGCCGTCAAATTACACCAGAAATCTTTAGTAATGTACATGAACGTTTTCAGCAAAACTTATATTACTGCATGGAAGTGGATGGTGCCCATTTCGAGCATTTAATAAAGTAATCACAAAAGTACGTACTCTTCCACTACTTTACCTGTCCTTTCGTTATCGATGGATATTTTGGAGCGAAATTTTACGGTCAGATAGTACACGATGAGATCTTCAAAATGAGGTATCGCAATACCCCGCATCCCTATTCAAATTCAAGGGGTTGTGCTCACCCCCGTTAGGTGGTTGAAGTTACGGGTATGAAAACAGCGGGAAAGTTGTTCCCCCTCGTATTAGAAATTGACGGGTTCGAGCGATTTTCCACATTTTCATTTTAAAGCCGGAAAATCGTGGTGTTAAGTTTTCGTTGGACCACACTGTATAATGTTATGTTGACGAAATCACTACACTGTGAAAAGTGGACTGTACTTTTAATAACAATATAAAAATTGAATACAAATGCCGAATCAGGCTTACAATATTGAAATTGGTGAAATTGGTCGAGCGACAATGAGAGTCTCTTCTCTTCTGGTAGTTCTCGAATGCTCTCTCCCTCTCACTCCGTCCCCCCACGTTCCTCGTCGGACTCGCGCACACCACGTGACACAGTCGAGACATCAAAACAGTTCCACTCGACACATAGGCGCACTTCTAGATTTTTGAATGGGACCTCAACATCCCGGCCGCCTTGACAAGTTAGAAAAACTTTCAACATTGAATAGGTAACACACACATTTTTGTCAATGCACGACGAACGACACCATTGGTAGTTCCAACATCTGCTACTCTGCAAACACCATCACCTCCAAGAAAAAGTTTATCTATACGGCCCAATTGCCAACGAAGGGGAGGTGAGTTTTCGTTTTTAAGAAGAACTAGGTCACCTAGTTTTAACAGCAGGTTTCCGTTCATAATCCATTTCCAGTATTTCCAGTATTCTTTACTCCACCGAGTCCAGAAGTGTTGATTCAGTTGCTGAAGCTTTTGGTACAGGTTCAACCGATTTTCAGGGAGTAAAGTAACATCTGCTTCGGGGAGAGCAACTAGGGATCGGTTTATCAATAGGTGAGCAGGGGTGAGGGGTGTCAAATCATCGGTGTCAGAGGAAAGAGGGCGGAGGGGTCTAGAGTTCAAAATGCCTTCTATCTGACTCAACACCGTATAAAAATCTTCAAAGGTAAGGACAGATTCTCCTATCACCCTTTTTAAATGAAATTTTACACTTTTTATCCCAGCCTCCAATATACCACCAAATGTAGGAGAGCCATCTTATTTTTTCGTTGATTAAAATGTCTGAAATAGAACTGCCCTTCTCAGTGAGGAAATTGTATAATTCTAATAGTTGTTTATTAGCACCCACAAAGTTGGTTCCATTATCAGAATAAATGTGGGATGGCTTACCTCGTCGTGCTATGAACCTCTTTAATGCATTCAAAAAACCGTCTGTAGTTAAAGAAGACACCAGTTCCAGATGAACTGCTTTACTGCTCATACAGATAAAAAGACACAAATACGCTTTCGTGCGTTTCGCTCCACGACCCTTTCTATCTTTTACTGAGAAAGGACCTCCGTAGTCGACCCCGACATTCACAAATGGAAAAGATGTGTTGACTCTACACGCAGGTAAGTTTCCCATGATATAATTATTTTCTGTGGGTTTGACTCTAAAACACTTCAAACATAATCTTACAATTTTCTTACAGGTATTTCTACAGGCCAGTGGCCAAAACCTTTCTCTGACAGTACATACTAGGTTTTGAACGCCACAATGGAATAATCTTTTATGTTCGTGTGTAATTATTAAAGTAGTTAATAAATGATTATTAGGTAAATTGAGTTGGTGTTTTCTTTCAAACGTATACTTTGAATTTTCTAATCTTCCTCCAACTCTTAAAATACCGTTATCAAAAAAGGGCTTTGAGGATAACAGTTTATTTTTATTATGTAAAGGATTTTCTTTCAACAAATTTTCATAATCTAATGGAAAACATTCAATTTGTGTAGTTTTTACCAGTAACTAAAGTGCTGAATTTAATTCGTCAACGGTTAATATACCTATTGTTTTTTCTTTGTGCTTAGTAACACTAATTTTCAAATTATTAGCAAACCTCAGCATATAAGCTGTTACTCGTAACAACTTCAGATATGACGAATACCTTTTGATCAAATCGACGATCAAATCATAATTTTCAACAGATATGCATGAAACACTTTCAAATTGGGTTTTTATATTCCAATGTTGTTTATCTATCAATAGCCATTTAGGGCCTTCCCACCATAACAAAGAGGTAGATAAATCACTTACTCCAATGCCCCGAAATAAAAGGTCAGCGGGGTTTTGTTCAGAAGTGACATGAAACCATTCGTGAATGTTTGTTAAATTCTGAATTTCACTAACTCGATTTGCAACGAAGGTTTTCCATTTGCTAGGTTCTCCTTTCAACCACGCAAGGACTATCATCGAGTCAGTCCAATAATATCGTGCCAAAAAATTAATTTCTGACGTTGTAGATACACGTTCTGCCAAATTGACCAACAAAACGGCTCCACATAATTCAAGTCTTGCTATACTAACTTGTTTTAAGGGTGCCAATCGTGACTTCGAACAAAGCAAATGACTGAAATATCCTTTAGTTGAGCAAAATCAATATAAATATATTCTGATATAAGACACTGTCTGGGTATTTTTAACTCATTGATGAATTTTAAATTATTATAAATTCTATCCAACGAGATTTCATTTCATCTGGGACGTCGGTATCCCATGAAATCTTAAGCTTCCATAAGGCTTGGATTATAAATTTTCCTACAATAATGATCGGACTAATTAGCCCTAACGGATCGTAAATTTTACAAATCATAGACAAAATAGCTCGTTTTGTGAGTTGCAAGTTATTGACATCTTGAATCTCAACAGAATATTGAATGACATCGGAGGATGCGTTCCAAAAGATCCCTAAATTTTTGTTATGTATATCCTTTCCTATTGGTAGGATATTATTGTCTAAATTATCATTAATAACAAGTTGGCTTATGAGGTTAAGATTGTTAGACAGCCATTTTCGAAGCTCAAATCCGGAATCAGACAAGATAGATGAAATATCTCTCTGAATTTGTAATAAGGTTTGTTCCGAATCTGCGCCAGTCAGCAAGTCATCAATATAAAAGTCATTAGCTATAATTTTACTTGCTATCGGATGTGTATCAGAATTTTCCTCGGCTAGTTGTAAGAGACATCTCACTGCTAAGTATGTTGCCGATGTTGTCCCATACGTCACAGTGTTCAATTCAAAACATTCTAATTTTTCATTTACATCAGACCTCCAAAAAATTCTTTGGTAACGCCTCTGATCTGGATCTATTAGGATTTGCCTGTACATCTTTGAGATATCTCCTGCAATTACATATTTATATTTTCTAAATCTTAACAATATTTCAAAGATATAATTTTATAAGGCCGGTCCTGGATATTGAACACTATTAAGTGATACACCTGCATCCGTTGAACAACTAGCATTAAAAACAACCCTACATCGTGTAGTAATGCTTGACAGTTTTACTACTGCATGATGGGGAATATAATATCCTGAAATAATTTTTGAATCATCTATTTTTGTCATATGTCCTAAAGTTTGATATTCTTCCATAAACTTTACATAATCCTTTTTTAAATTAATATCTTTCATTAAACGTTTCTCTGAATTATAAAACATTTTAAGGGCAACATCACGCGACTCACCAAGTTCGCTTGAGTTATTTTTGAAAGCAATGTTTACTACAAACCTACCCGTTTCATCCTTCTTCAAAGTTTTCTTGAAATGTTCCTCACAATATTTTTCATCTTGAGTAAATAATCTATTTTTATCTTCAACTTCTTCAATTGTCCAAAATTTGCTGATTTGGTCATTAATATTATCATCATCCTGTATAACATGACACGTTATAGAAGTATCAACACCGCTACCTAGATTACCAGCCATAATCCATCCCAATCTAGAATTCTGCAGGACCGGTAAATTTTCACCTAATCTTTTATGCCCCGTAAGCAAAATTGACCAAAAGAAATCCGATCCTAACAATATATCTATATCATCGCAAATATTGAAAGATGTATCGGCTAAATTTAAATTTGCAGGAAAATCAATAAGGTCTTTAGAGAAAGTGAATTTTGGCAATTTTTCAGTGATTTTATTAATTACCAACAAATCAGTTTCATATTTGAAATCGGTATATAATGATGTTAGAATTGCCTGAATTTTATGATTTATACTAATCATATTTTGTCCAACACCTTTTTAGAATGATTTATTAAAATCTTATTTGCGTTCACCCTCTTACAAAATTTCTCAGTAACAAAATTACATTGTGAACCACTGTCCAACAATGCGCGTGCCTTGAAATATTTATTATTAACCTTAATGTTCACAATCGCTGTAGATAATAAAACCTGACCCGCCTCTGTTACGATATTCGTAGCGCCTAAAACTTCAACAGTGTGCGCAGAACTTTCGCAGTTAGGCACAGTCACAGTGGGCGAAGATTCATTATCATTAGACAACTCCGACTTTGAACCTGTCGGAGATTCATTGAAATGTACCCCTTCTGATCCCTAGAATCATTACTTCTTAGGTTATTATTATATTTATCATGATGTAAAAGCGTATTGTGCAATCGATTACATTTGAAACATTTTTTAAACCTACAGTCTCTCGTATTGTGAGAAGGGTTCAAACAATTAAGACATAAATTCAATGTCTTACTCTCTTCAATTCTGCGAAGTACATCTAGCTTCAAGAAATTACCACATTTATAAATCGGATGATCCTTTTTGCAATAAAAACATTTCATTCCAGTGGCTGCCAAACTATTACCTACAGATGATTTTCTATATTTCATATGAAGGTTTTTTGATTTATCTGGTTTTTCATTTGCCAATTTTTCTAGCATTTGACATCTTTCACGTAAAAACTTTTGCATATCAATCATTGTAGGTAAGTCACCCACACATTTATACGATTCCCAACCTCTACGTGTTGAATTATCAAATTTCTGAGTCAGAATATAAATTATCAAACGATCCCATGAATCGATATTTTCACCGAGTGTTCTTAAGGATAATAAATGATCATTTATGCTATCGTACAACTCTCTAAGCTCTACGTGAGATTCCTTTGTCATGGTCGGTTGTTCAAAAATATTTTTAATATGATTATGAATCATCAAACTCGTATTTTCATATCGTTCTTTTAGCAATTTCCAAGCAATTTCATAATTGGCAGCTGTTGTGTCCAAATTTGCTACGATTTTTCGGGGTTCTTCTGTTAAACAAGTTTTTAAATGATAAAATTTCTGGATAGAGTTCAATGATGCATTATCATGGACTAACGAAGAAAATAGATCTCTAAATTCCACCCACCCTTTATAATTTCCATCGAAGGTCGGCAATTTAATAGTCGGTAATTGGATGTGACTATTATTATGATTGTTACTGTTATTACTCCTAATACTTAATCCCGATTGTGAAGCATTGTCATTTTCATTATTATTACCTTGATCATTAGTATTACTACTGTTATAAAAACTTTCTACGATCATTTCTGCTTGATTAACTAAACTAAAAAAGTCATTTTCAAAAACTACTGGATCATTACTGGCTAGCTCATCTGGGGAAAGCAATTCTATTTCGTTTTGCAAATCTGCAAACATATCGAAACATCCCTGTACTTTGTTTATTCTAGAACTTATTTCTTTCACAGCAGTAAGGGTTAAATTACTTTTGTCTATACCTTTTAAGAAGTTTTCAAAACGAGTTAGAGAGCCTTTTACTTGGCCCCTTTTCAATTTAAGAATCTTCAATTGTTCTGCCATTGCACTTTGATATAAAAAACAATAAAATTCCCGCCTTGATAGGAAACCTAACCTCACTTACTAAATAGCAAGTAATAATTATTATTCGGTAACAATGTCAGACAGAAAATCACTTCGACTACAAGTAAAGTAAAATATGAAAAAGGAACGGACTCACAGGAAATAGATACTCATCCCAGATCCTAATCAAACTGCAAACTGCAATCACCGGCGAAATCAGCCATGGGAGTAATACGCCATTCCACAAAAACCTTAAAAAATCTAAATCCGGATCGTCTGGACCAAATGTTATGTTGACGAAATCACTACACCGTGAAAAGTGGACTCTACTTTTAATAACAATATAAAAATTGAATACAAATGCCGAATCAGGCTTACAATGTTGAAATTGGTGAAATTGGTCGAGCGACAATGAGAGTCTCTTCTCTTCTGGTAGTTCTCGAATGCTCTCTCCCTCTCACTCCGTCCCCCCACGTTCCTCGTCGGACTCGCGCACACCACGTGACACAGTCGAGACATCAAAACAGTTCCACTCGACACATAGGCGCACTTCTAGATTTTTGAGTGGGCCCTCAACATATAATAATAGTCAATATCATAATTACAATCACAATAACTGCGGACATCTCTGCCTAAAGTTTCTACTTCATAATGTCCACCACTGAGTTGCATAAATCTTTGGCTGAAATGCATAAATATAAATCATTGCGAGATTTCACTGATACTCAACTGCGAGCTTTGTCAATCGAATATTTGATTGGGAACATAGTACCTTAAGAGTTGCTGGATGTACCTATGGCATAGGTTACCAAAATCGATTCGCTTTGCAGATTCGTCTACCATGTTTCATTCATTATCAAAATGAGTTTGAACTGTCGTCAACGGCATCACTAAAAGAAGCAGAGTATCATGGACCAGTTAGCGCACAATTTCAATGTTGGTCGCTTCCGACACTATATCAGTCATGTCTATGATTTTGACGTTAACGAGTCGTTCTTCAACGCTTTCCATCGATTTCAATCCGCCCATTCGATTGGATTCTGATTCAGAATACAGTTTGGCTTTGCTCAGCTTCCATTCGTACAACGGTATACCCAACATTGAAGAAGGTACAAAATTCTACTACTTTAAAAACGGTGACAAAACTAAACAGAGTATCGATATCCCTGTTGGCACGAACGCAGTGTAGCTTAAAGAGTGTTTAATAAACGAGTGTATAGAAGAGCTCATATACGATGGCTCTGAAGGGACATGGTAGATTATTTTTCTATCTCATAATTATAAGTAGTTATCTCATTATAATGACATAGTTAACTCATTATAATGACTCACGGTATCTCATAATAATTATGAGATAATTTAACTTATTATAATGACCTAAGCTATCTCATAATAATGAGATAACAGAAAATTGGGAAAAAATATTTTTGCTAGAGCTTCGTTGCCATAGTTATTGTGCACTCTTCTCGTATGTTTCTACAAGTGTTGTTTTGAAGTTTTAGTAACAAAAGTTTCAAATAACTCTGATGCCGATGGGTATAATAATTAGATCCTATGTTTTAAGAGGTAGGTATTAATATATACCTACCGATATATGTATTTTTCAATGAAAGAAAATATAAATAGGCAGATGCTTGACTTATTAGTGTAGATAATGAAAGTTGAGCATTTAACACGCTTTGTTTCGTATTGAGACATCAAGTACACACACATGACATGTTATTATGGTCACTAGCTCATCCAAATGACAGATGATGCGTTTAGCGTTCGTTAAATATTATTCACTCAGCCTGATGATCACGTGATACTAATCAGTATCTAATTATGATCTGAATAAAAACAAACAAGATCAAACAAAATATTGTGAAAATTTGCATATAGCGATTCGAAATATCAGAAACATCAGGTAGCTTTTCGATTATAAATATTATATTATGATTTTTTGAACAATCGACCCCATATTTCCAATATTGAAAGGGATGGTTCAATAGTTTATGGTTCTTCCCTGAAAAATCACAAAACTGAACTAAATATTTAGGGTGGGGCCATTTGAAGTGAGGCAATAAAATATCCTGAAAAACTCAAATAAATCCAGGCATTGGATATCTGAAGCGAAAAAATAACTCAATCGAACCGAAGAAGCCTACAACCTACATTGTTCTTTCTTGCTTACAAATACATAAAGAAATTGGAAAATCAGCAGCTATTGGCAACGCTGCGAAGTGTTAACACCTTATCTCATAATTATGAGATAATCCAACTCATTATAATGACTCATATGATGAGATAACTTAAGTCATAATAATGATTGAACTATTAGATTTTAATGTGATAACTAACTTATAATAAATTATGAGATAAAAAAAATCTAGCATGTCCCTTCAGAGCCATCGTACTTATAAGCATGTTTTATACCGTACTTTTCCTACGAACTAATATTGAAACAAAAAAACATTCTTCGTTGTTGGAGTGATAAACAGAGAAGTTGCTTCCCCACAAACACATGCAGGAATAATCAACAAAATGGCAAGCTAAAAATATATGACCACCAGAAAAATTAAATTTTTATATAGCTCTCACGGCTATATGAAAACAATTCAAAACGGATCAGATTGGAGAGCAGACAGGATTTTCTTGCATTTTTATGAAGCTTATGGAACATATAAATAATTAGTGTTTGGAGTTATTAATACCTACCCAGTTCTTGTTAAGGAAACTTGATGACGATGTTTAGGCAGTATAATAATTTGAAACAGAAGACAAGAGTCAATGAAACCTCCCTGTCGCAATGAATAAATGCAAAATTCTATTTATTCATAAACCCAGACGTACTTAATGTCCTACGTGCGGTTCATCATATTAGCAGAATCGTAAAACATCCGACAGATAATTATTCATAATATCATACAAACGCAGAAACATGAATGAATAAAATCGGATGATGCTAACACAGTTCTTTGGCTTCCATACAATTGTCAACTGTAAATATAACGATAGGATCGTATCAGAAATTACACTTCTTTAACGTTAAAATGTAGACTGCACTCTGAAATAACAGGAAAAATAATGATTAGTGAAAATGTGAATCGGTAATGCAAAGTATTTCGAAATTATCAGAAAGCTCTTCCATCCAAATTGTTGATTAACAGAATCGTGTACTTGCGCAGATTCGGAACTGATCAAATCCGGATTTCATAAAACTGGATTCTGTAGAGTGAGAATTCATCAGATTGTGCATTCTAATATTCGCCATCAGATAAAATGGTAGGCAACCCATGGAACACACCTTGCTCGTGGCGCTGTTGCCAAGCTGCATGGTAATGATTTCTTTGAAGGGTCTCAAAATGATCTTATAATTCCGTTACGTCAATAAAGTGAAGTTACCGGTAACTTTTGAGTAGAAATACTGGCACAATTTGAAAGAGTTGTTATCAATGTATGTTTCGCTTTGATTTTTAATCGAATAACTATTTCAACTTCGTTAGTGGGTGATTCAAAAATGGGTTCATTTAATGTATTTGAAAAATAAGTGAAATGTATTCAGATCCCTTTGAGTTTGATGCCATCGGGTCTTACGAGCACTCTGGCAACATACCTCGCTTGCGGGAGAAGAAGTGATACTTTTCTCTCTAGTGAAACAAATGGCTATCACGAATTCGGCATCATTAAAAATGGAGTGATGAGTTAGGTAGAATGGAATATAATGGGTGCAGTATGAATCCTCTTCAGCATATAGGTACTAAGATAAGATAAGATAAAAAAAGATAAGATAAGATAAGATAAGATAAGATAAGATAAGACAAGATAACATCTTTATTTCCCAGTAGACAACACAACATTGTATAGGAATAGTCAAAATATCACTTAAGTCTAGGTAAATATAAAAATAAGAAAAATTCCAAATTCAGAATTAAAAGTTTTTCACATGACACCAAAAATCTGAAACTGAAGGTTTCAAATGAAAAGTATCAACCTCAATAAGAATTGTTCTAAAAATATTCTAGAACAACCATGCCTACATCTCAGGATAAAAACTTACAAACAAAACAATACGGTTCTACGACATGAACTCTTCAACACTATACAAACATTTTTCTAGTAAATATTCTCGCAATTGTTTCATGAATATTTTCATACATTTACTTTCTTTCATATAATTTGGCAGTTTATTGAATACCCTAGGCGCCGTAGAGGAAGGAGAGTTGAAAGATACTGTGAATTTATTGAAATTATTTATCAAATTGATGTCTGTCTTTATTGGTACTGAATAAAGTAAATCTGTTCTCAAACGAGTAGACAGAAAGTTCAAAAATGTATGATGAAGGCAATGTTGAAATTTTATGGTTTTAGAAAATATACCTGCAACTTGTACGACCCGATATACCAACGAGAGAACGCAAAACCCGCTTTTGAGAAATGAAGAAAGACATCATGCGAGGAAACAGATAAACCCCATAGACATATTCCATATCGCAATCTACTGTCAGCTTGTGCATAATAAAATGCATGTAGCTGATTTATTTCCAATACCTTTCTAGTGTTTCTGAATTGATGACAATGAATTCAATTTTGATATAAGTGATCGACAATGATTTTTCCAGTCCATTCACAGTTCATTATTGATTGAAAGTTTTTTTTTGTAGAGTTTCGAGCAAGGTTTCATATATATTTTGCTTGTATAAAGTATATAGTATTTCAATGGATATCTTTTACAAGAAAAGCTTGACGAATGTACTCAGAAATATATAAATAGAAATTATCACAAAAATAGTATATTCTGTAACAAGGTTAGAATGAAAATTCGATGCGAGTGGAAAGTTCCGAGCGCGAGCCAAAGGCGAGCGGGAGGAACCACGAGCATCACGAATTTTCATTCTGACCGAGTAGCAGACTATACTTTCTCCACGATCAAACATTTTAAAATATTTTTAAATGGAAACGAACAAAAGATGACTTCTACACGAAATGATAACTATTATTTAAAATCACTGTTTATTAGAAAGTACTAATCCTGGACTAACCAGAACTAATTTTTCAATCACAAAGATGCATTATGAATAAACTATAGAATTAAAAAAAGATTGCATTGTCGGTGGCTCGAACCCACGACCTCTCGTCTACTAAAAAATAAATAAATAAATGAAATAAATATGGTATATTTTACATAGTAAATCTTTCAATTCTACACCAGGAATGGCATATTCATAACTCCCGCACACTGCAGATCAATCTTCGCCCGGAGGGCTCAGGAGAGGTGAGGTTCGGGAGGACGCACGGAGAGCCGCCTCCCTCCCCCTCTGGACATTGCTGGCCAGAGGGAGGGGAAGCACTTGTGCCAAGGGGTACACAGGGTCCCGACAAGGGGCGCTGGTATCCACCCCCGCTGGTGTTAGCGGTGGGTCGAGCATTCCAATCCATGGAGGTGGTAATAAATAAGATACATGCCTCCTGCAACGCTTATGCATGTTGTAGCGATTGTATTCAATGTAGAGTATCGTCTAGTGTAGTTTGTCGGAGGTGGTTGTTACCGTGCTGTCCCGGAAGAGGCTGATGCAAAAAACCGGGTTGAAGTACTAGCGTCTTGGTTCCCTATGGAACCGGTTCCACCCATCTTTCCTGGAAGATGGCCAACGATTGATAGATCAGCCCACCGTGTTTGCGGGGCTGATTATCATGAACTCTGAGCCTGGTAAGGTCTCTGGTTAGAGGACTCTTGGAGAGGTGGAACCTGTAGAATTTATCTGACAGGTTTCTAACATGTGTCGGGATGGAGTCGACGAATGTATCGATCACTCTTGGTGATGATACGAAGTACTTTGTTCTGCATCCTGTCCAACCTCATAAAAGGAGCAGGCCGCAGAACGCTGGGCAAGCATACAACATCACCGGCCGGATGATTTGCCTGTAGACCATCATCTTGGCCTCAAGCGTCATGTGTGAACCTCTGGCTATCAGAGGGTAGGTGCGTTTTACCGCAGCCGCAGCCCTCTCTATAGCCAAGTTAATGTGCTTGTGCCATGTTGTACACTTGTCAAGCTGTACCCCCAGGTATCGCACATTGGTCCGGACATCCAAGGCTTTGTCCTTGACCTTCAATTTCTGAAGAACCTTAGAAAACTTAAACTTCTTCGAGAAATTGATTGCCTCGGACTTAGCCGGGTTTACCACAATTTTGTTCTCCTCGAGATACGGTATGATTTCCCTGTCCAACCGAGATTGGACCTGCATAGCAGCTGCGACGCTCGAGAACGATTGGGCGTATTTCGCGGTATCATCCGCGTATATAGCCATCTTCGTTCTCTCGCACATTGGAAAATCATACGTATGCAAGGAGTACAGATGCTGGGATAGACTGGATCCCTGCGGGACCCCTGCTTCGATCGGATACTCTGCGGATCTTGTGCTGTTAACCCTCACCACAAAAGTCCGGTTAGTCAGGTAAGAATTCACCAACCTTACCATGTAAGAAGGCATACCTGCTCTAAGCATTTTACAAATTAGACCTTCCACCCAAACGGAGTCAAAGGCTTTTTGCACGTCCAAAAGGACCATTACGGTATTCATCCCTCGGTGAGCCGCCCCTTTCACCTCATGAACAACCCGGACAATCTGCGCAGTCGTAGAGTGACCTGCACGAAAGCCGAATTGCTCATCGGGGATCATTTTGAGATGCTTCTCGAGGAACATCAAACGTTTGAGAAGATTCTTCCCCACTGTCTTGGCAACCACGCTCAGTAATGAGATCGGGCGGTAGCTATCTAGCTGGTGGCCATCCTTGCCTGGCTTCAGGATAGGAATCACAAGAGCTTTCTTTAGACAATCTGGGTAAAACTGCCACTTGATCGTGGCATTTATGAGGTGCAAAAACTGCACGAGGGACTTCCGCGGCAGGTTCCTGAGTAGAACGGGTCTAGCTCATCCGGCCCAGGCGCTTTATTCGTAGGAAGCCTTTTTATGACTTCCGTCAGCTCCTCATAAGTTGCCAAGATTTTGGCAAGCCTATGAGTGCCGATAGTTTCGGGCGGAGATTGTCTGAAGTCTTCCGTTATATCAGACTTCTCTCTCTGCCCGTCACTAACGTCCGGCGCCTTTCTGTGAACGCTGGCGAAGTGCTCGCTGAACAGTTCCGCCTTCTGAGGATCCGTCACTGCACGATCCTCTCGTCTACTATGCCAATGCTATACCATCTGAGCCATCTGGCCTCTCTTTTAAATAAGTTTGATAAATACGAGTCTCAATTATTCGGATGTTTTAGTAGTGAACTTTCCAGTATATTATTTGTACTCTTTGCAATTTCAGGTGGTGTATTTTTACACTCTGATTCTGAATCACTGGAAGAATTCATTATTCTTTTTATATATATATATTTTCGAAAGAAAACGTGACAGCAATAATTATGACACTACTGAAATTTGCCACTACGGTGACAATCAACTGCGTCAAGGCTAATGTTATTATTGCTAACCAGTGTGAGAATATTATTCTTATACAAGAGAGAGAATGTAAATACGTTTGAATTGCAAGGGAGCAGAGATGTTGCAGAATATTTCTTCAATCCCAAGAGAGAGAATTCCAGCATTCTGTAATAAAATTTCATTTCATAATTAGCAAATTCTGTGATGATCATGGAGAAAATATATTAAAGAATAATACGAATCAACGTAAATAAATACGAAATTTGTAAACAAAAATTATCCACGATCAAAAATTTTATCCATACCATATTCATTTCATAACACTCATGTTTGGGTTCTGGAAAATCCACACGCAGTTAGTGAAAGACAATATCAGTATCAATTTTCCGTGAATGTATAGGCGGAAATAATTGATAGTTACTTGATAAGTCCTTTGTTTCCTCCGCTCCGACTGAATGGCACAACCTACAGAGACTTTTTAGATAATGAATTGCCTGGTCTACTTCAGAATGTATTTCGGGTCCGCATCTGGTTTATGCATGATTTTAGCGTTATAGCCAGGGAATTTCTCAACACTGCCTATCCCAATCGATGGATGAAGAACCTAACCAGGCGTGGACATCAAGGTTCCCAGATCTAAATCCGCAATGTTTTTATTTTTGGGGACATTTGAAGTCAGAAGTTTGAAAAATCCCGTAGCGAAGGAGGAGGATCTGAAAAACCGTATAGTAGACGCCAGTGAAACAATAAGAAACACACCAATAACTTCAATGACTAGAAGACTGAATGCCTGTATCTTCGCTGGAGGTGGACAGTTTCAACAATTTAGTTTAATATTATTTTACATATTGAAAATTAGTTGAATCAAATTGTTGATGATATTTCTTGTAAATTTTATTAAAACAAGTGCTGAGTTTGCACCCTTGATTCAAAAATAACTATTCCGCCTAAGGATGGCTTAAAGAGACGTACCCAAAAGTAATGACCTTTTCAAACGACTAAAAAGTAATAGACAAAATACCAAAACTACTTGAACGTCAAATTCATTTTCTGAGCATACTTGTGATAAATGCAAAATAATGGTAATAACTTCAACATGCATCGATTACGAAATAATTAACTTGAAATTTTCAAGTCCATATATCTAGTAGTAGTAGTAGTAGCAGATGCTACTGCAGCCAGGCAAGTAGTCACTCATGGAACCTCTTTGTTATCCCCTTGTCTTCTCATCAATGATATTAAACCTGCCTCCTTCTCCTCAAATTATTTCATTGTGCTATATGTGTGTATATGTGAGTGCTTGTCAAGGGAGCAAGTTCTTTCAACCTGCCTCTTCCTGGAAGTCCTGATAGGGCTGGTTTCTCAGTCGGGCAGTATTCGAACCGAAGCCTCTCCTCGGCTTTCAGTGGAGGCTAGTTCTCCAGTTTTCACCGCGATTTACTTCCATCCGCCTCCTCATGAAAGTCCTGGTAGGGCTGATTATCGATCGGGTGGTGCGGCATCCGCGGACGATTTATTCACCGGCTACCAGTCCCACAACACCCAATTCAAGGCCCCTCCTTGGCTCCTACCGAGGACCAGATTTTCCTTCGATGCACTTCCTCGTGAAAACTCTGGTAGGGCGGGTTCTCAACCGGATGGAGCGGTGGCCGCGAGTGATTCATTGCCGGCTACCTGTCTCGCAACACCCAATCTGAGGCCCCTCTCTAGCTTCCACTGAAGGCAGAAGTTTTCTCGTCCCTCTGTAATGTGTGAGTGGGTGTGTGTTGAGTGTCGGGCAATATGTGTGTTTTTGAAGTCGGTGTACGGTAAGCTAGAGCCCACGGGTCACTACTCCCGTTGGCTGCAACGCCTCAGCCACCCTTGGGGTCCAAATATCTAGAATACGATTAACTTTGAACAAGGGTCTTTTTTCAAGTAGATATGATGGAGGAATCGAGCTTTTACTGAAAAATGTGCCATAAGTACGCTCAAAACAGTTATGAGTTATATATATATATATATATATATATATATATATATATATATATATATATATATATATATATATAAAAGCTCGATTCCTCCATCATATCTACTTGAAAAAAGACCCTTGTTCAATATATATATATATATATATATATATATATATATATATATATATATATATATATATATATATATATATATGTTCAGATAGGTTTCCGCGGTCAGATATTTGAAAACTAAAAGTTCGGGTTGAACCGCGTCTAGAATTTGTTGAAATTCGACGTTTCGGCTCCAATTTTGGAGCCATTTTCAAGAACTGAAATAGAAAATTAATGAAAGGTTAAAACGTAATTCTACGCTGAGGTCTCAATCTGCCTACTCCTCAGGTATGATTACGTTAGGTTTTTGTGACTTGACGTCGGGGTCTCAATCTGCCTACTCCCCATGTCTCGTCACTGGTTCTCTCTAAGGTCTCAATCTGCCTACTCCTTCGAGAGAACTGAGGAATTGTGGGTTGAGGAACTGTATTTATAGTGGACGTGGCTGTAATGGCCGTGTGCAATGTATTGGCGAGAGGTATATATATAATATATATATGAAAACTAAAAGTTCGGGTTGAACCGCGTCTAGAATTTGTTGAAATTCGACGTTTCGGCTCCGATTTTGGAGCCATTTTCAAGAACTGAAATAGAAAATTAATGAAAGGTTAAAACGTAATTCTACGCTGAGGTCTCAATCTGCCTACTCCTCAGGTATGATTACGTTAGGTTTTTGTGACTTGACGTCGGGGTCTCAATCTGCCTACTCCCCATGTCTCGTCACTGGTTCTCTCTAAGGTCTCAATCTGCCTACTCCTTCGAGAGAACTGAGGAATTGTGGGTTGAGGAACTGTATTTATAGTGGACGTGGCTGTAATGGCCGTGTGCAATGTATTGGCGCGAGGTGAACTATGGGCGGGAACTGAATTGGCGCTAGATGAGCTGTGTGCAGGAACTTGGTTGGCGCTAAGTGAGCTGTGTGCGGGAACTGGGTTGGTGGGAAATGAGTTTATGCGTGCAATGAGAGGCTTCCAGGTATTGGGAAGTCTACGTCCGTCGTCACGAGTGTTGAGGCAATTGGGGCGCTTCTCTATCTCAAGGGCTTCTCGGATGATCCTGGTTTGCAGAGTTTTCTCGGTGGAAATTGTTTTTGTGTTTTGGAAGTCTATTTTGTGACCTGTGTCTTCTCGATGTTTATAAAGTGCGGAAGTGGAAGATGCCTGACGCACAGCAAGTTTGTGTTCGTAGACTCTGGAAGTTACTCGTCTATTAGTCTGGCCAATATAAGTTCTCGGGCAGTCTGAACATGGTATATATATATATATATATATAATATATATAATCAATCTGCCTACTCCTCAGGTATAATTACGTTAGGTTTTTGTGAATTGACGTCGGGGTCTCAATCTGCCTACTCCCCATGTCTCGTCACTGGTTCTCTCTAAGGTCTCAATCTGCCCACTCTTTCGAGAGAACTTATATATATATATATATATATATATATATATATATATATATATATATATATATATATATATATATATATATATATATATATATATATATATATATATATATATATATATATATATATATATATATATATATATATATATAGATATATATATATATATATATATTAGCGTAAACTGAAAATATATGGTTGACATACACTTCAGTGCTCTACAATTTTTAAGAATGTTATCTCATGAGTTTCAATATGCATAGTCCACATAGGTAGGTTTATGATCTCATGTAATACACAGCATTTTTGTTGTGAAGCAATATTCCACAAACAAGTTGTTATTTTCATGAATTTTGAAATTTTCTAAGACATTATGAAAAGTCAATTATTTCAAAGCTATTTTGGATTCGTTGAGCGCCAAATTATTTTTGTTTCCCATAATAATAATCACTCGATAATAGACAGTTCCGAGAGGGCTTCCATATACCGCTATTTGACTATAAAAATGTATCGTCTGCATAAGAAATTTGATGAGTTTTCAGAACATTATTGAAATAATTCATTAGATTATTAGTACATGCATGGAAGAGTTATGGCTCGAGTATAGATCCTTGAGGGATGCTCTATTCAATGGTTGCTAGTTGGATTATGGATTTCGGAATTACCACTTTTTTATGCAGCCTTCCAAGTATGATTACAACAAATTCAAAGCAATCATAACCTACCATCTGATGACATAACGGAGGCATCAGAGACAAATTGATGCGTTGGCCCTTCTACAATCGTATCGATTTCCTTAAATCTGCAAATTTCCATTTACAGACTGTGGAAAGATGAAACTCCCAAAAACCATCTCATGAGAATTATACAGGGTGGGGCAATAGTGCGTCAGAGACGATTGCTTTAGTTCTAAGATAGTTAGGACGATAATTCAAAAACCAAATATAACTAGAGAACTGTGTCTATTTCTAGAAATTATTGTCGGATATACAGGGTGAACCAAGGAAAATCTTCAGGGTCAATTGCATATTTTTCAATTGAAATACTATGTACTTCAATCTATTTTTTCAAGCATTTTAGTGGTCTCCATCCACACCTCCCATATCCTTTACTATCTCCCAACCACATGGGAGTTATAATATTTTTTGTCAAAATAATGCTATCTGCAGATGCATACCGAAAAAACCACCGTTCTCAAGATAATCCTATTGGTCAGACATATGAGTGATATATCTGAATCATTATCATTCGCAAAAATTATACAGGATGACTGAAAATGATTTTTCAATTCGGAAGTTTTTGAATTAAATTTTCTCGAGTTCTTCAAATGGAATACTCCGTATATTTTTCAACCATGTAATATAGGATTGAGAGGAGAATATTTTTTGTATGTACATCCCTGGGGATATTCCTAGCCGTTTTCGAGTTATCCACTCGGACAATTTTTAGTAGCTCATTTTTACTGACACCTCTTATAAGGATGATGGAAACACATCGTTTCAATTATTTTACGAATCCCAACTTCTTTTATCCTTCAACTTTATTTCGTGTATTTGATTCCTGATTTGGAATTATTTTCGTTTACTATTGTGTGCTATTAATCGAAGAACATTTATCGTGGGTACATACATTCTGACAGATGAGGGAAATAATCATTTATAATCTCCCAAGTGCTTGAATTATTGCCGGAAATTTTTCGAGTACATGAATTTTTAAAAAAATTAACTTTCAGCAATTAATTCAAGCATGTATAAATAGTTCAGGTGAAACCATCGTCAGTTATTTCTTATGAATTGTTGAGTGATGTTCATTTCTTGGTGTTAAATTTTCTTACCGAACCCCCCGCGTGCTTGAATTAATTGCCGAAAAAATATTTTTTTTTAAATTCATGTACTCGAAAAATTTCCGGCAATAATTCAAGCACTTAGGAGATTATAAGTGATTATTTCCCTCATCTGTCAGAATGTATGTACCCACGATAAATGTTGTTCAATTAATAGCAAACGAAAATAATTCCAAATCAGGAATCAAACACACGAAATAAAGTTGAAGGATAAAAGAAGTTGGGATTCGTTAAAATAATTGAAACGATGTATTTCCATCATCCTTATTAGAGGTGTCAGTAAAAATGAGCAACTAAAAATTGTCCGAGTGGATAACTCGAAAACGGCTAGGAATATCCCCAGGGATGTACATACAAAAATATTCGCCTCTCAATCCTATATCACATGGTCGAAAAATATATGGAGTGTTCCATTTGAAGAACTCGAGAAAATTTAATTCTAAAACTTCCGAATTGAAAAATCATTTTCAGTCATCCTGTATAATTTTTGGGAATGATAATGATTCAGAAATATCACTCATATGTCTGACGAATAGGATTATAATAATGACCTCCTGCTTTCCATAATCTTGAGAACGGTGGTTTTTTCGGTATGCATCTGCAGATAGCATTATTTTGACAAAAAAAATTATAATTCCCAAGTGGTTGGGAGATAGTAGAGGATATTGGAGGTGTGGATGCTGACCACTAAAATACTTGAAAAAATGGATTGAAATACATAGCATTTCATTTGAAAAAAATGCAATTGACCCTGTAGATTTTCATTGGTTCTCCCTGTTTATCCGACAATAATTTCTAGATATAGACACAGTTCTCTAGTTATATTTGGTTTTTGAATTATCGTCCTAACTATCTTAGAACTCAAGCAATCGGGCTCTGACGCACTATTGCCCCACCCTGTATATTGTTGATATCACAAAACAACCTCAAACTCCTATTCATTCACGAGTGTAGTTTGGAATGAAACGAGTAAATTATTCAAATTGTGTTGGTAGGTAAATCAACAGAATTAAACAGAATGTTAAAAGTTAAACTTCATATAACTTCGTTATCTCGAAGCATAAAAATATAGTCTCCGAACTGGTTTAGTTACTTACTAAAATTAACTTTCCGCAAATCCTCTCAACTTAATTTACTTGAATTTCTTAACAATTTCCACCCTCCATAATGTTTCCGGCAATACTCGGGTTTGCATATTTTTCAAGGGTTGGGAAGCCTTAATTTCTAGTTAGTCGTAATTGCTTTGGAGTCGATGACTATTGAATCGAAATACCTCAGGATCAGAGCAGCATTCATTTAAGTGTTCTCCCACT
This sequence comes from Chrysolina americana, assembly GCA_958502065.1. NCBI lineage: Eukaryota > Metazoa > Arthropoda > Insecta > Coleoptera > Chrysomelidae > Chrysolina > Chrysolina americana. The sequence goes on along the minus strand of OY293421.1, from coordinate 34,056,833 downwards.
TCATCTGCATTGCTATGATTGTTCGTTATATTCAGCATTTGCATATGTTTCTTATATTCATAAAAATAACAAAACATTCTGTAATGTCCAGGAATAAGTGTAATTTTCTAAACTTCTAACGGTGGAATGGTTGATGATATTCATTTCTACTGCTGACACTTAAAAAAAATTCAAATTTTTATTAAAATTGTTATTTCCGTCAACCAGCTGCACACCCTTAAGAGCACTCAAAAGTCATCGAAAGACTTGTCCGAGTTAAGGAAGACGCAGCCCTTACCTTTTAACGTGTGATGCCATGTACGAGACCGATGAACCGAACCCATGACCCTTAGGTTGAGAGACAAGCGCTCTACCATCACGGCAATCACGGCTTGTAAACACTCATTATGATGACTTGATTACTTAAGTTTCGTACGTTCATCGTCTCAATGGGTTGAAAGATATTTGATTATTTAACTTTTTTATAACGTTTCAATTGCTTGTATCCGCAATTGTCTTCAGATAAAGATGTTGCTAGGTTTTATATACGTCTGTTGATGCGGTGTTATCAAGTTGTAATTATGGCAGTGTTGTGACGCGTGTTACTTCAGGTCTTTTTCTTCTCTTCAAAGCTATTATTTAGCGGTCTCCATGTATTTTTAATTTCCCTGCGCGCCAGAAATTGCCAGTGGTTCGATATACGCGGTTTCTATGAATTTTCTTTTGAAACTATGTCCCTCTCTATGAAGAACACTAGCCTATTTCCAAAGAATTCGATGGCGGTCACGTACTCATCTATGAGATCAGGTTTTCCCTTCTTGGACGAAGTGGAAATAGCAAGCTGTCCTTAGTAGCTGCAACGACTGGCGGTGCCTATCGATTGTTCTTCTTTTACTGCCTAGTCTCTTGTGAAATAAAATTCAGTGTACCTAAGATAGCTAGCAAAATGTGCACATTTAGAGATTTCAAATATTTCAATTCCAATGAATTCTTTGCAGATCTTTCATTGTGCGATTTCCACCTGATCTATGCTTCCGATGATATTAATGTAAAAATTGAGTTGCTGAATAACTACCTATTGAAAACATTTGATTTACTCGCTCCAATGCGCACGGTAAAAATTACTAGAAAGAAATCACCCTGGCTGACAGACAATCTTAAATTTATGATTAAGTTGAGGGACCGTGCGTTTGGTCGATACAAAAGAACAAAAAACGTGCACCATCAGCAATACTATAAAGATCTACGTAACCTTGTAAATCGAACCGTTGTGTTAGAAAAAAGGCATATATAACACTATTGTAAATACTTGTCAGATATGAATATACATTATAAAAAAGGAGGAAAAATTATTCCCGATGTACTCAACAACGTAACTGAAATAAACGACTTGTTTACTTTCATTTCTAATTAAGATTCACTACCTGATGACGACATACTGAACTACTTCTCAGCCAATACTCATAATAACTAATTCGTTTGAAATTGCATGTATTTCTGAAAATGAAATATATGACTTGCTACTAGCAATACAATCTGATGCGACTGGCCCAGACGGTATAAGCATTCGGATGCTTCTTTACTGTTGTCCTTTGATTCAACCCCATATTGTTCATATTTTCGATTTCTGTGTAATGCACGGTGTTTATCGCGCATTATGGAAGAAATCACATATTATACCTTTAGCCAAAATCTAAAATCCCCTAAAATACAATGACCTCCGCCCGATAAGCATTTTATGCGCTCTGTCCAAAGTTTTGGAAAGAGGAATCAATAAAAAAATCAAGGAATATGTCGAAGAGCATAACATTTTACCAAGCTGTCAATCTGATTATTCGAAAGCTTTTGACAAATTAAATGACGAAATGTTATTAAGTCTTCTACATTACTTCGGGTTCTATGAGAACACTACAAATCTATATAAAAGATATCTGGGTCTAAGATCACAATGCGTAACCCTAAATAATAATAAATCAAGTTACAAAGCAATAAGAAACGGTGTGCCGCAAGGATCGATTATAGGTCCACTCATATTCACATTGTACACATCGCAATTCCCTAACTGCTTGAGTCATACCTTAATACACACATATGCAGATGTCACCCAACTCTATATGACTTTTCCTGAAAATGAACTGAACCTGGCATGTACAAAAATATGTCAAGATATAAAGTCTCTACTCACTCTTTCCAAAAAATACTGTCTGACTATCAATTATTCAAAGTCCTCTGTAATTGTCTTTGGTCGTCCATTAGCACGGAGACTTTGTAAAAATAATATCAACATATTAATCGACGGGGTGACCCTACCCGTGACAGACGAAGTGAAAAACTTGGGTCTGATTTTAGATAGCTCATTAAGATTCTCTAGTCACGTCTCTAACATTTTGAAAAAAAGGATACAGCAGCCTCAAATTGATCTACTCCAACAGGAATGTCCTGAATGTTTCTGTGAAGAAAATGTTATGTGAAACTTTAGTGCTCTCACATGCAAATCATGCAGATGTTGTTTATGGGACAAACTTACTCAGAGTAGACAAAAACAGAATCCATGGGCTGCAGAACTTATGCGTTAGGATGATATTAGGAGTCAATAGAAGGCAACATATCTCTCACCACTTAATTCACCTCGGCTGGATAAATATGGAAATACGTCGAATTCTACATGCGTGTGCTCTTTTCCACAAAATAATACGTACACAACGTCCTATCTATCTGTATCACAAAATCACATTCAGGACCAATGTGCACAATCTCAATTTGAGATTCAAAGGTATGATGTCTCCGCCTAGTTACAAATCCACCAGATATAATTCACATATTATTGCTACTGGCTCTATAACAATGTCTTATTCTCTTACAAAGAAATGTCTAATAAAGTAATGAAATTGAATTTGAATTCTGAACTTTCAAGCAACAAAATACCACATCTTTTGGATTATTTTTCATGATCCTCTAGCTCATACTCCTCCGCCACTCACTCGCTATCGAAAAGAGCAAATAATTTTGTACAGATGCATATTTTAGTGTTAGTTATATCTATCAGTATTATTATGATAGTTGTATCTTTATTATTATTATGCTTATTTATTTGTATGTGTTAGCTGCTTCTCTACTATGTATTCTGCTTTACTTTGTTCTAAATCAGTTTTGTTATTCAATCCATATCTGATCAGTAAGTTTAAACGTATATTACAATCGGTAAGTTGCTAACATATTGTTCTTTACTACACTAGTATGTATGGTTCGATGGAAGATCAAGAAACGTGCTAAACACCTAGCTAGGTCTCTAGTTCGTCTATTGAATCGTGCCTTTTGATAGGGGTTGTATTTCTTATATTTTCCTATCAATAAAAGCCATTATTATTATTAATATTATTATTATTATTATAGTACAAATTGAACTAGTGTGGGTAGATTCCATACTTTTTCATAAAATAAACCAGTGTGTGAGACCTAATTATGTTATAGTTTTTTCTACCAGTCGCGCAGCACCCAATCTGAGGCCCATCCTTAGGTCCCACTGGAGGCAGATTCTAAAGTTCTCGCATCCCTCTGTAATGTTTGAGTGGGTATGTGTTGAGTGTCGGAAGAACATGTGTGTTTTTGACTTTGGTGTACGGTAAGCTAGGGCCCACAGGTCGCCAGTACCGTTGGCTGCAACGCCTCAGCCACCCTAACTGCATTATGTTCAGGATACAAATTATCTCATATGAAAAAAAAAAAATTGAAAAATTTCAAGCCAAAGTTATACAGATATGTAATATTATTTTTTTTGTCTTATATTTTTCATTTTGATCTTAAAATAAAATTTTAAATTTTTTAAATGATTTCCTTCAACTATCTTTTTACATTGAAAATTTTTGAACATACCTAATTATCAGCTCAATAATATGTTGATATTCCAACAGCAAAACGATAAGTACAAAAAAAATACGCAACCCAGTCTCAGAGAAAGTGCGCGACCAAACTTGCTACTTACTGAATTTCATGCGACTACTGAAAGGTTTCTAGGCATGGTCATTAATTTCCGATTCAAATGTCTCCCTTTGATAAGTCCACTTTTTGTGTTCGGTTATTCTTATGGATAACAGTTTCTAGATCTCTTCGATGTAAGATTCTCCACATTAACATGGGTACCCGCAATTGCAGATTCTGCTGTATTTTCTGGTTCTGCCTTGGTGAGGAAGCTCCGTAAGGTACTGTCGAAATAAAAGCAGCTCTTAATGTTGTACTTGTTTTCGATCCTTCTCGGAGATACTCTGAGGTATAGAAGAATGGTGACTGGATCTGTGGTCGTTCTTCAATCGTTCTAGTCCATTTGAGTTGTTTCTGTACTTCTGAGATTTTCCATTTTGGCGTAGGTCCTTTATTATTATTATATGGTTCCACTCCGGATCCAGTGACTCGAAAACCTTCATTTTAGATAAGGAAAATACATATCTGACGCAACATTATAGTACACCACCTCATCAATACGATCTTCCAAAATGATCCATATACCAGACATGCTATCGAGACCGCAATCACCAGCTCTCAGAACTCACTTATCCAAAATCTAGCAAAATACCTCTTACCGATATTATATCCCATTCAGTTAATTCGTCAAGAATTCAAAGCATTTCGTGGACACTATCAAAGAGGTTCAAGTAGTACCTGAAGATCGTTTCATCAGCTTTGACGTGGAGAGCGTTTACACCAATGTCCACATAGAAGATCCCTCAGCATCATTAAGAGGAAACTGGAAAAGACATCCATCTTCATGAAGGAACTGATCTACCCGTACACGCTATAATAGAATCACTGTAGTGCTACTTAGATCTTTCATAATTTTAGGGAGAACACTGTTTCTTCGTACAAGTCGACGGACTGCCGATGGCATCTTCCCTTTCCCAGATATTGTCAAGATGGAGTGGTACGAGGAACCAAATATGAGAGAGTAAGATATAAACCAAAATTATGCCTAAGATATGTGGATGACCTGCATCTCATGGAATCACGGAGATGAACATCTTGAGAACTCCCGCTCAAGAATAAATAATATAAGGAACTCAATCAGGTTTCAGATGAGAAGCGACAGTGATAATTTCTCGCCGTTTCTCGATGTGAATGCCGAAGGAACAGATACTGACATCCTCACCATAATTTACAGAAACAAAATAACCACAATCAACTTCTGCTTCAATTACCCAAATTCTACAAAAAGGGGACTGTAAGAACGATGCAAATTTGTAACAACCAGTCACTTGATGCTAAGATAAACCATATCAGGAAAGACCTACGCCGAATGGGATAGGTACTCTGTGAAAATCTTAGAAGAAGTACAGAAACAACTCTGAAGACCAGTATGATCGAAGAACGATCACAAAATCCAGTTATCATCCTTCCATACCTCAATAACTTACGGAGCTTTTTCATCAAGCCGGAATTAGAAAATACAGTAGAGTTCAGCAAAAACTGCATTTGAGAGGTCCCATATGAATGTGGAAATCATAACATCGGGGGACCAAGAGACCGTTATCCGTAAAAATGACCAAACTCAATGGAGTAAGACATAAATCGGAAATGCCTGGGCTGAGCATCATCGAATCATTTCAGACGAGGATAGTATCCTTCATAGAGAGGAATATTGGATATTAAAATTCAGTTTTTTGCTGAAGATAGTATCATAGAAACCATAACTTCAAGATAACGAATTGGATAGTCTGATACAGGCGTACTCTTTTATATACGGTGCTGTCCAAATTCGAGACTATGCATTGGGATCTCGGTAATGGTGGAGATTAGAAGATTTGATAAATTAGGGCAAAGTAGCGTATTTCATAGGTCAATAACATAAATAGAAAAGCTCCTTAGTTCTTGAGTTGTAAAGGTGAATTTGTTTTCTTATATATTTATTCCATTTTACATTGTATATAATTAAAAAACAGAGTTATTTGACGAATATGAATAAAATTTTACTGAACCGCTCACACTCCAACTATATCATGTCAAATATTTTATTTTGTGTCACTTGTTCGTAAAAAGACACATGCTTCTCCGCTCACAACAAATTTTTGGGAGATTATCGATACGAGCAAGTTGTTTTATTCATGCCGCATCAACCTAGGGGTGTCTACAGTATGCTGTGTAGTGCCCGCTAAGAGTAGTTTCTCTATGATTCAACATCGCAAAGAGATTGTAGCGATAGAGAGCTGAATAGTCATCTGCATGCTTCCTCATATCCTCATATCCAACCCAAGCAAAGGAAAATCAATGGTATTGAATCTGTTTGTTGAAGTGTATAATCAAAGTCCGTGGGAATTTATTCATAGATAAAGATTTAGAAAACCTCCTTTCATGTCTACATTACCCAGTGTTGTGAATAAATCCAAACATTGTGACAATTGGCCGGTCATTTGAGAAATTAAGAGAGAACAGTGACCACAGAATGTACATTTCAATATTGATTTGAGTTGTCCAACAGAATTATCAACAATTCCTTGTTGAGTATATCCTATGAAACGAGGTGCGAAACGCTGAATATGGTCTTTTAATGACACTGTATTCACCACATGATTCGGCAAATCTGACCAGAGTTCTTCAATCACCTATTTAAAAGCTTTAATTGAAGAGTTCTCCATGCTGGAAATATTGGTATTGATATTTACTATATCTCGTGTTAGACAAACATTGGATCACACTGTTCATAAAGCAGGTATTGCCGATGTTCTCCAACCCGTTAAGCCAAAAAGTGGCCATCGTGTGGCGTAGTCAGTTGCTACAATGATAATTGTCCTTCCACTTCTGCTTCTGCGGAATGGGCCGAGGATGTCAATTCCTACTTTCTCGAAAGGGGTTCCCACTTCGATTGGCTGTAACAGTCCCACTGGGTGTCTGTTCTTTTGCTCCTTCCTGGCCTGGCATTCGCTGAATCCTTTGGCAGTTTGACCAGAAATACCGGTTTTAGATCTTCTGTAGAGTCTTGGCAATGCCCAAGTGTCCTGCGAGCGGTTTTGAGTGGTGCGAAAATAAAATTTCTGCCACCAGGTGTTTCGGGATAACCAATAAGTCTTTTCCTTCCGTGGATGGGTTTGTTTTAAATAATACTCCATCCTTTATCATGACATTTTTTTATTTTCTCCTCAGCCCTATTGATAAACTATCGTCCTCGGGATTATTGAGTAGATCCCTTATTTCCGCATCTTTTCTTTGTTCCTGTACCAGGTCCCTGGCTTCTAATAGGAAAGTGGAAACTTCTTCCATGTCCACTTCCTTCGACTTTTGGTCCTGCACTATGGGGTTCCTTGACAAGCAATCCACATCCCCATGGGCTTCACCACTCTTGTGGAGGATCTGATAATCCTATTCCGCAAGTTTGAGAGACCATCTTGCTAGTCTGCCCGTGGGGTCCTTTAGTGAACGAATCCACCAAAGTGCATGATGGTCGGTCACTATCTTTATCTGTCAGCCATAGGTGAGGTGCCTCAAGTATCCCAAAGACCAAATGGCCGCTAACCCCTCCAGCTCTGTGATTGTGCAATTTTGTTCGCATTTTGATAGGCTTCTGCTGATGTATGCTATGGGGTCTTGGAGTAGTATTCCGCCGATGCCTAATGTGCTGGCGTCAACCCTTAGCTCACTTCCTATGTTAGGGTTGAAATGATGTAGTACGGGGGCTGTGATCAGTTTTTCCTTCAGTTTCTCAAAAGCGTTTTGTTGTTCCTCCTTCCATATATATCCTGTAACCTTTTTGGTCGCCAGGTGCAGTGGTCGGGCAATTAGAGCGAAATCCTTGATGAATTTCCTATAGAAGTTACACATTCCTCAAAGCTCTGGATCTGTTTCACTGTCTTTGGGGTCGGAAATTCTTTAATGGCTTTTAACAGGTCCTCATCTGGAGTTCTCTTCGATGTTCACTTGCCAGTATCCACTGAACATGTCCAGCGTCGAGAAGTATTTGGCTCCTCCTAAGAACGTAAGGATATCATCTATGTTTGGGATTGGGTAGCTTGATTTCTTAGTCACATTGTTCAGTTTTCTGTAGTCAACGCAGAAGCGTATTGATCCATCTGAGTGACACGGGCGAATTACATTATGCTCCAGCATCTCACTTATTTGTTGGTCAATGATATCTCGTTCCTTTTGTGAGACCCTACATTGTCTGCATTTTATAGGCTCTGCTTCACCCACTTCAATAACATGTTCTGTCAAATTTGTTCTCCCCATGTATTTTGTGGCTTTAGAGAAGACGTCATTGTATTCTTCTAACAAAGTTTCCAATCTTTGATTGAAACGTCCTTCCTCTATGTGTTCAATGTTATGGTCCTGCAGGGTAACCATGTCTTCTGATCCTGAATTGAACAACACTAGCACATCGTTGAGGGGTATTTCCGATTGATTGATCCACCCTATTGTCGTCCTCTTCTGGATTTTCACGTTGTTTATGTTTTTATTCAGTAGCGTTATTCCATCTGCCTGATGATTAATGTAGAGCAACCCTTTACTGCATAGATACGCCTCGTTTGGTTCCCATGCAAATTCCCCTTGGGTCAGTGTTCCTGAGGTTGGGATTGTTCTCTCTTCTTCTACTCCGATTGTGACATCTTCTAGTGCTGTGACTTTTGTTCTTTCATGTCGGTCATTGGTTGGTTTTTGGTCCCTTTCTCTTTTTTCCCGTATCCTTGCTGTCCCTTTTTCCGTGAGATGGGTTAGTACTATTTTCTCAAAGTTTGCTTTTTGTTGTGGGTTCCATTTACAAATCCTTATGGTTGCGCCCATGATTCCGAACACAAAATATATCATGTCCTTTACTATATGCCATTCCAGTTTATCTAGGCCACACCCAATTCTAGGCATTGCTATGTTTCGTATATCATATATTTCCATGTACTCCTTAGCTTTGATGAGTGATGAGAACAGGTCCCTGTATTGTGGTTTAGACCCTGACTCTTTTTTCGTTATCAGGCAGATAATGATTCTTGATACGGTTTTTAATACTGCTATTTCGCCTATTTCTATTCTCTGGATTTGTAGCTGATCGATTCCTCCAAATCTTTTCTTGAATTCCAGGGCGATTCCTCTGTCCATTTTCATATCCTCTGCTACGCAGTGCATCAATACGTAGCTGGATGGGCATTCGAATATGTTCTGCTTCTCTTCCACTATTAGAGCCCTTGTTATTTGATTATCCGCGTTACATCCTAACTTTAGAAAATCTTCGTATTCCGGTAATTCGGAATCCCCGTTTCTTTCTTCGGTATTCGTTGTAAATGTAATGAGGTTTTCCATGTTCCTGTGGCCTATTATATCGGAGGGTATTGTCTTCTCTTTTTCTGAGACTATTTTACATTCTGAATTATGGCTGAATTGATCATGCCTAGAACTAGGAAATATATCGTTGTTAGTATCGTCATGATATCTTCTTTCGTTATTCCCTTCCGGTTGGTCTCCTATGTTTTCTTTGTTTGGAGTTCTGGTCATATTGATTCCCTCACTTGGAATGCCCTCTCACTGTCCCTCTTCTGAGGTGAATTGTTTGTTCCCTTGGAAAGTTCTTCTACTAGCAATACCTTGTCCTGGCTTCCGCTTGTTGCTTCTATTATGTCCCAATCTCTCCTGAAGTTTCTCACGATTTCTTCCCTGTAAATAGTCTTGTAGTTTACATTTTTTTTTCATTCTTTTATGATGCCGAACTGGTCTACTGATTAGGTTGACTATTGCCGAGCAAGTACTGGTAAAATCTCCTATCTGTACATTGATTCGTGCTGTTCCGAGTGTTGAAATTCTTGTGTTTCCAGCCCCTAGTAAATACCTGGGGTGTCCGTAAATAATTTTGTCTTTCAGTATGTCTTTGCTCACCACGTTCTCTTCTGCTCCGGTGTCCAGAATAATTTCCGTGTCCTTATGGTTTACCTTAGCCCCTATGGTGAGAATTTTATTCTGCTTTTCATTCGTTGCCCCTGAAGCAGATAAGACGAGGCCTGGGACTATTGGCGTCGTCCTTGGTCGTTTGGGTGGTTTCTTGGGTTTTCTGTACACGATGTGGCAAAATGTCCTATCCTGTTACACTGATAGCATCTAGGTCTTCCATCGTTGGTTCTTGTGTGGGAGACTGGCTTTCTTGGTTCGTTGCTTCCAGATGTTCATCCTGCTGAGTGCCCGTTTTGTCCCTGGTATCTTCGCTCATAACTTTGGGTTACAGAATTTCTTGTGCCTGTCTGTCCTGTATACTTTCACATATGCTCACATTTACATAGATTTCCACGATAAAAATCACAAAAAAATCTGAGTATAAATGAATAATAATAGTAATATTCGTATAATCAGTATCCTCTACTTCCGATTGAAAAAACGGCTTTTGTTTTCAAAAATCCTAACTACTAATGGATAATTAATAACATGTTAACCAGGTAAAAATAAAATGAAGCGGTGTGTAAGAAAACAAGTTGGATACAGTTCACTTTATAACGAGAACTACATTTTTATCCAAAAAGCCTTGAATACTTTTGCACTAAGATATAGCACAATGTGAAGTCAATTAACAGAACCTAAAAATAATGGTGAATACACCTATACAAACATGCAATAATTTTAATTACATTTGTAAATATAGTGGAAATCACACAAAATTCAAGTGATCATCGGGGAATATATGGAAATTCACATTTGAGGTATGTAACAATGCATGTTCAACCAAGTTCAATTCAGTACAAAACCTGGATTTTTCCTCACAAATACATGAATACTAAAGCATGTAATTTCAATTGGCACAACTTGAATATAATGGTGAAAACACCTAAACAAACATGTAGAAATCGCCTTTGAATCTGGAATAACTGAGAAAGTTACATCAAAGTGATAATTTATGGAATATACTGGACATTTACATTTGAAGTCAAGTAATGACTTTACATTATATTACAGAGGTATGTAATTTTACATTAATATGCATGGCAACGCATTACCTATATGGAATCATGTAATCTCATGGAAACAGTTTTCACAGTGTACCTTCATACATCACAATTGAGGGAAGTATGTCTTCAGTAACCTACAGAAACCAAATCCGTACGTGCATGGTATATGACAGAACAGATCATAAGAGAGGAAACCGAAATATAGACTTAATGAAATCAGAAGATCTGAGGTTCCAACCCCAACGGTTAGAGAAGACATTACCAGAAAATCATATTGTAAACGAGGTCGAAATGATTGAAGACCCGGTAATCAGTAATACACAGGTATACGAGCACGTATCAGTTAAAGAACCGGTAATCAATAATATATATAATAATATAATATAAACGAGGTCGAAATGATTGAAGACCCGGTAATCAGTAATACACAGGTAAACGAGCACGTATCAGTTAAAGAACCGGTAATCAATAATATTGAGGTGAACGAGGACAAAATAATTGAGGACAGTCAAGTAATTAGTAATACAGAGGAGGACAAAATAATTGAGGACAGTCAAGTAATCAGTAATTCAAAGTTTTGATGAACAGAATAATCCGATAAATTTGGATCAAGAATATGATGACAACATGGAGGAAGATATTATTGAACCATCCCGAAAAGAGATCTCTTCTGAAAATAACACCTGAAGGAGAAAGAAGCGTCAACATAAAGACACCACAATAACTATCAGCTCAGAAGAAGAACGTAAAATCCCGAAACTGGTCATTAAACTAAGAAGAAAAATAAGGGTGTAAGTAGATAAGCAAACCCACTTTTGCCTTACTTTCATGAGGCAGAAGTGGGTTTGCTCCACACAGGGATTTATCTCTCGATGGCCGCGTCCATCAAGTTATCGCCGTTGGTGGAGGGTTGCTGAAGAAGATGACGTGTTCGCCGAAGAGTTGTTTCACCCTAGGTGGCGCGCGTCTTTTCTGCAAAAAAACATGGCGGTGATGGAGCGGAAGGCAAAAGAACATGGCGGCGATGGTGGAAGTTATGAAAAAATCGTCTCCTCACGTGATTCGCTGAGAGCAATTGGCTGGGGGACAAAAAACCGTCACGTGATTCGTTGAGAGCAATTGGCTAGAAGAGAAAAAAAAGTTACATGATTCGCTGTATAGCGAAAAAAATGGCCGCCACCAAATTGACAAAACGAAAAAATTAAATATGAAAACTGTCTCTCTTAGAACAATAGAAAATTATGACGGAATTATTAATTCACTCTCTCGAATGAAATTCCAAAAGAAAACTGCATCTCTGCCGTGAAATAGCGATAAGGCACATCCGGTGCTTGTTTACGCTTTGTCTCGATCTAAATTCTCATAAATCACGATTTGAACTTGGACTTGTTTACTATCTCGATCTTAATGAAATCTAAAAAAAATCACGATGATCCATTTGACCTTGAATTTGTTTTTCAGAGTTAATCGCAAATAGAGTTTTATCTCACACATCCGGTGTTTGTTAACGCTTTATCTGCTCGAGCTAAATTGACCTTGGAGTTGTTTTGTGCTATTGCGCAATTTGGGTTTTCCCAGATCGACCGTTGCATACATTTGCAGCGTGGGTCACGTGACCTCGGCGTGGAGGTGGACGGCGTGGGTCACGTGACACAGAGAGTTAATGCGTACGTTCACAGCGAGCCAGCGTCATTTCATTGTCTGCGTTCGAAGCAACAACAATTGCCTCTCTGCCGCTCATCTGTCTCTCTTTTTTTTTAAACAAGTGCATTGTTTTTTTTATTGTGAGTGTCATTTAATTCGTGATTTGCAAAGGTTAGTAGTAGTAGTTGTTATTCATTTTTTATTTATCGCGAGTGTTTCAAGTGCACCTATTTCTTTCGATTCAGTTGTTATCTTTTTATTTTCAAAAAAATTCTGAAAAGTTCATTTGCCATATTTGTTTTTTTTTTTTGTCTTATACAGAGGTCTCTCTCACAAAACGTCATATTTCTTTTGTTTCTCATGCAGTGTGTGTGGATTGCATTTTTTATCATATTTATTTCTCATACATGGGGTGAATCATAAACAAAATTATTTTTTTTTTTTGAGTGAGTGAGTGAGTGTTATACAGCTTGTATAAAAGTTTTATTTTCATTTATGATTTCTCAGATAGACATCTTCTCGACGAAATCAACAAGATTTCGTTGGCTTGCAGGAAGGACCTGCGGAAGTTGTCTGAGCTACCGAAGGACGAACCCCAACTGATCCTCGGCGCTCAAGCGAAAACAACCAAATTTGTTTTATCCTAGTGGAGTTGGAGGAGTGTGAAGTTTTCCTGCCAAATCGAGTGACTAGTGCATTCAACCCCATCGTCGACAAATTAACCGAGTCCCAGCATATGCTCATCTACAGAGGCGAGCAGAAAATTGCCAATCAAAATCATCCGCAGCAGTTGTAAGTACACAGCCTGCCTGATCAATAGTGTGATCGCGGCAGTGGATTGCATAGGCTCTCTGAGAAAATTACAAACTTTATGCGGTCACTGATGGCCTACTTAATCATGTCACCTCGATCCAATTCTGCCATTCAATCTGCCCACTCTCAGTCCGATGATGATAATGATGATGATGATGATGAATCTGACGCCACCGACGCCGACTCGTAACCAGAGGACTCTTCAGAAGACTCGACAACGACGTTCGCAGCAGCAAACAGGTTTACTGATTAATCTCTGCACCGTTTGGCATTGGTTTATTTCTCTGCGGCCGCCGCTGCCACCACCCCCCACCTTCACCCCATACATCGGCTGGAGTTTCTGCGTCGTCGAGAGCTGAGACGACGATGATGAAAGGCCCACTCTTCCAGTTGAGATTGTGTCAATTTTCCATTGAATTACATGAGATTTGTGGCATCAATCCAACTATTGTGCGTACTATCGAACCCCAGCAATTTCACAAGTACTTTACGACCCTTACGCCTGATGATTTTTTCACTAGATAGACTTCAGGATTTTTTGTTTTTTGTAGTTCTTGTTCGTAGAAAGCGCCGCTGATTGGTTGCCCTTCCAAGTCCTCCAGCAAATACGTGATTGGTTGGGTGATTTTCACTTTGACAACTTTGAATAGTTCCGTAGTCCAATTAGGCGTATACCCTTTTTCGAAAACATGCTTGGCCTTACTAATTCTCACAAAATCGCCAATTTTGAATTTTTTTCGACCAGCACGTTCGGCATAATCATACGTTGACTTATACACCTGTTTTTCATTGTCTTAGTAACGTCACACGGTTTCATGCCGATAGTTCGATGTTTGCGCTGGTTGTAGTTTTTGGCAATGTCCGGGAAAATGTCCAGCCATTTGAAGGTACCGTTCAAACTGAAATTCTTGAGAGTTTGAAAGCTGGAATTGTAAAATTAAGTTCCGAGATCTGATTAGAGGAGCTTGGGACATCTTTTCGCTTTCGACGTCTCGACCAGTTTTGGTCTTCAAGGGGCGCAGCCATAGATACTTGGAAAAGGTGTCAATCACCACGAGAATATAATTGAAGTTTTATTGGCTTTGGAGTATGTTTGAAGATCAGCCAAGTCCATCTGCATCAGATCGTCGAGTACGTCTGCGAGGAAAATTCTTTCTGGATGGAGAATGAAGCTCATCAACCAATTGTTTTTTTCTCAGATGATGATGATGATGACGTCATTTCGCTATTGGCGGAGCCAAAACACTAACTGCCCTGGACGTTGTTACACCTTCTACTTAAGAGGCTGGAATATCAACAATATCCAGTGGTGGTGTCAATTTATCCAAGCGTATCTTGGCATCTTCATGCTTTTTCATCGAAAGTGACATGAATTTCATCACTCGAATATCCAAGCCTGTTAGATTGTTTTTGGTGGTGTTCAGCTCATCTTTGAGTTTGTGTATGACATCATCTTTAAGCTCCTGCATGATGTCATCAACGTATTTTTTGTTGGCAACATCATTGAGTGCACTTGGCGTTTTCACATTACTTATTTTCCAGCATCAATGTCCCCATTTGTCGTATAGTTGAGTATAACGCCAGGAAAATGGTAGGGCTGCTGCTGCTGCCGTGCACGGCGAGTTGACAAAGTTTGACCAAACTTGTTGATGCTCATGATGCGACTGTGGCATGCAAAAAATGACGCTTTCATTCATCGAATATAGCCTGCTTCTCTCAGCTCATTGATGATGGCCACGATCTCGTTGTCGGTAGAAGTGGTGCCGGCATTTTTGGTGGCTACCAGAAGCCTATACCTGTCAACGAGCTCGTTCACATCGTCCCAGTACACGTATTCTATGGATTTCGTGTTGTATGTCAACTGATCTGGGATACCACTGCCGTCGACGAAATGACCTCAACCCCAACCACCACCACCTATTTTTGATTGAGGGTTTTTGAACATTGGTTGAATCAAATTTTCGTATTTTGCTGTCTCAGATCAATTCAATCTACCTCGCGCATCTACATGCGCACCTGTAGCTGTCAAAATTTGCTTGGATGCCACCAAATGGGCTTTAGCGTATTTGGGATTTTTGTAGAAAATCAAACTGTATAGTCCCGGAGTGCCCTCGTATGTTCCACCATCAATGCGAATGTCCCCCGTATCTTTGTCGAAGTCCATCAGCTTTCTACCGAGCAACCATTGCGCTCTTGGTTTGTCGTAAATGGGGCCGTAATTCACATCTATTATGCCGGATTTGGCGCGATGTTCATTCACGAAATCAGTTGCTACTACAGGATGAACTTTCAAGTAGTCATCATCATCATCATCACCAGCACCATCATCTGTGTGGTAGCTTTCTTCGTCTTCTTCCTTTTTCATAAAGTCTGGAGTCGATGGCGGTTCCTGTTTCTCTTCTTTTTTCACTGTCAACCGTGATCGCTTGGTGAGTGGTGGTGGCGGAACTACCACACTCAATCTTTTCAGCGACACCATAATGGGTTTGAATAGTTTACTCAGTGCGTCATCATGCTCGGATTTTCTGAGTTTCAGACTCAGATACTTTTTTCGCACAATTTTCGACAACTGATTGACTTGACGTTTGCGTTCAGCTTTAGCAATCTCCGTTTCAATGCGGGATAATGTGGTCGGCGCCATATCTTCATTACGAATGACGTGTCACCCCGCATCAAATTTGTTTTTCAAAGCCCAGGAGGTAGCGCCCATTGTTCACATCAAAGTTTTTGACAATGACCAAAGATCCGAATTTTTCCTTCCAACAGATGGCGCACATGCGGCGAAATTCCTCAAAGGTGTAATCCGGAGAGATGTGCTCTTCGAAGACATGTCTCAAGTTCATATCGTCTTGCCGAAAGAGCACTATAATGTTGCAATTATCTCTGATCAGCTGTTTGGGTCTTTTCGAGTAGATCTGACACAAGTAGGTCACATCAATATCCTTGTGGCGTGCCATGGCATAGAACTCTCTGATTTTATTCTGTTTGTCACACGCCACATCGTCAAATATGAAAAAATTAAGTTTTCTTTCGCCTTTGACAGATCGAATTCCTCATAGTTGTTCCTGTATGGAAAATAACCTACGCCATTGACTTGTTTCAAACAGCTGATATTTAGGTTGGTACAGCGACTTTGAATAAACGTAAACATTCTCGAAACGTGCTCCGTTCGGGCTGAACAGCAAACTGAGTACAGCGTTGGACTAGCCACATCCGCTGGGGCCGCAAAATATCGCTCGAAACGAATTCGGTAGCAGGACACCGTGTTTGCGTACACCGTCGTCGCCACCAATACCTCCTCCACCTATGGTATCCAAATTGACGATTTCCAGAGCCGGCTCTTGTTGCACCACTTTCATGTTTGAGTTGATCGAATGTTTGTGTGTGTATGACCACGCCCACATCTGACATTCGAATGACGTTTTGAGTGGAGTACAGCTATGTGAGTAGGTGCGCAACATTCACGAAGGTCGTGGAGTGGTGAACTCTCTGATTAATCATTTGCCATTCGATCTTCATTTGCCAGGATACCAGTACTGAGGACCGGATACCAAACTGCAGAAGACATTAGCTCATGGAGACTCTGGTGTGAATCCTTTGGATTCGGCTTGTAAGACTCACGATATTGCATACACGCAAAACAAGTCTTTGAAGGAGAGACAAGGCTGACTGGGAACTGGAAAATCAAGCTTGGGAACGTGTCAAATCAAAAGATGCCAAATTTGGTGAGAAAGCTGCTGCTTGGCTAGTCACCACAACCATGAAAGCAAAACGTAATTTGGGAATGGGTCTGAAGAAGAAGGCTGCTGCTGCAAAGCCAAAGTCTTTTCGCATAGATGTGGTCAAAAAAATCACCAAGACTCTGCGAAAAATTCTGAAACCTGATCAGTTGGAGGATTTGAGTGCAAAGGCTCTGCAAAAATCTTCCTTGGTGGTACTGCGTGCTGCCCGTGCTCAAGTGAAAAAATTGGGTGGTCGCAAAAAAATCAGAGTACCTCGAATGATACCGTTCGAAGCGAAGAGCGATGATGTGCTGCCTCTGCTTCCGATATTTGTCGCTCTGAGGGCGCTGGGCTCGTTGGCAGCCGGTGTCAGCACCATAGCCAGGACCATCATCTCCCCATGCCAAAAAAAAATTGGAGAAAGACAAGCGTCATAATACCGCAATGGAGAGCATTGGTGGTAACAACAAACATGAAGGAGGTTCCGGTTTGTTTCTACACAAGACCGCTAAAGGCGGCTACGGTTTAATTCTCAAGAAGAAATTTTCAAAAAAATCCCGCTGAAGCTGCCCAATAGAGCGTTGTACGATGAGAAATTGCCTAAATATGTGAAACGTCTGAAAATACCTCATTTAATTGGTGTTTTCATGCGAGACAACTTACCTAGATCCTCATAAAAACTTCCCAAGTACAGAGAATGCGCAATCATCAATCTGGACTCGAGCAGGAATCGCGGAACGCATTGGGTAGCTCACGTGAAACGCGGACATGTGGTGAAATACTTTGACAGTTTCGGAAATTTGAAGCCGCCGGTGGAATTGGTGCGATATCTGGGTAAAAAAGTGAAAATCTTTTACAACAACGATCGCTATCAGACATTCAACCATGTTTATTGCGGTCATCTGTGTTTGAATTTCCTATACGAGAACACACTCTGCGTGCGCGCGCGAAAATGAATAGAAAAGTGGTGACCTTTAATGACGAGCGCAATGAGGTTCATTATAGGGTCGTATGGCGTTTCGCGCAAATCGTATTGGATGCAAGTGGCCATGGACGTTTTGCTTGACGAATAGGGCGAGCTTCACGCGTCTTGAATCCCATACTAGACTCGGAGCACAGAGCGCGCATATGGAATGGTTTATATAGAAGTACATATAACCCCATCCAGTGTCAATCATATCTTTGCTGTTGACAGTGACAGGTCAAACGTCAACGCTAACCGCAGACTTTTCTCCGCCGCTCCAATTGAACGAAGGTAGCACTTACGGCTTGGTATTGATTGGTTTCCATTCATACAACAGCATACCACACATATCGAGTGGCCGATTCTATTATTCTGTCATAGGAGCGCCATCTGTTAGCATCATCCAAATACCGACTGGGTGTAACGAAATATGCGACATTGGCAAGTTTATACACAGAGAGAGGCCGAAAGAAACAAACAATAAGAAGAAGAAGAGAGAGTCTAGTGACGTTGACAACGTCGACAGCGACGACGATGGTACCAACAAAAGCAAGGCTTTCTTCTCTCTCAAACCCAACACCAATACGCTGCAGTGTGAGATATACAACAAGCTCTATGAAATCGATTTTCGTCCCAAGGATTCCATAGGACGATTACTGGGTTTCTCCCCGAGAGGCTGGACGCGTTCACTCATCCGACCTACATATGAACATTATCAAAGTTCGAACTGTTCACATCGATAGTAACATCACATAGGGTGCCTTCTTCAACAATCGCCCGGCTCACACCATATACGAGCTTGCCATTCGAGAAGACCCCGGCTTTGCCATCGACGAAACGCCCTCGAATTGGATTTACCTGCCTGTGAACAAGACGGAAATACACAACATAACCTTGAATATTCTCGATCAGGACTGTTGCAGTGTGAATTTCCGTGGAGAGACCATCATTATAAGACTTGTGCTGCGCAAGCTGTCATAAATGCGGTTGCTATTCGATCAGAATGATGATGATGCCTTTGGGCATAAAAGTGCAGAGGGTGATGGCATCAATTCAGTCGCGCAGACGCAGTCGAAGAGAGCAGACGCACACACTCTGTCTCACTCCAGCATACACTTTCTCAAATCGCAAGGACATTATGTTATCAAGACAAGTGTTCGACGTGTACAATTATCCAAAGTTCGACGAATCCATCAACAGAGTTGGGACTCGAACGTTAAGTCCTCAGAAAAATTCAGAGTCCTTTCAAAATAATGATATCATCGAAATTGTCATTCAGCAGAGCGATGCGTGGATACTGATGAATGATGCCTTTGTATGCATAGGGGGCTCTCTGACTCGTATCGCAGGAATGGGCAATATTAGATTTATCAATAATGCCGGCGCATACCTTTTCGAAGCCATCTACTATGAAATCAATGGCAAAGTGGTGGACTCCGTTCGATCGCCGGGTATAGTGAGCACCCTTCGCGGCTATACTTGTTACGAGGAAAATGATGTGCGACACTTGAGCACAGCCGGCTGGACCTATCCTGGCGGAGCTGTTCACAACGCCCCCGACGATTTGTTCGCCATGTGGATCCCGCTTAAGCATCTGTTGAGCATATTCCATGACTATAGATATGCCACCATTGGACGACAGTACATTCGCTTGGTCAGAAGTAGAAATGATAACAATTGCATGCTGATAGAGGAGGTGGCGAATCCAGTAGTCGAAGCCACCACAGCCACACTG
Organism: Chrysolina americana; assembly: GCA_958502065.1. Classification (NCBI taxonomy): domain Eukaryota; kingdom Metazoa; phylum Arthropoda; class Insecta; order Coleoptera; family Chrysomelidae; genus Chrysolina; species Chrysolina americana. The sequence goes on along the minus strand of OY293421.1, from coordinate 34,037,078 downwards.
ACGATCACGAGCGTTGTACTCAGAGTCAAACATGTGGTGCCCAATGACGACATTCATCTGAAATTGCTGCAGTCCATCAAAACAGACGTTCCTGTAGTGATTTCGTACATGAGTTGCCTGCTCTCATTCAGGGTTCCACCAAGGAAGTTTGGTCTGTGAAAACTTGCACGGCCATGGAGAGTCCCCGATTCGTCATTGTGGCCTTCCAAACAAATCGGATGGGCAATGCGGCTCGAGATGCGTCCTATTTCGATCACATCGACATAAGCGACATACGCCTAACCATGAACAGCGATACTCACCCGCATAAGCGCATGCACTTGGAATTCAACAGAAACAACTTTGTCGAAGCCCATCGAGCCTACACGGAATTCTATCCGAGCTATGCCAATTGTCCGAAGAAGCACCCTCTACTCGATTTACGGAGCATTTGAAAATAGAGCAACAGTGTTCGTAATAAACTGTTTCCGCAGAGCGGAATTCGTGAAATCCTACACTGTCAATGTCAAACTTGACATCGAGGCCAGAGTCGGATTTCCCGCCAATACTCGAGCCTATTGCATCATCATTCACGACTGTATGCTGGAACACTTGCCCTTGAGGGAGATTGTACGTCGTCTGTCATAAAAAAATAGTGACATACAGTAGTAGCAGTGGGTAGTGGGGGAATCCATTCTTTTTTTGTGTGTATGTATGAAATGCAGGCCTCGACAGGTCGAGAGCGTCAGTTGTAAGCCAAACGTTCAGTCGTTCATTCGGTGGTTAAACTTGCTCTCTCTCTGTGTGTGTCTCAGTTAATCACAGCAGTGAATCAGTTCAATCAGCAAGCAAACAAGATGAAGCTCGTAGCCTGTGACATCCAGGGTTTCACTGTGGGCGGTGAATTCCAACCCAAAGAACTCGACATCACCGACGGGCATCGCACAATCCTCTTTTTATTCAAAGCCGTAGTGCCATTTTAAGCAAGCAAATTACTGCATATGGGAGGATATTGAATGGGTGTTCGTCTGGATGTTCGGTCATATGTATCCGAATCATTTCGAGTAGGGTTGCGTGGAATCGTTCTACTGAACCGTTTGATTTGGGGTGATTCACATTAGGTATGGTACGTCCTGTTTTGTCTTCTAGTGCGTATTTCGAGTCGGAATTTCTACTATGTCTATGTTTATTCTTTCGGATGCAGTTCTAGGGGTTTCAGTTATTACGAAGGGATTATTAAGATTTTTGATTTTTCCTTCATATTTTGGTTTTTTTGACAAATTTCACACGCTCTGATATAATTTTCGACATTTTTCGTTAAACCGTGCCAATTATATTTTTCTTTTATTCTCCGAATGGTTTCGTTGATTCCTCTATGTAGATTAGTTTTTCCATTATGGTATTGGTCGATTATTATTGGAATTTGGTCAGGGCTTGGGTTGGTAATGATATTTTGACACAGTTTAAATTTTATTTCATTTTCTGCGTAAATAAAACAAAGTATCTCAAGAATCGGCAATTCCAAATTATTCTCAACACTATAAGTGTGTGAAGGGTCAAGAGTTCATTATAATTTCTATACAAAGATAGAAACAAATGTTCTACCACATATTCTACATCGAATGTTAGAGGAATAATATAGTACTTTCGGTTTTTGACTGTTTTACTTGATAAGATGTTAATTTTGAGACTGCGAAAATCATATTCTTGTACAAATAAATCGTCGAATATTGTGTAGTGGAAGTCTTTGACATTATTTTGTTGGGGAAAAATGAAAATATGACTATTTTCTTTGTCGAGTAATTGACAGTTTGATTATTCAACTTTTAAATAGTCAATGAGAGATCTTGATTTATACAGGTTTATGAAATTTCGGAATTCTTGTTCCGTTTGTTCAATGAAAAATTGTTCTTCATTTTCCGGAGTTTCTTCTGCTTCAGAAGTATTTTCTGAATCATGTGGTTTCTCTTTGACTTCGAGGTTTGGTTCATTTTGTTCTTCGTTACTGTCTCAAACTATTTGAATATCAGGGTCTTCGTTCGAGGGTAAAATCAATGTACCAGGGGTAATTATTTTTGGAATTTATGATAAAACATCCTTTGTGTGGATCAATTTTGATTCTGGATAGCGCATCAGCGTTTTTATTGATCTTCCCTGGTTTGTAGATGATTTCATAATCATAATCCTCTAATTTAAGGCGCCACCTGGCAAGTCTCCTTCCAGGGTCCTTAATAGAAAATAACCACGTAAGTGGGCGGTGGTCAGTTCCTAATTCAAACTTTCTACCAAATAGGTAAGGTCTGTAATGTTTGACAGCCATACAATGGCCAAAAGTTCTCGTTCTATCGTATTATTTGGATTCTGCTGAACAGAGTGTCCTTGAGGCATATGCGATCGGAAAATCTTTACCAATTGGGACTTGGGAGAGTACATCACCAATGGCAAATGCACTTGCATCTGTCGTCAACAGAAATGTCTCTTCGAAATTAGGGTGTATGAGAATAGGAGTCAAAATTAGTGTTTGTTTGAGTTCTTCGAAAGAAGTTTGACATTCATTGCCAAAAATAAAAGGGATATCCTTTTGAAGTAGTTTAGCAAGTGGTTTCGAGATCTTGGCATGTTATCCGTCACTCTCTGGAATGTCGCTGGTGCATTCTTCAGTCCAAATGGCACTCTAATGAACTCGTAATGACCATTCTCAACTGTGAAGGCAGTTTTTGAAATGTCTTTGGTATCGATCTCTATCTGGTGGAGACCAGAAGCTAGATCTAGGGTGGTGAAATATTGACACTTGCCAAGGTAGCGGGTATTTATCGTCCACAGTAAGTTCATTCAACTTTCTGTAGTCGACGACGACTCGCCATTTCTGTTTACCAGAAGCGTCGATCTTTTTCGGGACGACCCACACAGGAGACGACCATGGGGAAATAGAAGGACGTATAATGCCGTCTTCTAGCATTTTGCTGATCTGTTTCTTCACCTCTTACTTATGAATTTGGAGATAACGATATCACTTCGTGAAAATTGGTTTCGCATCTTTTGTGTCGATTGAGTGTTTCATTTCGTTGGTGAGCGTTAGTTGGTCATCCTCTAAATAAAATATATCTGAATATTCAAAGTAAATATTCATTATAAGTTCAGCCCCTTCTTCATTCAGATGGTCTAACCGTAGTTGAATTTGAATTTCAAAATTTCTGTCTGTCTGTATGTTCGAATTTTCGGTTTCACTAAAATTACTAATGGAGTAATTTTGGATTGGTTCAAGTTTTAATTCAGAAAAATTGATGGTTTTTGGTATTGCGTTGGCATTAATCACTGAGGTGAGAAATTCGCCTTTGTGATTTATTTTTACCAATGCGTTAGGTAGTTTCACACTTTCCTTCACCTGGGCTAACAGTATAGCTTCAGTATTACGAAGGTTGCATGTAATTGAAAAAATTTGTTCTGTACGAGGTTCAATCAAAATAATGTTTTGGATGTTATCCATAGGCGTATCAATTATATTTTTCATTGGGTCTTCAGAGTCAGTTACTTTAATTAGGGGAATGGTTTTGAAATCCGTTATGAGTTGTTTATTTTTCAGTTCCACTATACAGTGATAATGTTCCAAAAAATCGGATCCTAAGAGACCGTCGAAATCTATGTCCAAATTATACATGAACACTTTGTGAGGGTTATTTGTGCAAAAGGGTATCATTACTGAGTCTGAAATTACAATTTTTTGGTCAGTGATACCTTGTATTATCATGTTTTCATGTGATCTGTTGAAATAATTTTTAACTGTTTTTGGTTTGAAAATGGATAGACCAGCACCTGTATCTATGAGAATTCTATAGGTATTGGTCCATGATGTAACATAAATTTTTTGAATTTATTTTGAGTGGTTGCGTTATAGGAACATTTGTTCTGGGAAGTTCAAGTTTGGGCTGAGATTGTCCGATATATTCAGAGTTTGTACCTGTACTTGATAGGTGGATCGAAGGATGTGGTACCTAGAGAAAAATCCTGAAAGTTTTCATACGAATTTGGTTGAGTTTCCGTGTATTCAGAATTATACGGATCAGCGGAATGATCGTAAAAATTCGTATACTCTTGGTATTCTTGATAGTTAGCAGTATAACCATCAGCGTTGAGGTCTTGGTAGTCCTGATAATCACCTGTATATTCATCATTATCAGGGTATTGTAGTTCTTGATGACTAGCGGTATAATCATCAGAATTTTGTGAATTCAGATGATGAGTTCTTCGAGTGTTGAATCTGTTAAAATTCGGGTTTTGATTAATAGCTAAGGGCCTTTGCTGGTTGACTGGGGGCCTTTGTTGGTTGAAATTTGGATTCGGTCTAATTATTGGTGGTCTGAATTGGGGTTGAGATTGGTTCGTCGGTTGAGTTGGTTGACTGGATCTTGGATTCTGATTGGATCTGGGACTTTGCTGAAAGTTTGTATAATTTTGGGGAAAGTTGGGTCTTTATATATGTGGGAATGTCTGAAATTGTCTTGTTCGACATTTATTTAAATTATAGCCTTGACATTTACAGAATGGACAAAATTTCTGATGATTTGGGTTCGTATTCACTTTTCTCTGTTGGTTTGAATGTATGTTCGGACTTTTGTGCAATGAAGTTTTGTGTTGCTGGAAATAATTCAATTTCCTACGTACTCTTTGAGTTGCAGTTAGCATGTCAACGGGGTTACCTGCCCTATTCAGTTCACCATGGAAACTGAAGATGTAAATTTCTCCGTTCCATTCCTTGACACAAGGTTCATACGGTCATCAAAAAACAAAATTCTGATAGACTGGTATACAAAAGTGACTGTAGATTACATCCAGAACGGTGTGCGCTGAACATGTAAACAAGTTTGACCACCATATGAATTATGATGCCACTAAGGTCTTAGCTAGTGAATCGCGTCTATCCAAAAGGACTTTTTTCGAAATGACCTTTATTTCAGAAAATAGTAACTGCATTAATAAAAAAACAGATATTAATCATCTAAGTGAAATTTATTCTTACCTTCTGACGTTGGATAAGAATCCACCATTCATTAATTCTTCAAATCTATCAAATGATCAAATAATTTTATAAATAAAACTCAACCTTCTTTCCTAAATTTGACTTAAAATTCTCCAGATACCTAACCTGGACCAGAATTTTGCTCACAGAAGGACTTAACATTGTTATACTACAAAATAAAACATAATATCCAGATCGAAAGTGTACTAAAGACACTCAGTTACATGCCAGATGTACTTAATTCAGGTTCCTCCATGGTCCACTAGGTGTCGCCCAACCAACTAAATTCTGATTTACGGACTCCAACATAGGTTGGTAACTGCAAATTGGTACCACTGACTAAGTCATATGCCATGTCAACTGTCTGTCTTCTCCCAACCAATAGCATTGATTTGGCCTTATGTGATCAAAATGTAACGTATTTTAACAAAACTTTTATGACATCTTTCCAATTTTACCTGTTTTATATTGAAATTCATCTTGTACAATGTGCCCCCTTTTGTTGAATAACATCGCGTCAAACACCCTCAACTAAGATGTAAGTTAACCATCCATGTATATTTTTTTTTTATATATTACTTACTCATGCAATTTGTAGTATCCCTGATGATGGAAACGATTAATTAAATTTCCGAAAGCTTGGACAAACTTAAAAGAGTACTCTTTGATTTTGCTGCATAGCCCCACTATTTACTAGTTCCATATATATATATATATATATATATATATATATATATATATATATATATATATATATATATATATATATATATATATATATATATATATATATATATATATATATATATATATATATATATATATATATACATATATATATATATATATATATATATATATATATATATATATATATATATGAAAACTAAAAGTTCGGGTAGAACCGCGTCTGGAATTTGTTGAAATTCGACGTTTCGGCTCCGATTTTGGAGCCATTTTCAAGAACTGAAAAAGAAAGAAAATAAGAAAATTTATAAATGGTTGAAACGTAATTCTACGCTGAGGTCTCAATCTGCCTACTCCTCAGGTATAATTACGTTCGGTTTTTGTGACTTGACGTCGGGGTCTCAATCTGCCTACTCTTCATGTCTCGTCACTGGTTCTCTCTAAGGTCTCATTCTGCCTACTCCTTCGAGAGAACTGAGGAATTGTGGGTTGAGGAACTGTATTTATAGTGGACGTGGCTGTAATGGCCGTGTGCAATGTATTGGCGCGAGGTGAACTATGGGCGGGAACTGAGTTGGCGCTAGATGAGCTGTGTGCGGGAACTTGATTGGCGCTAAGTGAGCTATGTGCGGGAACTGGGTTGGTGGGAAATGAGTTGATGCGTGCAATGAGAGGCTTCCAGGTATTGGGAAGTCTACGTCCGTCGTCGTACATATCTGAAAATAGATCCCACGTTAGATCAATTCGTGAAACACGGATGGGGATAGTGGAAAATAAAAAACAATTTATTAAAAGAAGAGTCGATAGAAGACTTTAGAAAAGAACTGCGAATCATCAAATCAAACCCTGTATACACTTTTGACGAAGTGGCGGTTCACAGTTTTCAAGAAGACGGCTAAAGCTTACTTCAGAAACGTTGAAATTACTACAGCTATCGAAAATTGAAATATGCTTGAATTCTATCAGAGTACTTTGCTTGAACTAAATAAAAAACTATCGAACGGAATTGACGTAAACAATGAATAAAGGGAAAAGAAATAAATAATCTTACAATTGAAACAAAGGCAACTTGACTCTCAATTTCAAAATATAAATAAAGAAAATACAGATGAAAGTTATTGTTTGTACAATATAATTAAACAAAGGAAAAATAAAGTTTCTCTGATATCGAAACTCAAAACCAATGGAGGACAGATCTTAAAAGACTCGAAAGATATGTTAAATCATGTAACTAACCATTTTCAACATAATTTCAGTGTCAGTGAAAGCAAAGAAAGGGAAGCAAAATGCGTACTAGCTCACGTGAAATAAAGATTAACTGTTGCTGAAAACAAATATCTGTTGAGACCCATCACTGAGGGAGAGATCAAAAACATTCTAGAAAACTCAAATAAAAAAAACACCATGTTTGAATGACCTTTAACAAGAATTTTATTCAGTATTCTTTGAGAATACCAAAACGAGCTGACCCCTATACTTGAAGATTTTCTTCTTAGGTCAACGAAACCCCCTAAAGAATTCGCGGAAGCAGTATTCACACTAATTCCGAAATCGAAGAAGACTATAGACATTGATTTATTTCGTCCTATAACTCTATTGACTGCCGACTATAAGATATTCACGAAAATGTTAGCTAACCGACCAACAGATATAAGTCATAAATCATTAGGAGAAGAACAAACCTATGTAAAAATTTATTCAATTTTCAATAACCATCTACTTACTAGAGATTTGATAATGTTTCTCGAAAAAGACAAACATAATTCAAGCCTTTGATAGGGTCAACCATAAATGGCAGGTGCTGAAAAAAATAGTATTAGATGAAAATATTATTTCTGTTGTCAAGAATATAATAATATGGAGTAGCAAACACCAAGCTGATCGTAAATGGGTTACTCTCCATAAATTTTAACATACAGACATCAATAAGGCAAGGCCCACAGTAGAGCATATACAATAGTCCGACTCAGCGTCGGAACCTTTGATGTTGGTGTCCAGGAGTTTCGTTTTTTATAATGCTGACGTCAATGACAGTAATGAAATTTCTCCCTACTACAATCCCAACCACAGCGTATATACACTGCTCGACATAACAACGGTTGATGTAAACTGCTCGAAAATATTCAGATGATGGAATTCTCGTTAGGCATATGGGTAATTGAAAAAAAATTGTATTGCGTAGTAATTAAGTAACCCAGGGCATTTGAAAAATTATAAAACATAAGTCAAAGAGATTCGGAGAATTAATGAATATGGCAGATATTGATATTCGGATGTAACAAAATGCATTGCTATTTGAATAAGAAAAAAAAAAGAATTTGAACGAGTTTATTTGTAAATCATTGTCCGATTTCATTCAAAATGCATATTTGTTTTTTGTAGAAAATACCCAGGAAACGATTTGATCTTCACAACTTTATTTTAAATTATCACATTTAAAATATCACGACATGTGTCGCTAAAACATTAGCTTTATCAAGTCGTATTTTCTACAAATTACTATGGATCTTCATCAAGTAACGTCCGAATCAATCGGAAATTTAAAAGGAAAAGCATATTTGTTTGTTAATTTGAGAATTTAAGATGGCGAACGAGGGTGATGAGTCGATTATATTCAAAATTGATTATTCATCAGGGTCGCAACTACAAAAACTACGTTAATTTCACTCTACACTCGTTTTGCCAACAAAGTTAACATCGTCAGGAGATAAAAGTTTCAGTTTTACTCAACGCCCGTTAAGTAAAATTGACGTAGTAGGTTTGTAGGGGGTTTCTATTTTACTTGAATTGTATTCACACCATAGTTTCCAAATATGTATTACTCTATTTGAGATACTTCATAGTTTTTGTAGTAAGATTTTAATTTTCATGAAAAATTCAAGATGTTGAACAATTATTGTGATCAGTTTCAATTCTATATTGTTAACAAGGACTGGTTGGGGTAGAAAATGAAAAAAATCACAAAGAAAAAAATATATCTTGATTTTTGTAAAAGAATTGTATCTGTGATCGACAACAAAATTCTAATTTGGGACTCTAAGGCAACTGATCATTTAACTTTTTCTGACAAGAAAATTATATTTAAACATGACAATCACATATTTCCAACAAAAATTTATAAAAATAATTTTATTTACTCCTTTTAAGTAATAAAAGTTAAATTGCTATAATGTTTAAACAGTATATTTCCTTCTCTGTTCATCTTTTTTATAACATTTACTATATTTTACAATGTCATACTTTGATTAACATACACATTTCTATAGTAAGCAACCTTTCAATCAACAACTGCAGTTTCTATAGATTTATTTATTGAATTTGTCACGACAGGGAAAGAGAGATTATGGAAATTCAACTCGGTACCTAAGCGTACTGATTGAATTTCTAGTCTCGCTATGCTTGGATAAGAACTATCAATCTCAACAGTCAATCTACTACTTTTTTTCCTTTTAACAATAATAATAACTATTTCCTCTTCAGTGGATTTGAATAAAAGTTCATTTCAAATTTCAAAAGTATTTATTTCAATGTCAAATTCCTCATCATTTGAACATAATCAAACTTATGAATTTGAAATGTAGTGAAAGTCAATTTTAGTATTCAGAAGAATAAAATCATCATAATTTCAATAAATCTTATTCTAACAAAAAATTCATATGTATATATTGTATAGCCCTAGTATCAATAAATTTGACTGCAGTAGATTAGGCGAAACTTTTGAAATGCGACGACCATGTAAGAATTGCGCTCATTCTCAAACTCGTCGTTTGCGCAGAGCTGGGATACGAGCTCTTGGCGATGCGTATTGAAAATTCAAGCCAGAATTTGGCTGGAGAAGGAGTACTGTATATGCTTTACTGTGGCAAGGCTGTCTGTCATCAATGATGTTATTCGTGTTGTCACTCGAACCTCTCTTACGGTTGATAAATTTCACAGTTCAAGGAATTAAGATGAATGATGTGCAATGGAAATAATCCGCGTATGTAGTTGATCTTTTGATCTACGTTAAAGATGAAAGAGATCTCAGAAACTTGAATACAATAATTAACATTTAAGAAAGAGCGGCAAATGCTAAAATAAACTGAGAAATGGGGCCTTCTTATGATAAGTGCTTGCGCAGATGATCCCAGAGAGTTTGATCATGATTTCCCAGTTAAGGAAGAATTAAAAATATTAGGCATGATTGTTCGAAACAAATTCAATGACATGGTGGAAGCTAATTGAGATAATGTACTGACGAACATTAAAATTAACCCGCCACCAACTTTTTAGAAGATTTCAATTTAATTAGGAAGGTTTGGTTCACAAATATGTATATTCTTTCTAAAGTATAGTATTTAGCGCAAGTTCTACCACTGAACAAAAGCAACAGTCAGAAAATTGTTTTACAGACTGGAAATTTTATATGGCGTGGACACCTGTACAGAGTTTCGAGAGATCAGATGTGTAAAACACTATAGACAAAGGGGGATTTAATTTAATTAACGTGCGGAAATCAAGTCTTGGACACTTTTCTTGAAAACTCAGTCACTTTCCTGGACTAACGTGAAAATCAAGATGACATATTATAGGTCGATACTCAACATAATTTTCGAAAATGTAAATAGGATTCAATATACCGCTATGTATTAAATATCCAAAGTAAACCAGGAAAGTTAAATTTAGGAAACCAAAGATTCAATTTCTCTCTCTACAAAATGTATGCATAAAATATTCATTAAATATAGAAGTTGAATATACCAATTTCGAATGGGAGAAAATCTGGTGTAATTTATTGAAAAATCCAAACATTCCAACGAATTGGAAAGCAAGTGTATATAAAACCATTTACAAAGTTATTCCAGTGGCTCAAAAACTGAAAGCCCATGGCTTGAAATCATCAAGTATATACCAGATTTGACGTGGCTGATGATAAAAGCTCTTAGACTTACTAATAGCGAGAAGTCTAAAGAAATATGGAAATAGAGCAGGAAAATGTTGGAAAGAATTCAAGAATCATTTTTGGATTCAGACCCTAAAAAAATTTTCGAAGGTACTCTTGATTGTAAAAGTGACTTTAAATGTCCTGATTTGGATGATTTGTGGATTGATTTTCAATAACATAAAATGCTCTAAAACGCTAAACGATTTAAATTTTTTTTAAAGAAAAATCGCTGCCAAATGATTCAATCAGGGAAAATTATAAATTTTTCTTATAATTTTTTTTAGTGTTGTAGCTATCCCTGCGTCGTCTGTGATATAAACAAATTAATTAGGTGTAATTGTATATTTTTGGCCAAGATAATAATTTAGGCTAAGATAATATTTATGAAATGTAATAGGTTGAATTTGAATAAAGGTTTCAAAAAAAAGTTATTACTAGACAGAAGTAAACAAATTGTGAGAAGTCATATGGCAACTGTAACCATCAGGGTACATGCCCCCCTTTTGAGATTTAATTAATGAACACACAAAATCTTGGAACCTCGAAGATGGTTTGATAATTATTCTCTCTCGCTGGCAAGGCCCTGGTTCTTCTGATGATATTCTTTCGTTATTTTCTGCATTGACATTTTCTGACTCTTCTTGTTCTACCTCTTCTTCATCAGGTATTTGACGCAAATGTATACAATTTCTTCGATATACCGCATCGTCTTCTGTTCGAAATGAATTTCCATCTGGTTCCTCGTATGATTGATTATTTCACCAGGAACCTAATTTCTTGTTGATTTTTGTATGACCACTTGTCCTTCAAATCAGGAAGTTTCTTTTTATTGAGATTATAATTATCAGCAACTGCTTCACCTTCATGATTTTAATGTTTTTTTCTCTGGGAAACAGTGGCTTCATCTCCCTTTTGACACAAGGTAGTACGAATTCTCCTTTCCATTAACATTTCTGTTGGTGAAGGTAACTGCTGCTTGGGTGTACTATTATACTTAATTGCAATAATGTAAGGATGATATCAAGTTTCTTGAGAAAAGTTTAAAATTTGTCTTATCAAATGGAGGTCCATTATCAGACATAATAATCTGAGGTAACTCATGAGATTTGAAGATACTTAGTTCTGAAGCCTTCTGGACAGCACTAAAATCCTGCCATCATGTTATATGTATATATCATTGAATCATGTACAGCAGATTATTTCTTGACATAAGTTGTCAAAATTTGACAAAGATATATGGCAATTGTCCTTTATAGTTTAGGAACTGAAACTCGATATAGGTAAGTGAGTATCATGTTACATGATCGACTCGATAATGTTATCGAATATGGACCAATCAGAGGTAAGAACGCCAACTCACAAATACTTATTGCGACAGAGAATTTCAAATATCTAGCAGCCGACAGTGAATTGAGCAGCTGTCTACTGAAAAATCTCTCTTGAGAATGCCAATCACATGTGTCGACGAAACGTCGAGTCTAAATCGATATGATCGTCAGCCTAACAACACGAACAGTCCTCATGTAAGGATGGCCACGAAAGCCTTTCAAAATGTATCATAACGTAGGTATTATAGAAATTTTATGAAGATAAAAATACATTAACAAAAAATGAAAATAATAATATACAGGGAAATTCAAATTCGACCCCCACCATTGGGATCTCCTAAACCACAGGAGATACGTCGAAGCTTAAATTGGGGCAAAGTTGCGTATTCTGGTGCTTGACAAAATACTGTCTTGAAACTTGGAAAATTCCGAGTATTTTCGGAAATATCGGGAAAAAACTGAAAATCGGAATTTTCGTTTTTATTTTTTTCTATCGTTATTTGACAACATAGATCAAAACCAAAAGTACATTTTCATGGATACTTTTTTTCAGCTACACGTTTTCATGTTCAGATTTACTATCCAACGTTTCGTTTTCTGGAATTCATCATCAACTTTTTTTTCAGTTATGGGCACCATATTGTTTTTTTATACAGACAAATAGTGATTCTCATTCTGATTTCATTGATGTATAATTTGTTATAATTTGCACAAAAAGTATACAAGTCTCAAATTAAGAACAGCCCTAACAATACCCCTTCTTCTGATAGACTTGAATTGCGCGATGACATTGTCTCTAAATACATCTACTATGTCATATTCTTGCTCCCCATATATTCTGTTCTTTAAAGTGCCCCACAAGAAAGTATCCAAAACTGTAAGGTCAGGTGACCTTGCCGGCCACCTCACTGGTCCAGAATTTCCTAACCACCTATTAGGAAATCTTTGGTGTAAATATTCGCAAACTGCTCTTTTATTGCGTGGAGGAGCCCAGTCATGCTGAAACCAGCAGCTGTTATAATTAACAAGGGGAAACGTATCCATATATTTTTCGAATTCGTTTCTTAAGAACCGAAGAGAGGTTTCCCCGTTCAAACGAAACCGAACTTGTGGTCTGACTTCTCTGAAGTGTCGTGAATTATTTTTACTCCAAATGTGCTCATTATTTCTATTAAAAACACCACAGTTCGAAAAAGTACTTTCGTCGGTCCAAATAATGTTTTTCAAGAAGTTTGTAGGGTCTTCCCTATTCGAGAGCCAGCTACAAAATTCCACCCTTCTCTCAGAATCACCTGGATGTAATTTTTGTGAAATAGGTATCTTATAACATTTCAAACAACTTTTTTTGAATTCCATACAAACGCTCGTCTGTGGCACATCCATTTCTGCCGACACTTGATGTGTTGATTTGGAAGAATATGGAATGAACAATTATTTTACCTCGGCTATTAAGTTACGTCTAATATTTTGTTCCATTCTGCTTCCATATTTCATTCTTGGTTTTTGAAATGCACCGTACTCAGCCAAGTGTTTGTCCAAAATTCCGAATAATGTTCAATCCGGCTGCTGTCTTTCCGGGTATAATTCAAAATAAATTTGTACTGTTTTCGTACTATTCCTATCGAATTTATAATAAAGTTTCAACATATCTCGTTTTTCTTCATTTGAGAATGAGGACATTTCGACTGAAGTATTTGTGCAAACTTCTGATGTTTAATGAGTTCTGACAACTATTGTTTATTAAACAACATATTTCGATAGAGTCATGAACATCTCAGATGAAGTTGTTTTTTCAATATCTGTGGTTTCAGAAGTGCAAATTATACATCAATGAAATCAGAATGAGAATCACTATTTTTCTGTATAAAAAACAATATGGCGCCCATAACAGAAAAAAAGTTGATGATGAATGCCAGAAGACGAAACGTCGGATAGTAAATTTGAACATGAAAACGTGTAGCTGAAAAAAAGTTTTAACGAAAATGTACTTTTGGTTTTGAGCTATGTTGTCAAATAACGATAGAAAAAAATAGAAACGAAAATTCCTATTTTTAGGTTTTTCCAGATATTTCCGGAAATACTCGGAATTTTCCAAGTTTCTAAACAGTATTTTGTTAAGCACAGAATATGCAACTTTGCCACGATTTAAGCTTCGACGTATCTCCTGTAGTTTAGGAGATGCCAATTTGGGGGTCGAATTTGAATTGCCCTGTACAGAGACATCATTTCTGTTGTTGCAACATTACTAGTAGTTCTTCGAATTCGATTCATACGATGATGTTTGAAAGACAAAGGTTAATTGACTTATTGAGGCCAGTTGTCTTCGTATAATAATTCAACATTCCTGAACAGTTTCTCAACATACGAATTTTCTCCTGTCTACTTTTCGTTAGTCCACCCCTGAGCTGCATAAATAATTTTTCCGCTCTCCTGAATATCAGAGTATTTTTATTTCAATTACCGGAGACGTACGCAATAAATCCCAGAATAAACGTCAAGTTTATTCTCCTGAATACAATTTGAAATTACGGAATATTTGTGAAATGCTGAAAATGGAAATGATAAACATGTTTTCGTTTGTATTGTTCCTTCAGAAAATGTACAACAATAAAAGAATAATACTTTCAACGACAAACAGAGGGTATCTAGAAATACAGGTACGAATAACTGAAATATTATTTTGTGAATCTGTAATGGTTATTTTTCGTATAAGTATTTTAGATAGCATTTTCTTCGCGCAAAATGCGAAGCTCGAGCATTTAATTTTTATAAGCGAATGAAATGTACAATGTTTCATTCACACCAGATTAAGATCACAATTGCCAAAATTCATTGAAATTACGTCCGATCAAATAACAACCTAGATAAGTAACTCGCCGCTCACGCCTCAAACTTTGTTTGTAAGGAACATCTTTCCTTACCGGCAGTGTAGTGCGTTGTTTACAGAAATATTGAGGTTCAATTAAATAGAAATAATGGAAACCCATTATGGAATGGAAACCTTAAATTATGATGGAAGAATCTCCACAGATTTTTGAGAACAGCCGATGCTCTAATTGACATGTTTTTACTATTTTCCAATTTGGTACCCCTTTCTCGATAGTTACGACACTGGTAGCTTACCTATGAAATGACATATTTTGATTTCCAACTTCAAAAATCCTTTAACACATTTTACAAAGCTTCACCATTGCTTAATAATAAAAACTAACGATAGTTTAACAAAAATTAACTCAGAATTTGCCCTTTATTCACTATAATGAGCCAAATGCAAAAACAAACAGAAAATGTTATAAGGTATGTTATATTTTGAGGTTCTTTATAGTTTATTCCACTGAAATGTGTTTTCAATTATTCAAGCATGAAAACATGTTTTTAGGTTATGGGGTTAACATTGACATGGGTGTCAATGTTACCCTTCGATTCAACTCTTTCATAAAACTGAATTTTGATTTCAGAATGTCACCTAAAAAGCGCCCTTCTTCTGCACGCAAGTACAAGACATACAGTAGCGACTCATTGAAAAGAGCCCTGGATTGTATTAAAAATGAAGGCATAAGCGTCAAAAGGGCCCCAAACCTCTACAATATTAACCGTTCAACTCTTATCAATCATCTTAAGAATTACAAATGTGGACCAGTTGGCAGACCTACTGTTTTAACCCAAGAAGAAGAGCAGCACATCGTCCATATTTTAATAAAATTGGCAGAATGGGGATTTGGGATGGATCAATTTCAACTGAAAATACTTGTTCAAGATTATTTGAAAAGAATTGATCGACAAAACACCTTTAAAGACGGAATTCCTGCCAAGGATTGGATTGTCGGTTTGAAAAAAGGTGGAAAGGAGATTTAAGACGGAGAGTAGCTCAAAATCTTCCCAGAAATAAAGCAGAGGCTTGTTCTAAAGAAGTTTTACAGGATTTTTACATGAAAATGAATGACTGTATTGAAAGACTTCAGCTGCAGAGAAAACCGCAGAACATTTTCAACTGCGATGAAACTGGTTTACAAACTGACTGTGGGGTTCAAAAAATTTTATGTAGGAAAGGATTCGCAAACCGTCATAAAGTTGTGGGCAGTATAACAAAATCTACCTATGCCATACTTGTTTGCTGCAGTGCCACTGGAGAATATCTTCTGCCTTAGGTTTGCACTTATATTCTACGTGGTGTCAGAATGGACCAGAAAATGCTTTCTACAATTGCAGTCCTTCTGGTTGGATGGATGCTGATCAGTTTTTAAGCTGGTTCAGAGATGTTTTTGTTAAAGCTACAGCTGAATTAGAAGTCAAAGATATTAATATATGATGGATATAATTCACATAAAACTGTGCCATTAATATAAACAGCTTTACAAAACAATATTGAATTGTTATGTTTACCGGCACACACATCGCACGTTTTACAATCACTAGATGTGGGAGTTTTCAAATGATTGAAAGTTTCCTGGAGGAATGTTTTGAAAGAACATTATCATACATCTGGTTGCAAAAGTGTCCCTTCTTTACTGAAGAAAACTATCGATGCTGGGTGATTTTCGAGGGCTAATGCAATTGGTGGTTATAGCGGTGCAGGGATATTTCCCATTGACAAAGAGAAAATTTTGGAGAAATCTATAGATCTACAGTGTTCGACGAACAACTTCAAGAAAATTCTGCTGCTGATAAACCTACTTCAACTCGCTTACGGAACACATCCTCAGATACAAATAATAGTACCCAAGTGTCTTCACTATGTGGTCTGGTCTTTTTTCTCTAAAACAATTAGAAGTATCTTCACTATCTGTTTTACAAAGACAAGAAAAACCTATTCCATCAGGTAAAAGAACTAAGGTTCCTAGAAAATTTGCAGAGTGTCTTACCTCTGCCGAAATTCTAGAAAGAATGACTGCCGAAGCGAATATAAAGCTGAAAGAAAAAGAAAAACAGGCTGAGAAAAAATTAAAAAAAGTCAAAAATAACAGGATGTCCAAAGTAACTGCTAACAAAAGCAAAATTCAAGAAAGTTCCGAGAAAGAAAGCGATGGTAATTTGATACTAGAAAGTGATACACTATCAGAAACATTTTCAGATGTGGAATCTTTACAAGACACATAAGTTGAGAATAAAGAAAATGAATATTCGGGAATGAAGACAATGAAACCAAAGTAACTGTTAGAGCCTGGGTTTTAGTCAAGTTCAAAACCAATAAAGATTTCCACAGGTTAGTTCATTATATTGGTCAGGTTAGTGAAGTAGTGGAGTCTAGTGAAGATATAGTCGTTAACTTCCTTCGTAAAAAAGAAAAATGTTTTATGTTTCCTGAAAAAAAAAGGATGGGGCTATATTACCAATACACGACGTAGTAAGAATCTTGCCCGGTCCTTATATTCGACGTTGGATGCATTCCTTCAATAGTGATATGTTTCGCACCAACAAAATTGTTCCTTTCATTATTTATTAGTCGAGTATTCACTAACTTCAATACAGTTTTAATACAATTCACAGAAGTTTTGTTAATTTTCAGATTATCTTTTTCTCCATCAGGAGAAATTATGTATTGTTTGCAATTTTTATAATAAAAAAACTCAAATTTCGATTTTGGCTAACTTATTTTTGATATTACTAAGTCAACGTTACCCTAACTGGTGCAAACATTGTAGTTTTATTCATTTCAAAAGGATTTTAATGTAGGTGTCAATGTTTCCTCATGATAGGGTAACATTGACACATTGCATGAAAAAAATACAAAAAATCTAAAACAGTACTAAAGAATATTTGGGACGATATAATATCATAATTGAAGCTCACATCAAGGGACCAGTATTTGCCAGGAAAGTAGTGAATATTCCCTAATATTTCTAAGCTACACAGGCATTTTTCCAAAGTTGTGTCAATGTTACCCGGTTTTACTTTATATTTCATCCAAGACAGTATTTTTGGGTTTTCGTTCCATGAATATACCCGACAGAAATCAAAATCTAACTGACGTGCTAATTGTATTTTTGAAAAATTGCGACATGGCAACAATGTCATGGTGTGTGGGATTACATTGTGAATAGATGTTACCTTCAGTACTCCTTATTTGATTATTACTGATCTAGGTTGTGTTACTTGATCGGAGGAAATTACGTACTAAAATATCGAGAGGTGTTGAATGGTTTCTATTTATTTCAATTATTCATCGACTCCATTTGTAAACATTTCTGAAGTTGGGTGAAAAATACAAGGAAATAGTCAAGATATTATATCTTTGAGGAAGCTGAAGAAGCAACATGCCAAATATTAGAGAGATATAGCAGTATCGCCAGCCAGTATTGAAGGCAACTTTTTTTAATAGTGACTCGCACAATTCTGTGAATAACAGCAGATATATTGCAGTTTTGTCTGTTGGTCCCTTATTTACACAGGAGTTCGTTATTCATAATCTAAAAATGAAATGTAGTTTCTCATATTTATATGGTCCACGTACTACATTCTGCAGGTCGCTATAAAGGTCTATGAAAAGAAAGACATTGGGAATTATTATTTAGTAAGTAATAGTGAGTTGAGATTAACTACTCCCTAGGCCGTGGGGTACCTGACCACTGGGTCCGAAAATCATGTGCCTTGAGTACTCGGACTGAACCAAGGATGATTATTATTATTATTATTATTATTAATTGTATCTGTCAGGAATTCACTAGTCAGGCCCTGTCTCTGGAGCCCCGATACATCCGGAGGGCGCGCTGTTGTATCACTAACCCCAGGAAACACTTCCGAGGGGTGAGTGATTACGGGGTCCAAGAATCATATGGCTGGAAAAGGCGGAGTGAACCAAGAATAACAGCCCTCTGCATTGGTCTGGCAAATATTTCTGCTGCATTACTGCAAGCCGAAATAATTTTCAAAATCGAAAGTAGCGTATCCATAAATCCACCAAGTCCAACAATGATCAGAACCACCAGTTTAGCAGGTTTGGGTAGAGCCCGCGGAGTTCAAAGAGTAAATCTTGATGTTTTGTCCGTTTTTCCTCCTCTTTTCGAACGATATTTGTTTCTCTAAATCGTCCTACTTTAATGGTCGAGGAAGACTACTATAGGATTATTGGCTTGTATTTGCCTGAGGGTGGGAAAAGAGTAGTTCCTATAGATTCAGTACTTCACATTATCCACAACGGACTCAATGTCCGCGGAGAATAATGCAACACCGGTATCTCGTCTATACACTACGAGTGTCGTAGATGGTGGTAAAATGATCTTAGCGCCACGTTATGCCTGTGGATAAAGGCTGAGACCGCTCAAGCTGGAAAAGCTGAGAGCAAATGCATTATGGTCTCAGCTGCCCCACGACACGGCCTGCATCTTGTGTCAGGAACCTTAATACCTATCACGCGACTACGGTAGACGAGGGTATTGAAAACACCATCTAAGCCATTATGAATCCCTTGGTTTTCGACTTCAGCCCACTTGACCTGAGTAAAACAAATGTCAGGTTTCTGGATAAGCTAAGGACTTCAATGTTCTTGAAGAAGACTTCATGCATTGGCTTATCTTTATGTAGCTGTGGGAGCCTCTCACTCTCCGCACTCCGAGAAGGTCAGCTTCCGGAGTCTATTTCATCACTAGAGTAGAGTTGAATCGGAACGGCAAGCAAATTAGTTGCAGCAACTTTGTTCTTCCCCGACAGGTTATGATGACCAGATCTGTCATTGTTTATGCTAATACTTACTACGGAGAGAGTTTTCAACAAGTCGAAACAGGTCGGGACAAGTCGGGATAAGTCGGAACAAGTCGGGACAAGTCGGGACAAGTCGGGACAAGTCGGAACAAGTCGAGACAAGTCGGGACAAGTCGGGACAAGTCGGGACAAGTCGGGACAAGTCGGGACAAATCGGGACAAGTCGGGATAAGTCGGAACAAGACGTGACAAGTCAGAACAAGTCGAAACAAGTCGGGACAAGTCGGGACAAGTTTGGACAAACCGGGACAAGTCGGGACAAGTCGAGACAAGTCGGGACAAGTCGAAACAGGTCGGGACAAGTCGGGATAAGTCGGAACAAGTCGGGACAAGTCGGGACAAGTCGGAACAAGTCGAGACAAGTCGGGACAAGTCGGGACAAGTCGAGACAAGTCGGGACAAGTCGAAACAGGTCGGGACAAGTCGGGATAAGTCGAAACATGACGTGACAAGTCAGAACAAGTCGAGACAAGTCGGGACAAGTCGGGACAAGTTTGGACAAACCGGGACAAACCGGGACAAGTCGGGACAAGTCGAGACAAGTCGGGACAAGTCGGGACAAGTCGGGACAAGTCGGGACAAGTCGGGACAAGTCGGGACAAGTCGGAACAAGTCAGGACAAGTCGAGACAAGTCGGGACAAGTCGAAACAGTTCGGGACAAGTCGGGATAAGTCGGAACAAGACGTGACAAGGCAGAACAAGTCGAAACAAGTCGGGACAAGTTTGGACAAACCGGGACAAGTCGGGACAAGTCGGGACAAGTCGGGACAAGTTGGGACAAGACGTGACAAGTCAGAACAAGTCGGGACAAGACGTGAAAAGTCAGAACAAGTCGAAACAAGTCGGGACAAGTTTGGACAAACCGGGACAAGTCGGGACAAGTCGGGACAAGTCGAGACAAGTCGGGACAAGTCGAAACAGGTCGGGACAAGTCGAGACAAGTCGGGACAAGTCGAGACAAGTCGGGACAAGTCGAAACAGGTCGGGACAAGTCGGGATAAGTCGGAACAAGACGTGACAAGTCAGAACAAGTCGAAACAAGTCGGGACAAGTCGGGACAAGTTTGACAAACCGGGACAAACCGGGACAAGTCGGGACAAGTCGAGATAAGTCGGGACAAGTCGGGACAAGTCGGGACAAGTCGGGACAAGTCGGAACAAGTCAGGACAAGTCGGGACAAGTCGGAACAAGTCAGGACAAGTCGAGACAAGTCGGGACAAGTCGAAACAGGTCGGGACAAGTCGGGATAAGTTTGGACAAACCGGGACAAGTCGGGACAAGTCGGGACAAGTCGAGACAAGTCGGGACAAGTCGAAACAGGTCGGAACAAGTCGGGATAAGTCGGAACAAGTCGGGACAAGTCGGAACAAGTCGGGACAAGTCGGGACAAGTCGAAACAGGTCGGGACAAGTCGGGATAAGTCGGGACAAGTCGGAACAAGTCAGGACAAGTCGAGACAAGTCGGGACAAGTCGAAACAGGTCGGGACAAGTCGGGATAAGTCGGAACAAGTCGAAACAAGTCGGGACAAGTCGGGACAAGTTTGGACAAACCGGGACAAACCGGGACAAGTCGGGACAAGTCGAGACAAGTCGGGACAAGTCGAAACTGGTCGGGACAAGTCGGGATAAGTCGGAACAAGTCGGGACAAGTCGGAACAAGTCGAGACAAGTCGGGACAAGTCGGGACAAGTCGAGACAAGTCGGGACAAGACGGGACAAATCAGGACAAGTCGGGATAAGTCGGAACAAGACGTGACAAGTCAGAACAAGTCGAAACAAGTCGGGACAAGTCGGGACAAGTTTGGACAAACCGGGACAAACCGGGACAAGTCGAGACAAGTCGGGACAAGTCGGGACAAGTCGGGACAAGTCGGGACAAGTTTGGACAAACCGGGACAAGTCGGGACAAGTCGGGACAAGTCGAGACAAGTCGGGACAAGTCGAAACAGGTCGGGACAAGTCGGGACAAGTCGGAACAAGTCGAGACAAGTCGGGACAAGTCGGGACAAGTCAAGACAAGTCAGAACAAGTCGAAACAAGTCGGGACAAGTCGGGACAAGTTTGGACAAACCGGGACAAACCGGGACAAGTCGGGACAAGTCGAGACAAGTCGGGACAAGTCGAAACTGGTCGGGACAAGTCGGGATAAGTCGGAACAAGTCGGGATAAGTCGGAACAAGTCGAGACAAGTCGGGACAAGTCGGGACAAGTCGAGACAAGTCGGGACAAGACGGGACAAATCAGGACAAGTCGGGATAAGTCGGAACAAGACGTGACAAGTCAGAACAAGTCGAAACAAGTCGGGACAAGTCGGGACAAGTTTGGACAAACCGGGACAAGTCGGGACAAGTCGAGACAAGTCGGGACAAGTCGGGACAAGTCGGGACAAGTCGGGACAAGTCGGGACAAGTCGGGACAAGTCGGGACAAGTCGGAACAAGTTGAGACAAGTCGGGACAAGTCGGGACAAGTCGAGACAAGTCGGGACAAGTCGGGACAAATCGGGACAAGTCGGGATAAGTCGGAACAAGACGTGACAAGTCAGAACAAGTCGAAACAAGTCGGGACAAGTCGGGACAAGTTTGGACAAACCGGGACAAACCGGGACAAGTCGGGACAAGTCGAGACAAGTCGGGACAAGTCGAAACTGGTCGGGACAAGTCGGGATAAGTCGGAACAAGTCGGGACAAGTCGGAACAAGTCGAGACAAGTCGGGACAAGTCGGGACAAGTCGAGACAAGTCGGGACAAGACGGGACAAATCAGGACAAGTCGGGATAAGTCGGAACAAGACGTGACAAGTCAGAACAAGTCGAAACAAGTCGGGACAAGTCGGGACAAGTTTGGACAAACCGGGACAAACCGGGACAAGTCGAGACAAGTCGGGACAAGTCGGGACAAGTCGGGACAAGTCGGGACAAGTCGGGACAAGTCGAGACAAGTCGGGACAAGTCGGGATAAGTCGGAACAAGACGTGACAAGTCAGAACAAGTCGAAACAAGTCGGGACAAGTCGGGACAAGTTTGGACAAACCGGGACAAGTCGGGACAAGTCGGGACAAGTCGAGACAAGTCGGGACAAGTCGAAACAGGTCGGGACAAGTCGGGACAAGTCGGAACAAGTCGAGACAAGTCGGGACAAGTCGGGACAAGTCGAGACAAGTCAGAACAAGTCGGGACAAGTCGGGACAAGACGTGACAAGTCAGAACAAGTCGAAACAAGTCGGGACAAGTCGGGACAAGTTTGGACAAACCGGGACAAACCGGGACAAGTCGGGACAAGTCGAGACAAGTCGGGACAAGTCGGGACAAGTCGGGACAAGTCGGGACAAGTCGAGACAAGTCGGGACAAGTCGGGATAAGTCGGAACAAGACGTGACAAGTCAGAACAAGTCGAAACAAGTCGGGACAAGTCGGGACAAGTTTGGACAAACCGGGACAAGTCGGGACAAGTCGGGACAAGTCGAGACAAGTCGGGACAAGTCGAAACAGGTCGGGACAAGTCGGGACAAGTCGGGACAAGTCGGAACAAGTCGAGACAAGTCGGGACAAGTCGGGACAAGTCGAGACAAGTCAGAACAAGTCGAAACAAGTCAGGACAAGTCGGGACAAGTCGGAACAAGTCAGGACAAGTCGAGACAAGTCGGGACAAGTCGAAACAGGTCGGGACAAGTCGGGATAAGTTTGGACAAACCGGGACAAGTCGGGACAAGTCGGGACAAGTCGAGACAAGTCGGGACAAGTCGAAACAGGTCGGGACAAGTCGGGATAAGTCGGAACAAGTCGGGACAAGTCGGAACAAGTCGAGACAAGTCGGGACAAGTCGGGACAAGTCGGGACAAGTCGGGATAAGTCGGAACAAGACGTGACAAGTCAGAACAAGTCGAAACAAGTCGGGACAAGTCGGGACAAGTTTGGACAAACCGGGACAAGTCGGTACAAGTCGGGACAAGTTTGGACAAACCGGGACAAGTCGGGACAAGTCGGGACAAGTCGGAACAAGTCAGGACAAGTCGAGACAAGTCGGGACAAGTCGGGACAAGTCGGGACAAGTCGGGACAAGTCGGGACAAGTCGGGACAAGTCGGGACAAGTCGGAACAAGTCAGGACAAGTCGAGACAAGTCGGGACAAGTCGGGACAAGTCGGGACAAGTCGGGACAAGTCGGGACAAGTCGGGACAAGTCGGGACAAGTCGGGACAAGTCGGGACAAGTCGGGACAAGTCGGAACAAGTCAGGACAAGTCGAGACAAGTCGGGACAAGTCGAAACAGGTCGGGACAAGTCGGGATAAGTCGGAACAAGACGTGACAAGTCAGAACAAGTCGAAACAAGTCGGGACAAGTCGGGACAAGTTTGGACAAACCGGGACAAGTCGGTACAAGTCGGGACAAGTCGGGACAAGTCGGAACAAGTCAGGACAAGTCGAGACAAGTCGGGACAAGTCGGGACAAGTCGGGACAAGTCGGGACAAGTCGGGACAAGTCGGGACAAGTCGGGACAAGTCGGAACAAGTCAGGACAAGTCGAGACAAGTCGGGACAAGTCGAAACAGGTCGGGACAAGTCGGGATAAGTCGGAACAAGACGTGACAAGTCAGAACAAGTCGAAACAAGTCGGGACAAGTCGGGACAAGTTTGGACAAACCGGGACAAGTCGGGACAAGTCGGGACAAGTCGAGACAAGTCGGGACAAGTCGAAACAGGTCGGGACAAGTCGGGACAAGTCGGAACAAGTCGAGACAAGTCGGGACAAGTCGGGACAAGTCGAGACAAGTCAGAACAAGTCGAAACAAGTCGAGACAAGTCGGGACAAGTCGGGACAAGTCGGGACAAGTCGGGACAAGTCGGGACAAGTCGGGACAAGTCGGAACAAGTCAGGACAAGTCGAGACAAGTCGGGACAAGTCGAAACAGGTCGGGACAAGTCGGGATAAGTCGGAACAAGACGTGACAAGTCAGAACAAGTCGAAACAAGTCGGGACAAGTCGGGACAAGTTTGGACAAACCGGGACAAGTCGGGACAAGTCGGGACAAGTCGAGACAAGTCGGGACAAGTCGAAACAGGTCGGGACAAGTCGGGATAAGTCGGAACAAGTCGGGACAAGTCGGGACAAGTCGGGACAAGTCGGAACAAGTCGAGACAAGTCGGGACAAGTCGGGACAAGTCGGGACAAGTCGGGACAAGTCGGGACAAATCGGGACAAGTCGGGATAAGTCGGAACAAGACGTGACAAGTCAGAACAAGTCGAAACAAGTCGGGACAAGTCGGGACAAGTTTGGACAAACCGGGACAAGTCGGGACAAGTCGAGACAAGTCGGGACAAGTCGGGACAAGTCGGGACAAGTCGGAACAAGTCGGGACAAGTCGGGACAAGTCGGGACAAGTCGGGACAAGTCGGAACAAGTCGAGACAAGTCGGGACAAGTCGGGACAAGTCGAGACAAGTCGGGACAAGTCGGGACAAATCGGGACAAGTCGGGATAAGTCGGAACAAGACGTGACAAGTCAGAACAAGTCGAAACAAGTCGGGACAAGTCGGGACAAGTTTGGACAAACCGGGACAAACCGGGACAAGTCGGGACAAGTCGAGACAAGTCGGGACAAGTCGAAACTG
This sequence comes from Chrysolina americana, assembly GCA_958502065.1. Taxonomy (NCBI): domain Eukaryota; kingdom Metazoa; phylum Arthropoda; class Insecta; order Coleoptera; family Chrysomelidae; genus Chrysolina; species Chrysolina americana. The sequence continues at coordinate 34,011,834 of OY293421.1, read as the reverse complement.
GTCGGGACAAGTCGGGATAAGTCGGAACAAGTCGGGACAAGTCGGAACAAGTCGAGACAAGTCGGGACAAGTCGGGACAAGTCGAGACAAGTCGGGACAAGACGGGACAAATCAGGACAAGTCGGGATAAGTCGGAACAAGACGTGACAAGTCAGAACAAGTCGAAACAAGTCGGGACAAGTCGGGACAAGTTTGGACAAACCGGGACAAACCGGGACAAGTCGGGACAAGTCGAGACAAGTCGGGACAAGTCGGGACAAGTCGGGACAAGTCGGGACAAGTCGGGACAAGTCGGAACAAGTCAGGACAAGTCGAGACAAGTCGGGACAAGTCGGGACAAGTCGGGACAAGTCGGGACAAGTCGGGACAAGTCGGAACAAGTCAGGACAAGTCGAGACAAGTCGGGACAAGTCGAAACAGGTCGGGACAAGTCGGGATAAGTCGGAACAAGACGTGACAAGTCAGAACAAGTCGAAACAAGTCGAAACAAGTCGGGACAAGTCGGGACAAGTTTGGACAAACCGGGACAAGTCGGGACAAGTCGGGACAAGTCGAGACAAGTCGGGACAAGTCGAAACAGGTCGGGACAAGTCGGGATAAGTCGGAACAAGTCGGGACAAGTCGGGACAAGTCGGAACAAGTCGAGACAAGTCGGGACAAGTCGGGACAAGTCGAGACAAGTCGGGACAAGTCGGGACAAATCGGGACAAGTCGGGATATGTCGGAATAAGACGTGACAAGTCAGAACAAGTCGAAACAAGTCGGGACAAGTCGGAACAAGTTTGGACAAACCGGGACAAACCGGGACAAGTCGGGACAAGTCGAGACAAGTCGGGACAAGTCGAAACAGGTCGGGACAAGTCGGGATAAGTCGGAACAAGTCGGGACAAGTCGGAACAAGTCGAGACAAGTCGGGACAAGTCGGGACAAGTCGAGACAAATCGGGACAAGTCGAAACAGGTCGGGACAAGTCGGGATAAGTCGGAACAAGACGTGACAAGTCAGAACAAGTCGAAACAAGTCGGGACAAGTCGGGACAAGTTTGGACAAACCGGGACAAACCGGGACAAGTCGGGACAAGTCGAGACAAGTCGGGACAAGTCGGGACAAGTCGGGACAAGTCGGGACAAGTCGGGACAAGTCGGAACAAGTCAGGACAAGTCGAAACAAGTCGGGACAAGTCGAAACAGGTCGGGACAAGTCGGGATAAGTCGGAACAAGACGTGACAAGTCAGAACAAGTCGAAACAAGTCGGGACAAGTCGGGACAAGTTTGGACAAACCGGGACAAGTCGGGACAAGTCGGGACAAGTCGGGACAAGTCGGGACAAGACGTGACAAGTCGGGACAAGACGTGAAAAGTCAGAACAAGTCGAGACAAGTCGGGACAAGTCGGGACAAGTCGAGACAAGTCGGGACAAGTCGGGACAAATCGGGACAAGTCGGGACAAGTCGGGACAAGTCAGTACAAGTAGAGACAAGTCGGGACAAGTCGAAACAGGTCGGGACAAGTCGGGATTAGTCGGAACAAGTCGGGACAAGTCGGGACAAGTCGGAACAAGTCGAGACAAGTCGGGACAAGTCGGGACAAATCGGGACAAGTCGGGACAAGTCGGGACAAGTCGTTATAAGACGAGACAAGTCGGGACAAGTCGGGACAAGTATGGACAATCCGGGACAAGTCGGCACAAGTCGAGACAAGTTTGGACAATCCGGGACAAGTCGGGACAAGTCGGTACAAGTCGGGACAAGTTTGGACAATCCGGGACAAGTCGAAACAAGCCCTTACAAGTCGGGACAAGTCAGGACAAGTCGGGACAAGTCGTGACAAGTCAGGACAATTCTGGACAAGTCGAAACAAGTCGGGACAAGTCGGGAAAAGTCGGAACAAGTCAGGACAAGTCAGGACAAGTCGGGACAAGTCGTGACAAGTCAGGACAAGTCGAGACAAGTCGAAACAAGCCGGGACAAGCCCGGACAAGTCGGGGTGAAGTATCTATGTTGAGTGGTTGCGGAAACTCATGATTTTCCAGAAGGTTTCCACCCGATCAACCGCCGGCGGGTTATCTTCAACTCGTGGAGGCTCTGGAAATAACCGGTAAGGTTTATCGTGGAACTCCATGTTTTATGCGATGCTTCTTGCGCACTTTGATTTCGGAGGTGAATCAGAGAGGGAAGAATTTCCTGTATTGATGGAAGCCAGAGAACATTGATTTTCAGAACGTTATTCTGTACGGCTTGAAATACTGTACCGGAACATTTATATTTCTGAAATATCCAAGTAATGTTCAGGCGGTATTGCATAGTTAGTTGACAAAATGCAGGAAAGTTGGCAGCTTCACAATTCAACTTATTCATCAGGTTATTTGGAGATTGATTTTTCGACTATCATTAAACTCTGTTAGGTTAAAATTAAGCGCTATCATTAATAAGCGCTAAACTACAAACTGCTAAATGTCGATAGTGCCATCCGGTATGAGCCTGTCAAAAAAGGAAGTATGGGGTAACACTTTAATTACTTGAGAGCATTGCAAAAATATATTCCAATTTGCCAGTCATCGCCTTAGCCAGGAATTGAATTGTATTCTGCAGATATTTATATTTTTTTAATTTGTGTGAGTGGGTGGGGAGAATGGTATGTCGACATTATCGAAATTATTTCTTTTATTATTTTGTTTGATAATTATCGGCATACGCATGCTAACGTTGTTTGAAATAAAGCACTGTCAGTGACGTTATCCGTCACTTGTCAAACAGCTGATGTGGGGAACACAAAGCTATTTTCTATAAGGCTACGTGTGTCTTTTTTGTGAATTCTCTGCGAGAACCGATTTCCTAATGAAAAGTTTTTAGCATTGTGATGATTATCGATTCATTCTGTATAGTGTGAAGTAAGTGCGTAAATCTGTTGTCTTGGTATAAGCTTGGACTTTTCAATTTAAAAATACGTTGTCATGATGACAAAACACCTAAATAGGTTTCTCTTTTGGTTTTGTTAAGAGAAATAATGAAAAATGTGGTTTTTGTTGGGTTTCAGTAATCGATCCAATCGAGATCAGCTTCGGAAATTTCCAAATTCCTATGCACACCAGGCAGAGGCTAGTACAGTACAGATTCATGCTAGTTGGAAAGCTACTCCTCTTTGGAGTCATTTCACGGATTCTAAAGCAAATGCACGTATGCTCTTCATAGGTAATGAGCTGACAAATACTTATCATCTGAACAAGTGAGGATGAATATAGTATATTTTCAGGTTAACTATCAGATGTTTCCGAACATCCAGACTATGTATCTCCCCAAATGTGTAGAACGAAACAATAGCTGGGAAGTTACAGTCAACATTTGGAAAAATTTATAAAGGCTTTACATTTTCTCCTCTGTTCATTCCGATAAACTAATCCAAATTTTATTATTTAGTTGTTCATATTTGTTTGAATGTAAGTGAAGTAATCAAGTATTGTATGTATGAATTTCATTTGTGTAATAAAAGAAGTTGTATGATGTTAATCTATTGTATGTATGATTTGCCTTGACGACGTCAAATTGCTTAAATTTCTGTTGTCTTTGTTCAATCATTTCAGTCTCCAGTTATATTGATACATAATAGTCAATAACGTTTGATGTTTGTGAAGGTTTGCTCTCAGGTATGGCTATCTTTTCACTGTCCCATATAATAACAGTTTAGATATGCAGAATTTACTTTGTTTTCCACTTTACAATACAAAAACTTACCCTAACTAAGTAATTCAGTTTATTAATAATTATGCTCTCATACTGGACCTAGTCAAATAATGCATACTATGTGTGAGACCATATCAAAAAGTAAGGCCCTAATATTTTTACAAGTCTCTCAAATACTTCTAAGGGTAGTTCTTGAGGATGCAGCTGCTTTAGGTAAAGGACGAATTTTCAACAAAACTGCTATTAATTTTTCATCAGTTCTGTAACCAGCAAACCTCAATGCAAAAAGTATCGGAGCAACAAGTGTACATTCTTCTAACCCAGCTACACAATTACGATGTCCAGTAATGATTGTTCCGATTTCAGATACATTGAAAAGTCTTTGGGAATGTCAAACCTATAATAAGTTTAGTCTCAAACAGAACTAAAATGATAACAAAGTCTATTCATTATTCAAGTTGCAGATATTTATAGTATTTGCATGCCAAATGTGCGAAAGCATGCTTCAATTTGAAAATATGTTGAAAGACTCATACTGAAGAGAAAGTAATATAGAATCATAATTTATTAAAATCCTTGAATTTTTGTTCAATGCTGTATCAAAATCAGATGATTCCAAGATGTATGTATATAAAATCCAATTTTATGATGTTTTCAGGCCATTCCTAAATCACAGAAATGTTGGATTATGACAATCATGTAAAGTGCTGTTTTTACTCGCCATTTCAGTGCCAAATATCGCAAAACTTCCAAGGGAACAAGAATAAAGTGATATTTTAGCCAAAGAGAACAAAACAAGAGCCAAGATTTTGGTAAAATTAGTCGATTTCTCATATGAAAAAAGGAACTGTTACAATATATTATCAAAGAGTAGGATCCCTGAATGTCTGTTAGGTTTTTAAAAATTGCAATTAATCACTAACAAGAACAAAAAACCAAATTTCTTCTTATACACAAATGCTTTGTTTGTCCCCCCCCATCAGCTGATGACCGCCACGGAACACATAAATCCGGCATGTTGTCACGTCAGCTGACAGTGCTCTATTATCAGTATAGAAAATATCCTCCTATTTCAGTGCAGTAGTTGTTTGCGATGTGTTTATTCATATTCACCTACATATATTGCATTATCAATTCTTCAATGATTCAAAACAATAGTAGTTAGAAATGGGGCCAATATATGAAAATGAATTTAAAAACTTCGAATCGACACAAGCCTATGGAAAGATATGCCACTGATGTCTCCCATGAAATAATGGAAAGGGCCATCCCTGCTCCCAGTGAAACTGTCAACAACGGCAATCGTTTACCTTTCCTTTCGACTTGTTCGAAATTAGCCGGCTCTCTTATCCTTGGAGAATAAAGAAGCGGAAGGGAGTCCTATAGTGCGGAGTGGTTGTGACGGAGCTACTTCCGGTACACTGAGAGATTTCCGCATCCACCGATATTCGCTATCTACTGGAAACTGACAAACTCTGGAAATAGTAGATGGTTTAATATACCGACAAGATAATTTATTGATAATTGATTTTCGATCTTCACAGCCGACCAGAAGGTTATTTAAAATTTAAACGCCTACAGGGGCCAGAGAGTATCGAACCGGAAACCATTTTGGTCCTCATTTGTGCGAACAACTAAAAAAAATGAAGTTTTATAAAAATCAGTAGGAACTTTAATCACACATTTTTCTAAATATGAATTGCATCATCCCCCTCATTTTTGAAAATGTTTCTATTGATTCTTCACCATTCGATAGCATGATTTCTTTGGCCACTCTTGAAGTTGTGTTATCATATACCCGCATCTTCTTTCTTCCTTGCTTTCGTCACACCAGAAGAAATAATCGAAATAATGAAATCTTCAAAGAACTCATACTGTCCGGGTATTTATGATTTGAACTCTTCCATCGTTAAAGAATCGTGGACTTTCGTAAAATGCCAATCCTCGTATCTGGTATCGAACCAAGCTGATATGTGTCTCTGTCTTGTAAATCACAGATTTTCGATATTTGTCAAATCATTGCTTCAACAGGCACCAGACACTCTGATTATCAGTGAAACCTAAATATTTCGAAGTTTATCATCCAATCTGTCTAAAAGGTTACGAGATATTATTACCTTGATCATGAAATTTTCTTTTTCGCAAGGTCTCTCCAACTCTTCAATACTGCAGCTTTTTTCGCCTTGTATCCTCTCAACTTTCTCTTGAGATAAGCAATGAGCTTATTATATTTCCCAATGTCTATGTTTTTATAGGTCTTTATAGCAGGCTTCAGCATCGAGTACTCCAACCACATGGATGAAATTGCGTACTTATTTAAATTTGTGGGTTAACTGCGGGAACCGGCAGAATACGCGATTTTCAATGTATCTTGAGTTGCCTATAGGTGATGATTTGTTTCTCACCGAGATATTTACAAAAAGTTTCAAAACTTTAAAGCTTGAACTGAGGGTGCCGTGTTAATCAGCCCCAAAACCCCAAAATTTTGTTTTCCGAATTCATTTATTCTATTATTACATTGCTGCAACAATACGTTCGCCTCTAGATAATCCTAAATACGGCTTTGCGATAACTACATCGATTCACTGTACGAGATATCATTATTTTGCCTAACTGCAGAAACCGTGTTGATCAGTACTAGGTCAGAACAGCCGTACAGGAGACCCAATTTCAAGAAACGCTTTCCACAGTGAAAAGGCTAACAAGTGCGGTAAGTGATACTTTTCCGCACGCGACTGTCGTTGACCAGACGACGCTAAGCGGAATTCGAGCAAGCAGTCAAGGGTAAAAAAGACACTGTACGCATTAATTAGGAACATCATTTTTTCTACAACCGCATAAAGATTCAAAAAGCACATGTATCTTTTATATTATTCAAAACTTTCAATAAAATTGGTGATTATTATTATTTTGATTGATGCAACTGCTTTTCATTCATGACAATGTTTCAATATTAACACTATTTCACAAAATAATTTGAAGCTTTTATAACTTCTAATTGTTACATGAGTAGATCACCTATGAGAGATCCAGGACCGCATGCGCAGTACGGTCAAGCATGCCAAACGCTAGGAAGTCGGCCGTCGCTGCTTCGCATTCATCGTGTGACGTAGTCGAGTAGATTGATAACATTTTGCCAATAGAGCGCGGCGTACACATATTATGAATTGAATTTAAAAACAAAAAAGATTTAGCAGCAGAGGTTTGAACCATCGTCCTTTTGGTAAGTAGCGAGTGACGCTAGCCTTGTCTCCACGAAGACTTCGTACAAGTTGATGTACAAATGTGGGGTATATATTTCTCCAGCTAACAGAGCAAACTGTTTGAATATTAAAAAAAAATAATGATTGTGAGTCTAATAATAATAATGATGTTTGGAATAAATGTGAAAAATTGCGAGCAATGAGGAAAGTATACAAGGTGTTTCAAAATGTATAATTTAAGAGAAATGAAAGTCACGTTCATTTAACATGACTTGCGTGTGTGCGTGCGTGCGTGCGTTCGTGTGTGTGTGTGTGTGGTCAAATATTATGTGGGATATGGGTCATTGGGGCAATGGAGGGTAGCAAAGTATTCAGCAAAAATATATATAGGATGTCTTATATATTATTTAAGAGAAAAAAACATGACGACTGCTTGTCAAATGTATTATACCAGGTGTACCAACATATCATTTAAGAGGAGAAACATGGAGGTTAAAGAAAAAACACATCATTGAAGGTATGAAGTGGAGATTTTTCAAGACGCTGCGTTTTCATCATCAGGTATCGTTAGATAAAAAAACAATTTAAATAGAAAAATTTATTACACAGTTTTATTTTGGTAACATATCACATAACCATTTGTAAAGAATATCTACGTTTCGGAGACTGCAATTATAGTGGGGTTGCTTGTCAATGTGATGCATACAGGGTGATATACCATCATTGTCTCCGAATGTGGGAACCATCCATGACGTATTATCATAGTCCTCCAAATTCACAACACGTGTAGGTAGGTTCAATTGATGAAATTTCTCTGTAAGATAGTCACGTTTTTGGAGTCCTCGTACATAAATGATATCAATATTCTGTAAATTTTTCTTGAGGATGGAATCTAATTGATGATATTCCACAAAGTCGGAGGAATACCTCAATCCATGAACGTTTCGCTCCAAGGAACAGGCAGTACGTTTATCTGCTCTGAGTTCAATATTTTCAATTTCCATCTTGACTGCTGTCGTACCAGCCGGCGATCCAGCGGTCTCCTCTATTTTGAAGCAGTTGCTATCATCTGCAGCTCATACTAATCGGATGGTATGTTTGCCATATGAAACACATTGATAATCGTTGAAAATATTCAAAAAATGCTTGATGGGTATGAGCATGTTGAATGTTATATCAGTAGTGCTGATAATCCCAGCGTTGCTGGGAAAAGTCCAACTTGAATTGGCCAAGTGCTTGATATCTTCGTCAGTGTAGGTGAGAAAGCCTCTGACAGTACTAACAATTCCAACTTCACGGACCGTCTTCAACTCCTTACAGCTTTGTTCATAACTAACAGATTGAAATATGAAAGCACCAGCATTGTTTACAAATGTTACACGACCATCTCCTTTGGTTCTCACAACTTTTCCACTGATGAATAACAGGCTATCATACAAAGCATCGTAAGCGTCAGATTGATTGATGTTGATTTCAATGACATCATTATTGCGAAAGGACTTGACATATGAGTAGTAAGTCCGCCATTCCACCTTTTGTATAGATTCATCGTATTGTGGTTTTCGGAAAATGTTGAACACTTGATTGGACAACATGATAACCGAGAGATTCCAAAAACAGTTTATTCTCCGGTGATAGTAGTTGACGCACGTTCAAGGTCTTGGTGAAGACTGAAGGGGGGTATGATGGTGAGTTATTCTTATGAATAGTTAGCACCATACTTTCGCTTCAATTACAAACGAACGATTATTTCTTCGTTTCGAAAATCAACGAGTTGAGAATGCTGGTCCAGCACTCGCAGCGTAATATTGTTTATTTCGTCTCAATAAGCAATGGGTAGATAAATGAGGTGGTTGGGTCTTTCGTCAATTGCGTAACCAAGATCAACACCAACAGCAAATTCGTATATCGTATGAGACGGTGCGTCGTTGTAGAATGCTCCGAACGTAATGTTGCTATCTATGTGTATGGTACGCACTTTAATGATATCTACAGGTAGATCTGATGCGTAATGCAAGTTGGGTTTGAGAAGAGTAAACGAAAACCCTAAAAAGCGGGCCAAACTGTTTTCAGATCGGAAATCAATTGAGTGTTTAAGGCAGAATATTTCGCTTTTCAGCGTGTTATTATTCGGTTTGAGGTAGAAAAATTCCTCGGAGTTTTCCTTGTACGTTTTGGGTGTGATGTGTTTGCTGATCAAAGCCTCAATATCACCAATTTCGTAAGAGCCAGTAGGGATATCGATACTCAACTTAGTTTTTCCGCCATTTTCAAAGTAGTAGAATTTTGTACCTTCTTCAATGTTGGGTATACTGTTGTACGAATGGAAGCTGAGCAAAGCCAAACTGTATTCTGAATCAGAAACCAATTGAATGGGCGGATTGAAATCGATAGAAAGCGTTGAAGAACGACTTCTTAACGTCAATATCATAGACATGACTGATATAGTGTTGAAAGCGACCTGCCTCAAATAATGAACAACAACTTGGATGAAAAATCATTTATTATTACAATAATGAAATTGAAATTGTGCACTAACTGGTCCATGATACTCTGCTTCTTTTAGTGATGCCGTTGAGAGTCCAAACTCATTTTGATAATGAATGAAACATGGTAGACGAATCTGCAAAGCGAATCGATTCTTGTAGTCCTTTGGTAACCTATGCCATACATCCAGCAACTCCCAAGGTCCTGCGTTCCCAATCAAATATTCGATTGACAAAGCTCGCAGTTGAGTATCAGTGAAGTCTCGCACTGATTTATACTTATGCATTTCAGCCAACGATTTATGCATCTCAGCGGTGGACATTATGAAGTAGAAACTTAAGGCAGAGATGTCCGCAATTACTCTGATTATAATTTTGATATTGACTACTATTATATGTAATTCTTACACCCCTCCCAAAATATCTTGCCAATTCCAATGGAGATTTGAGATTGCCAAAACTATCGAAATATTGTGCGACATTGCCGTTTTTATTGTAAGCTACCCAATGAGTGCCCGCATTCAAGTGGGAATCCAAGTTCAATATAGCGCATTCTCGCAGCCAAGGAGCACAAGTTGGCAACGTATCTACGCCCTCTGGAGGCGGCGGCTTGCTGCACACTCCAGATGGTAACATCGATTTTGATAATTTGAAATTGAGTGATGTAAAGAGGCCCACCAAAAATACTGATGCTGCCAATAAACAATATGTGGATGAAATCGATAGAAAAATTGCTGCAACTATACAACATCAAGGTGAACAACACCATTCGGAAATAATTCAACTGAGTGACAAAATGGCAAAGATGCAACATGAAATTGAAAATGAATTGATTGCAACAAAAAATTATCTGGACAAGAAAACTCGAACACTTGTAAGTAATTTTATTGAAATAACGCAACTAAGTGAGGTACGCTATAATGAAACGAGGTCATTTTTCGAAAAATTCAACCTACAATACAAAACTGATATTGAAAATATTCGTGGAAATAACCGATTCGATTCATGCACACGATTTAAAATGGGATATACAAGGAAATGCTGCTAACCAAGAATGAGTTAAACCAGTTTCGAATTGATATTTTAGAGCAAATCACCAAAATATATTCAGATATAGCGAGTGTAAAATCTGCTGTCGAGGAGATTACTGAAAGACAAAATGTAGTGTATGCATCACCATAATAAAATAGCAGGTTTCACAGTTTCACATATGTGTGTGATGGCTTCCAAAGACAACATTCAACTTGTCCGTGAACTGCATAAACCTATTAGAAAAAATTATCCTCGACGTCGCACCATTATTAAAGGCTTAGATGATTTATGGCAAATGGACTTGGCTGAGATGAGACCGTACGCCCAACAAAATCGTAATTTCATACTCATTCTAGTTGTTAAAGATTGTTTCTCGAAATTCGTGTGGACTCGTCCGCTGAAAACGAAAACAGGTGAGGAAATTACTAAACCGTTTGCAGATATTTTGACACACACGAAACGATGCCCAAAAAATCTACAAACCGATCAGGGAACGGAAGTTTACAACAGTAAATTCCAGAGTTTGATGAAAAAACATGAGATAAATCACTACAATTCGTACAGCATCCTCAAAGCCTCTATGGCCGAACGGATTATAAGGACTTTGACGGAAAGATTGTACAAGTATTTTAGTTTGAATGGCACCTACAAATGGCTGAATATATTACCTGAAATCACAAAATCTTACAATGATACACGTCATTCAAAGACGGGTATGAAACCTTCGGAAATTGATAGAACCAACGAAAAAAAAATTCTCAAGTCAACATACAGCCACTTGAAAATAGCTGGACCGAGAAAATTCAAAGTCGGCGATGTTGTGCGAATTAGTAAGGCAAAGCACGTTTTTGAAAAAGGTTACACACCCAATTGGACTACGGAATTATTCAAAATCATCAAAGTCAATATCACCAACCCTGCCACCTTCATGCTGGAAGATATGCAGTGTGCTCCTGTCAAGGGTGCTTTTTATGCAGATGAATTACAAAATACTGCAAATCCAGATATATATCTCGTGGAAAAAGTTCTGAGGAAGAAAGGAAAAAAAATTTACGTTGAATGGCTCGGTTTGGATAACAAACATAACAGTTGGATCGAAAACGTTGATTTTGTATAGAATCTTATGGGAAACAAACACAAAACATATAATTCCGAGGGGTCTTTCAAATATTTTTTTTTCACAGTCAACAAACAGCAAACAACATTTTTAAAATTGACCACGTGATTTGAAGCTATAAAAGCGTATGCAAGCACAGACGAATATTCAGTTTGAAAACGAAAATGTCTCAAGATAGTGGTGACGTCAGTGAAGTTGAAGTAATGTGCGATAGTGATGGAGAAGATTATAAAGAAACTATAAATGCCATCGACAGAGTATTGGGGCAATACGAAATGGCAGCTCGGAATGAACATCAGTTGATGTTGATGGTCTTCCCTATGCCATCCTACGAAATTCGATGTGGCATAAGCTCATGCATCATTTTGAAGCAGCAGTTCTTTATTCGATCCATCAATTTTGCTTCTTTTGAATGAGCAACCCTCATTGACATCCTGCAAGTAATAAAGGAAAATTTCTTTGAATCACAAATCGATGAGTATGTAGATGAATATAATCCAATCACAACACGTTGCGGGGATTACATTTACATCACACAGTACATCGAAAGTAATACCAAACAAATTTCCATTTCCAAGGATATCACGAACATGGAGTTGTCCTAACAAGATGTAACCGACATTCTAAATACACACTTGGGTGTGCTGTCTGACCGTATCGCTACGCTGGATGCTATGAACTTTTGTGACGATCATCGAGGTGTTTTTGATATTTTTCAATCATGGTTACGTGACAATAAAACTAATTTAAGTTTGGAAGAAATTATAGAAGGTTTTTGTCAAGCTTCATGTTTAGATAGTATGTTGGCTAATGTTTTGCGTGAATATTTATTTTATTATAAGCAAAAATTTGTGTATGATTTATGTAATAAATGAGAAAAAGTAGTCAAGTTTTTTTTATTTCATCAATTGTTGGTTAAAAGAACAAGTCAATGAACTACCAAATTTTTCATCATGTTTTCAAATGTTTTAAGTGATGACATTTTTTTATTTCAAACAAATTATTACTTTAGCAAGATTTGAAGAAAAAAAAATATTTTACTTACCTCTTTTTTGCTCAACACTATACAAAGCTGGGGGTTCACTATCCTCCTCCATTGTAGGCATAATCGCATTTTCAAAGAAAATACCTAATATTGTAATCTTTCAAAAACGCACGTTGAGTTTGACTTGGATTGCACCGTTTTTGAAGTTGACCCAATTTGGGGCGACTTCAGATTTTTGTATTCACATTGATTTTGTTGTGAAATGTGAACACAAACAGCTTAATTAACTTTAAAATATTTCAATATTCTTGCAAATGGATTATTGTAATAAAACGCAGGAAATAATTTGATTTTTTCTATATTTGAAATACCTTCCCTAAAATACATCAACAAAAAAATATATATATACATATTTTGAATTATAAACAAGTAGTTAAATATTAGGCGAAAAATGGTGCATTCAGGTGTGTGTGTGTGTGTGTGTGTGTGTGTGTGTGTGTGTGTGTGTGTGTGTGTGTGTGTGTGTGTGTGTGTGTGTGTGTGTGTGTGCGTGTGTGCGTGTGTGTGTGTGTGTTTGTGTGTGTGTGTGTGTTTGTATGTGTGTGTGTGTGTGTGTGTGTTTGTATGTGTGTGTTTGTATGTGTGTGTGTGTGTGTTTGTGTGTGCGTGTGTGTGTGTGTGTATATTATCAGCAAATTATCTCGGCATTCATCTTGAGTTTGCAGTTCAAAGAGAACATGTGTAAAGTCATTTTGACACCAAAAAAACTTCTGTTGGAATGCATTTATGTAATTCATAAATGGTGAAAATTTCATGTACATGATGAATTTTAAAATTTAATTTACCATAATTACTACATTTAACACAATATTTGAAAGCTTCAAAACAACTAACGCACACAACTAAATTAAAATCAACAAGTTCGTAATATTTCATCCAAATACAGTACGAATCATTATGACAATATGGCTCCAAGTCATAAACATTCAATAATGCTGTACGAAAATCAATATGTCTTTTCAAATTGCTAAAGTCAGACATATAAGCATATTCGAAATCCCATAGAATACATAAACAACCCTCATCATGATTATCATCATCATTATTATCTTCATGACGTTGATAATGAATGATATACGGCCATTTGAAACGTGAATAATTTTGAATAATTTTTTTTGTTAATGAATGAGGTAAAGGAGAGCGGATAAGGAACATTCCTGTAGACCGTATATTCTCACAGATCGTTTTGATGCCACAATTGTTGTAAATTCATTGTACTATCTGTAAACGAGAGAAAATAAAAAAAAAAAAGATGGATAAAAAATTAATTTAGACTATAATGCCCCCACGGTAATGTATCAAATTATTTGGGGATAAGATGACGTTTATCGTCATATGGACTAAGGGCCACTTTTGCCTGCTCTATACTAAAAACGTTATGAGCAAATGATCTGATTGTGCATTGTGTAATATTCTTTTGTTTGGAATTTTTCAGACAATCCACGTAATCCTCAAAGGTTAATTTATTTTTCACAACACTATATTTAACTCCTTTTGCTTTTTTACATACTTTGCCTCCCTGCACTTTATAAGTGTACATTTTTGAACGCAACCCTGCAAAGTGTATGATAATTTTGCCATTTGCTTCATCCTTCATTAGCCCAGGTACCTTTTTATTCACAAGTGGAATGTTAAACTCATTATCTTTCGAATAATCAGACGTATCGTTTGGAAATATGTTTTTTGATGATTTCTTCGTATACATCGTTACACGTTAGTTCATAAATGAAACTATCTGTATCGGTATACATTAACTTGGATCTTTCCGCACCTATTGTGGGAAGCATAAATTCATAATGAAATTTGAACATGCAAGTTTTTGACAGATCCAAAATTGCCATCCCAACATACATTGGTTTATTGAATACAAGTTCGGCTTTTTTCAGTTCAATAGCCATCAAGTTTGAATCCAAAACGGTACGATTCTTTGAGAAATCTTTGTGTAAATCGTGAAGATCCTCAGGGTACTCCAAATCAACTTGTAAAATATAACCTTCGGGATTGTCATCAGGAATTTGAGTCACATCAATATTCGTATCAACCCATTCGAAGCCTCCATATGGTAAACATTCTGACATTGCCCATCCATATAAGATATTTACATCGAAATACATGATTAATTTGGACGGCTGCGTAGTGTTGTATGTAGACATATACTTGTTATTAGCTTCCGAATATTTGTTACAACAAACTGAAATTCCCCCCTTATACACTTTTCTACAATCATAACCATATCAACGTCTTTTGAAATTTGTAATTTGCACCCGGTATATTTCAACATACAATCCCACTTATATCCTGGCATTGTATAGTACCAGCTGGGGTCCAACCCATAAGTTTTCAAGTCAATTTCACGAAAATTTTCAAAAACGTCTGCCAAAAGCAATATATCTGTTTTCATGTATAAATCGCTATACTCCCCCAAAGTTTTGATATCAAATTGCTGCCAAACATTTCGAGCGTGAGCATACTTCACATCATCAATTTCAAGATCGTTGAGTTTATTGTAAAAATGTTTTTTGGAAGGTATCGAGGAGTTTTTCCGTATTATTAACATAATCGTAGGGGAAAACCCCTTTCTTCTTCTTAATTTTTCATCATCTCATTGTGCAAATTCCTTTTTCAAAGTTTTTAAATTTTTTGCATCCATTGTGGACACCAACTCATCGAGACCGGCTCCCATAAAACGATATGAATCGATAAATCTAAATTTAATGCTAGTTTCACTATCGTATTGTGTGAATGAAATGAATTTTTCTTTATTGATGGGAAGTATGCTCACACGTCCTCGTTTTGCTACATCTTCAATAATAAAATGACTATCGTACCCCGAAAAATTATGGAATGTAATGGGTACCATAAAAAGCTTTTTGAAGACGAGATTACAAAATTGATGACTCCATCCCCTAAACAACCCCGAAAAGTGACAATGATCCCTAACAATGATATCCTTCTTTACAAAAGGTTTCTCACAAATATGACACACTCTAGCATTAACAATATCAGGATTACATATCATTGGTATAATATTTTTGATTTTCGATTCAACAAATTTGGCAATGCTAGCCATTTCATCTGTGAACCATTGTATGCAATCGTTACCCCTATGGCAATTAAACTTGGACAAGCTGTCATCATAAGAGCATTTCAAGTAGTAACCTGCACTGAACGCTTTATGCTTTTCATATTTTGTAGATTTATCTGAAATTTTTTCCTCACAATTTTCGATGGCAGATTCAAAATCAGCATATAAAACGAATGGACATTTTTGTTTATATACATAATTTCGAAATTCTACATAATCAAATCTTGGAAATGAAATTTTACACTCGTTAATATTCTCACACAACCCGATGTATTCATTCAATTTTTGTTCGCTATGAAAATAATTCAAATATCTCTCACAAATAAATGCTTTACCATTATGCTTGCTCAACTGACTTGACAGCAATCTAGACATATTCCTAATCCAGCAATAATGGTATTTAATTTGCGAATCATCTGTATCCAAAGGCAAAGCGTCGTATGCGTTTAATTTAGGGAAATAATTATTTTGAATTATTAACAAATTTACATGTTTATTCAATTTATTTTTAGTCAATCGTGCAGGTACTACTTCATAAAATGCTTTTCCTTTGACAATATTCATATCTGAACTATTTACATTTACAGATATATCATTTTGTTTTTCTAATTTTGTAATGCGGTGAATTGGCATAGGAATTTCCAAACCCTCTGTATTCAAAACTGTGTCATAATTTGGATATGAAGATGCACGTGAAATATTCCCTTTGGGAGGGTACAAAGCACTCACGATTGCTCTAAAAAAATACGCATCATCTTGATTATCAATATTGATGCATGCATTCCTATTTTGAATTTCTTCAGGTAACCATATGAACCCTGAACCGTTGCCTATTTCGTATTTATTTATTGATACCTCAAGCAAAAAAATTTTACTCAATGCCCACCCTGAGTCTTTTTTTTCAAATTCTTCTAATTTGTTCAAAATAACATCCACAACATGTTTATTGTACCAAGCAGTCAAGTCAGTGCCCAAATCAATGATTGCATTAGGAGTATTGAAAAATTTTCGATCGACTATTTCGCCGTCATTTGACTTTTTTATGAAATCCCCCAACAACGTCATGTTCACTTCAAAATTTTGGAAATTCTTGATTTAAAAGGAAAATATGCATCACTCAAAAATTTTCGGACTTCTTTGTGCCCCAAATTTATAATTATACCCGTCCTCACTCTATCAGTGAAAATTGCATTATCATTTTCCCATTTAACTCTACTGCTTCGTTTCAGCCCCGATCCAATGTATTTATCATTTTTCATAACGTTTATTATGCATCTAATTCGCTTCAATTCCCCAATTTTACTAACAATTTTCTTTTTTTCCCCTACCAAAAATTGAATTTTTTTCATTGCCAACTCACATTTTCTAATATGTCTACTTATCAAATTTAAAGACGTTCATGCAATGGCACTTGAATAATTTTGCTTGATCGCCTCAAGTAATGTATCAATTTGCGTTAAAGTTTTTGAAAACACCATTTTTAACTAATGTTTCAACTTACGTGAATTTATATGAATGCTGATATAAAGGTGACAGCAGCAGCAGATGGATGTTTGCTGGAAATGCAGGAATGCTGCAAAGATGAGGCTCGCTGGAACTGCAGGAACGAAGTGAAGCTTGCTGGAATGACGAAGTGGCGAACTGAGATGATGCCCAAAGGAAAGCTTGAAGAAAAATGGTGCTGCTGTGATTAGGGAAGGTGAATATCTATCTGAAAATGAACTTTTTGCACATACAAAGAAACAAAGACTAATGAAAAAAAAACTACCAACATTAATTTTCTATGATCTCAAATGAAGCAGCAGGCTTTAGTTTGCCCACTTCTATCAATCCTTTGAAGATGATGGCGTATTTCTCAGTGGAAAATTCTTCTAAATACGGTTGATATCCCTCAGTCACGCGCTGTGGTAAAAACACCACTTGCTCCCCCAAATCCACCAAAATCTCTTCTCCAAACGGACTTCGAACAATTTTCGCAGAGAATATTCTCTGCGGCGCCCCTACAGGTAAATCCCTCAATTTCGTGATGGGTTTCCTGGCCACAACTGAACTCTCGTTCACTTTCTGTAAATTCATCTGAAAAAACCCACCAGAATAAAAAGCTTTTGCTATAAAGAAAACACGCAAAAAATTTGAAAAAGAGTTTTGTAATTCGAAAACAATTAAGTCGCTTTGAATTACAAATTGAACGAAAAACGAAAATGCAAAAACCAAACGTAAAAACGTGAAAATAACTTCATCTAAAAACATTTAATTGAATTCATTTGAAAAGCTCAAACTAAAAGCACTCAAAAACCGAACATGAAAACATTTATTTCAATTTAACTGAATAACACTTTCATCACATGATAAAAAAATTTATGAAAAACTTACTTTGTATTCAGAGATTGATGCACAAAACGAAAAATAACTGAAGATATCTAAGTTGCTTGACTTTTCTCTGGTTGACGATTAACTAACGTTCACCGCGCATTCCAAACTACTTTTATAGCTCTGGTGTGATAGGAAGTGAACATTCAAGAATAGGCCCGATGCACACATCCGATTTTTAACGTACGGTGCCGCTGCGTTTCCGTTGTGGTGCCGCCGCAAGTCAATGCACACCTGGACGGTAAAATACGACACTAGTACGCATTCAGCCGTCGACGATGGGTGTCTATCGAAGAAAGCGTGTCGCATTTATGTACCTTGTATACAAAAAATATCTTTTAAAAGTAAATAGACGATATTTGGTACATCCATTTATTGATTCGAGACCAACAACTGGTAGATTTCATACTTCGTTCGCGGATTTGCGGAAAAATTCGGATACATTTTTCAGTTACTTTCGAATGAGTGTTCAGTCTTTCGACGAGCTTGCTGACAAAATTTGCTGCTTCTTCCGCTACATTCCATATTCCGGATACTTTTTCACTTATCCAATCAACAATTCAATGTCGACATCATCGACATTTTCTTGAGACATTGTATATTTCAACCGGACTTACGATTAAAAACGGGCGTCTGCATCCCCCATTAAACATCAAGGTACTGCTGGCCGGAGTTGCAGGTGCGTTACCGTAGCGGCGCGGTGGGCACTTCCGTGCAAATGTGGCCGCAAGTTAGACGTACGATACCGTAAGGTCACCGGAGGAAGGTGTGCGCTACCCAATATGCAACAATGTAACCAACGCCGTAAATGCGGTACCGCAGCGGAACCGCACCGATAAAAATCGGATGTGTGCATCGGGCCTAACGAAACTGTTGACCTGGATAACCTTAAGTTCGATAAACACATTTCAATGCAAACTAATTATTAATTCCAGCATAATATCCAAGTTTCCTGTTTGCGCGGTTTTTCCATAATTGATAACATCGAATGGCGCGTTTCAATGCCAACTAATATAAAACGAATAACAGAAGTTTATAGCAGAATGTTTGTATGGTAATAATAAAAATAAAATTCAATTTTCGAATATTTCTATTTAAACCAAATTATGTGAAATTCCAAAATTATTTCTTGTACATTTCTAATTAAAATACATGCTAATATTATAGATACGATGATTATAATTCTATAAATGTAATATTCCATTTGCGACTTCTTTTTCCCCTGTCCTGCTGGAATAAATTCGGTGGTTTTTGTGTCTATTTCACGAAGATCTTCAAATATCAGCTTCAATTTATACTTGAATGCTGTATTCTTCGGAATATCGCTATCAAATACTGCTAACTGCCCCTGATTGATCCGAGTTAAACGGATTATTTTCCATTGTGTCCTATTACAACGAGGATCGAAATCATCTGCCTTCACGCATATTGCCATGAATTTCACTCTTTTCGGTACATTGACGTATAAAACATTATTCAATATTGCAGTCAGAAGAATAAAATTTGTTTTCAGTTGAGGAGACATATTCTACAATGCTTGAGGCTGGATTCTTTTTAACGGATATCTCGTTTGCGGTAATTTTCGATTGAACCCTTTGTCTTGAATACCCAAATCAGTCAACTGTTTCACCACATTCTCCTTTTCTTCATAAAATTGAATATCTTCCTTTAACTCTTGGACACGTCTAGAAAAATCTTCAACCTGTATTCTGTCTGTATTCTTCAGATGACATTTCAATACTGATTATTTCAACTGTTCAATGGCAATAACATACTTTCCAAAAATGAAGTTACCTAAACCTCTCCCCCACCTACCTGATGATGAATACCAAAAAAAAGAAGCAGAGTCAAACTGACACGAAACGAAACGTACTGCAGCGGCGATTCTCTTCAAAAATGTAATCAAAATAGACGTTTTTCGCGTTCCGAAAAACAACTGAAAATTGAAGAGCTTAAACACGCAAAAATGCAGCCCCAATAAACGTTTTCGCTTTCTAAAATTAAACATAAAAAAATGTCTGATACATGCATTTCTTATAGAGATTTGACATTTTAAAATTGCTGAAAATACACGTTTTCGCGTTCGAAAAAACAACTGAAATTTGAGTACGCTCAAACACGTAAAAATGTCACAATAACCGTTTTTTTTACGTTCGAAAAAACAGATAAAATTTGAAACGGTAAAACATGCAAAAATGCGACTAAAATAGACGTTTTATAAGGTCAGTTTATTTCTTCTCTTCATATTTTTTGATGATATACTTCAATATGTCCTACAATAGCTCAATGATGTGTTTTTTCTTTAACCTCCATGTTTCTCCTCTTAAATGATATGTTGGTACACCTGGTATACCACATTTGACAAGCAGTCGTCATGTTTTTTTCTCTTAAATAATATATAAGACATCCTATACATATTTTTGCTGAATACTTTGGAGACTACTTGGAGACAAGGCTAGCGTCACTCGCTACCAACCAAGAGGACGATGGTTCAAACCTCTGCTGCTGAAATCTTTTTTCCTTTTAAATTCAATTCATAATATGTGTACGCCACGCTCTATTGGCAAAATGTTATCAATCTACTCGACTACGTCACACGATGAATGCGAAGCAGCGACGGCCGACTTTCTAGCGTTTGGCATGCTTGACCGTACTGCGCATGTGGTCTTGGATCTCTCATAGGTGATCTACTTACATGAGAGCGCTTTCGAAAGCAGTCTGCTATCATCTTCACAGCTGTACTCAACACAGTTTGATCACTCCTGTAATGTTCTTTAACACATAGCAATTACAGTTTGTTCCAAATTCACTATGCATTGACTTAATTAATACCCTACATTTTTTTATCAACAGTTGAATTGGTGTTTGTTATACAAAAAAATTGTTAAATCAGTTTTTTGTATGTCAATATCCAATTGTTCCTGCAATTGTTCTGTTATAAATGAAGTTTGCGACCCACAATCTAGCAGTGCTCTAATTTCATGAACATTATTGAATTCATTAGCAGCAAGTATAAGAGCAGTTGATAAAAGAACCTGTTGAGGAATTGGAATCGCTACGCCACTGTTTAAAACAGTCGAAGTGCTTGGTTCCACATGTTCCACGTTACCTGATGAACTAGCCGCCTGCACCACCTCATTTGTATCATGCAGATTTGTATTGTGCCATTCTTTGCATTCTTTACATGGCCCAAATTTACATCTTCGTTTTGAATGGCCAGCTCGCAAACAAATATAACAAAGATTCGATTTTTTGACAAAATCTCTTTTTCGAGATATGTTCAAATTGAGAAACTCTTAGCAAACGTAAATTGAATGAGTTTTTTATAATAAGCGCACATACCGGGTGGCTACGGAAGTATTGCCTACGGAATATCTCAGTTATTGTATGAAGTAGGTTTGTGAAATCTGGAGCGTCGATATAATGATATAAGAGCTAGAATTTGAGCATATTGACATGTCGAAGTTAACTTCCGGTCTGACTGGAAGTAACATCAACTCTCTTATTTTAAATGGAAACCCTATTTTTTTTCTTTTGGCTTTATTCAGCATTCAATTCCCTTTCTAATGACATATCACAAGTTGGTATCTAACCAGAAACTAGATCAGAAAAAAATTATTATTGAAATTCACCGAGTAGGCCGTGGAAGCAAAATGAAAGCCAAAAATTGAAAAGTTGGCTATGGAAACCATACGTCACTTGATAACAGTTGCTACTACTGTGATATTTTATTTTCATTCGTCGGCGTTATAAAAAGCCGCCAAAAAAATTATTGGAAAAATTGGGAAAAAAACAATACTCTGTAGGTCCATAACTTAAATAGGAACATATAACTTTTTCTTGCCTGTACTATTCAGCATAACCATTCCTTTCTAATGATATAATAGAAAGTAATTTTTTGAAATAAAATACCAAAAAATCCAATTATTATTCTTCAAATAACAAAACAGATTATCGCCATACGCAAAAATAACATTAAAAATGATGTGGAATGATAAATTATACCCTGTAGGTTCTAGGTTAAAAAGGAACATAAACGTACTTGGTCTGTGCCATCGTCCATATCTACCTATGGACGATGTTTGTGCAATTCAGAATAATCATTCCATTGCAATAATCATTCGAACCAAAATATTAATAAGTAGGCTGATTAAGATGTATTTTGGAATGAAACAAAAAAGAAACGAGGGCTCTCACGAACGCTGCTATCCATATTATTTTGACGTTCGAACTAGTGTTTTTGATTCTGCCATTTTAAAAGGGTTTGGAAATCGAAATCAGTTAGTGGAATATTCAAAAAATGCCCCGTTATTCACGAACCGAACAAATTGACAGGCTTCTCATTTATGGTGAATGTTTAAAAAATTCTTATGCCGCTGAACGATTGTATTTAGAGCGATATCCAGGGAGGCAGTAACTGTCAAGAAGGTATTTCCAGTGGCTTGAAGAAAAATTAAGAACTGAGCCTGATGTTCACGAAGACCAAGAAGCATTTGTTATTAATGAGGAAACTGAAATTAATGTATTAGCTTCAGTACAATATGACAGCACAATTTCCTCAAGGCAGATTGGCGCCGAATTAGCTATAAGTAAGGACTCTGCTAGGAAAATTTTGAAAAAACATCGATTTAAATCCTTCAAGTATCAGTTGCATCAACATTTGTATGAAAATGACGGTGAAAGGCGCCTGGAATATTGTAATTGGTTTCTTCGACAAAATGCTGAGAATCACCTATTTAACTATTATATCTTGTTTACGGACGAGTCAAGATTTACCAACAATGGATTATTCAACAGGAATAATACAAGGTAGGTACTGTACTTTATTTGGATTATTGTCGATCGTCGAAGTGTAAAGTGCTAAAAGTGTGAACGGTCTTTTGTTTCAGGTACTGGGCGATAGAAATCGAGCACCGGTTTCGACAAGGTGGCTTTCAGAAGAGATTTGGTGTGAATGTTTGGGCAGGACTAGTTGGAACTCATATTGTTGGCCCCATTCTTTTTCAAGGCCAACTAACCGGAGAGAGATACTTCAATTTTTTAACGAATGAAATTTCGGAATTCATTAACAACCTACCAGCGGAAATAACTGAGAGAATGAACTTCCAGCAAGATGGAGCCCCTCCGCATAATTCAAGAATAGCGAGAAATTATCTTCAAAATCGCTTTCAAGAGAGACTTATAACAACCCATGGTCCAGTCAGGTGGCCACCAAGGTCACCTGATCTTACTCCGTGCGACTTTTTTCTATGGGGGCATCTTAAAAATAGGGTGTATTCCACACAGCCTACAACTCTACATGAGCTAGAAGTAAAAATTCGTAGAGCTTTCCAAGATATCACGACCCAAATGTTGAGAAACGATTTACATGAAAATATCACCATAGTCAATAAATGTATTGACGCTGAGGGAATGCATTTCGAACATTTGTTTTGAATTTATTTTATCTTTAATCCTGTCAATTTGATTTTTTTTTTCGATAAATTTGTTTTTTTGTCATTTGAATAATAATAATTGGATTCTCTGGTATTTCATTTCAACAAATTACTTTCTATTATATCATTAGAAAGGAATGGTTATGTTGAATAGTACAGGCAAGAAAAAGTTGTATGTTCCTATTCAAGTTATGGACCTACAGAGTATTGTTTTTTCCCCAATTTTTCCAATATTTTTTTTGGCGGCTTTTTATAACGCCGACGAATGAAAATAAAATATCACAGTAGTAGCAACTGTTATCAAGTGACGTATGGTTTCCATAGCCAACTATTCAATTTTTTGCTTTCATTTTGCTTCCACGGCCTACTCGGTGAATTTCAATAATAATTGTTTTCTGATCTAGTTTCTGGTTAGATACCAACTTGTGATATGTCATTAGAAAGGGAATTGAATGCTGAATAAAGCGAAAAGAAAAAAAAATAGGGTTTCCATTTAAAATAAGAAAGTTGATGTTACTTCCGGTCAGACCGGAAGTTAACTTCGACATGTCAATATGCTCAAATTCTAGCTCTTATGTCATTATATCGACGCTCCAAATTTCACAAACCTACTTCATACAATAACTGAGATATTCCGTAGGCAATACTTCCGTAGCCACCCGGTATAGTTAGAAGAAGACAACCATCTCATATTGTTATGCTTCGAATGCTAATTTACTATGGAATTACCTTTAGATTCTTGCTTATTCATATGCAGATTATTTTTGGAATCTAAAGTATCAATAAAATTGGCACGTCTACGCAAAAATGTTAAAAATGTATCTATGGTCGGTGGATTTTCTTGTTTTATAGTCTCTCTCTTCCATTCTAAGTTAGAAGCTTTATCTAGTTCATTAGTAAGCCAAAAAATCAATAAAGGATCCCAATTGTCGATATTTTGTCCCAATTGCTCAATAGAACCCAAATGTTTACTGATATCATCCGTTAAAATTTGTATTATTTTGGAAGTTGGATTATGTATGCTTTCAATGAAGAAAATTGCTTTAATATGCTCAATAATCAACTTTTTTGTATTGTCAAATCTACTTGTTATTGTAGTTCAAGCTACTTCATAATTGTCTGTCGTGTATTTAATTTTAGGAATTGAAGCGGCTGCAGTTTCCTCAAGTGCACTGCGTAAATAGTAAAACTTTTGTATTTCGCTAAGTATTTTATTCTCGTGAATTAAACTTTTGTGAATATCCCTGAATTCTAGCTAGTCCTCATATTTTCCATTGAATTTTGGTGGAGAAATGTCAGGCAATTTTATACCGTCCCTGGATAAATTACTTGAATGCCCTGAATGTGAAATTGAATTATTTGATCGAAAATCATCAGTTTTTCCAGTATATTTTCGTGAAATACTTTTAGAGAGTGTTACAGCCCCATAATAGGAATTTCCAAATTGCTCTCGTTCTTTTAATTGTTCGTCAATCTTAGATTAATTCTCTAGCATCTCAATTTCAACTTGATATTCATTAAAATCATCTAAGTAATTTTCAGCTAACCTTTCATTTAATTTGATAATATCTAACGTATCAAGTTCTGTTTTGGCAAAAATGTCGTTCAGAAAATTCGTAAAAATTGTTCGTTTACTTTTCACCGCGCCCTTTTCCTAATTAGTTGTTTAAGTTCTTCCATTTCCTATTACAGGATGCTTCCTGAATCTTAAGTTGAGGTATATTACAGGATGATTTCTAAATATTCCGCTACAACTTGATGTTTACAGTATCTGTAAAAATTATGTAAAGTAACGACAAAACCGACAATAGCTGAAATAATTTCGTACAACTCCTAATGAAATATATTTATCCAACACATGACAGTTATGACCGTCATTGTTAATGTCATTTCAGACAAGTAAACTATCAAATAACCAACTAGTGTGTTAAAATCCATAACTCACAGAAATTAGGGCAAGATATGGTTGACTGGTGGAACGACCATCAAGAGTTAGTGAAATTTATCTTCATTCACATTGTAACGAAAATTTGTTCCACTTATTTACAAAATCGTACTAGAAGCGACACCTAATAACGTACACGTAAACTTGTCTGAAGAGTAGACAACAGAATTCTCTCACTAGCTAGGACGTCTAGTGACAGCTGATAGCTGAACTTGCCTAGGGGTGAATTTCATTCGTAGATAGCCCCATCTAAGGACATCTGGGTTGATAGCGTTGGGTTCGTATAGATGTCACTGACATATATACAATGTCGGTAATTGAGTTTGAAAATTGAAAAGGAAGATCGCCCACTTCTTAGTTTGGCTGTCGAAGTGTAAACAACTCGCTTGAGGGTGTGAATCAGGTCACGGTAGTGAATTTAAATCCACATGTATTGATGCCATCATAAGTATTTCCTGATAAACCCTAGGTGAAACATACTTGGAATGAGATTGTCGACTAACTCCAATCCAGAAGATGGTCTCAATTCAAATCGAAATTAAGGTCTGGTAACCTGTTGAGGAACCATCGATTGTGGCTGTCTGGTTAATTGAAATCCAGTAATTAGTAGTTCGATGATGATGATAATACATTTATAAATCGCCTGGGGCAAATTCTGAGGTGTGATCAAGTGAGGAAGTGAATTTACCGAGAAACCTGTGAGTCACAAATAAAATATTTATTTGTCCGTGCTGTTTGGCGGAAAACGACACCATTTCATCAAGCTGAAAACTCTATCTTTTAGTTTACGTTCACCGTCAAGTTAAACATTTTATCAAGTTTAACATACATATCGGAGTGTTAACCTCAAAACGTCTCTCACTCTCTCTCTCTCACACATTTTAATGGTCATTGCTTCCTGCTCAGGCGCATTCGACCAGTCTCCCAATATGTGTTATGCAAGAATCCGTCCTGCCCCGGCCTCTAACCGGCGTAAATAACACGGGCTTCGTCGGGGGGTTGAGGATTGTCGTGCTCGAAGCAATAATCTCACCCGTAATTCAGTATTGGACATTCACAACATATAATCTCATTCACACAAGTGTTCTGGTTAGGCTTTGTTACTAACTCCATACGCCACCTTAGAAGCAGCATATTTATTCGTAGTCCCGTCAACCATGAAACGTGGGAGAGTCATTCTTCAATGAACCAGATATAGTTTCTAAAGAAAAAAGATCTGCCTCATTGGAGAATCGAACCCACGACCCACAGATCGTGAATCCGAGCGCTTGGCCACTGCGCTAACTTGGTCGCCAACCTCAAAACGTCAATTTTCATTTTCGGGACAACTAACCTCCAAACTTGTGGACTTTAAAAATCATTGACATTTATCGATCTCTATTTCTATTTCTCTTTCTATTTTGTATTTATAAATATATCACATTTTGGTGTTTCCCAAATTCATTGAACAACATTTTTATACTTGAATTCATCTTCACAGATTTGATATAAATGATAGATCTAACCTCACAATATTGTTTGAATATCAAGGTGTTACTCTGACACTACATAATTTTATACAATTTGTTATATATATTTTTTTGAAATATTGTTTTCTTGATGATCTGGTTACAGAAGGAAGTTATTTTTATATTTTCTAATATCTCATTATTGATTAGGTATTTTGTACTGTTTATTCCTGTTTAACTAAAAATTGCTGGCGTCCAAGCCAGTATTTCTAAAAGTTCAAAATTTATAAACACTTACTTGCCACATAAAAAATCCGAAACTGACAATATAGTCCAAAGGACCTATGCCGTTCTCTGCTGAGCAGTCCGAGAAATCAAAGTAGCCCTGACTACGTTACAACATTATTTTCGTTTATTGTTTTCATTAGGGAGAGAATGTGATGTATTTATAGGTACATCTGTATAAATAAGATCACCCTGTCGTTGATCATGCCGGATTATTATAAAACTTTCCCAAAGTGAAAACTTCAAGTTATTAAGTGTCCCATTAAAAGTTATTGCAGGTTTCTCCAATATAGGAGAATACTCTCCACAGTAACCAAAATCTTATATTGGTTGTAAGACGTAGGCATTTCTTTCTCGAATGATTTATACCGAGTACAAATAACAAAACAATATTTTTATATACGTGCTATCTGCTGAAGAGGCTCCATTCAGCAGAAAAAATCTAATTGAGAGCCACCATCAGCGCGTCACACCGAATAGTCGAATATATTCCTATCCCTACGCAGCAAAGGTTTGTAGGCATATTCCGTGTGACACAGACTCATGGTACACGCCCTTTTCTCCTTTGTTTCTGTAGCTTCATTTCTGAAATTTGGAACACTGAATATGCTCACTATAGGGCACTTTTTCACCTACTTATTTGAAAAAAAATCAATTTCTGTTTTTTTCGGAAATGACATCAACTTTTGATTTTCAAATGGGACACCCTGTATAACATTACATTTTTGAAATCTGCATAATATTCTGAATCCAATGATACTTCATAGTTAATATTTCATTCGTCAAAACACCCATTTTATTTTTCGATCTAGAGAGCCAGCCATGAACTCCCTAAAATTATTCTAAATAATCAAAATAATGCTACAATATCGTAATTTCGATTCAAAAAGTATTGTGGTTCGAAATACGTGCCAAAAAATTAAACCAAAACCCTTTTTTACTGGAAACTCCGTTTTTTCAAATGGTACCATAATGGTATTCTGACGTCATTCGAAATGACTATCGATGAGGTATTAATCCATATAAACTTTATTCTATATAACTAATACGATCACGATTATGGAGTTCACACAAGTTTAAGTATCTTCTCGGTTCAATAACAATAATGTATCAAGTATCAATCTTTTTAATTCATCATGTCATTCCATTTTTTTGGAGGTAATGTAACAACACCTCGTTTATCAGCGAATACATTTTTCAATTTCAACAAAAACGATTTTGTTTGAAAATGTATCGAGTTGAATTCGGAAATTTATGTTCTGAATAAATCCCGAGAGCTTTTAAGCTCGAGGGTTTCATTATTTGAACATAAATCTTCGATTTCAACGAGATGAATTTTCTAAAACAAAAATGTTTGAGTGGAAATTCCAAAATTTGTTCGATTTTTTAAACGACGATCGAGTTATATTTGATCACATTATTTCCCAAATATGTCAATTAACTAATAACATTCATTCCAGCACATAATTATTTTTATTGAATTAATGAACATAATATGTCACACGACTTGCATAATGTGTGGCATACATTCAGGCAACTGTCCATGCAGTTTATTCACAAAAGGAACAAAGCGGGTTTATCAGCGAATAAATTTTGACAGATGTGGGAAATAATCGTAAAAATTATCCTGACCAAAAATCACTGTAGTTCCCAAATTTGCACAAAATCGTCGAGTCATTTGCTGAAGGATGAAAAATTCCTAAACAAAAGCTGTAGGCGTAAAACCGATTCCCGATTTACCAAGGAAGTGTTTGCTCTTAATAGTCATACTTTGAAATATGACTATCATTGAACATTATAGATCGGCCGGCAATGACACATTTTTGAAACATTTGTTTGATGAATGAGTTTTTGAAGTTAGGGTCATTATAGGTTTTTGAATGTACTTAACAAAATAAGATTGCTCGCATGCAGCTCCGTCCCCATACAAATTTTAAGTAGCATTAGAAATTAATGTCATCAAACGACTTTTAAATGTAGTTATGCAAATCAGATTCACTCACAATTTGAACTGCTATCTCTGAACAATAATTCAATGTATGCTTTCTTACAGGCTCAATTTTGGTGTATCACGAAAATAATATTTGCATACAATGGCGGCTTACAGATGCATTGCATTTGTTTTGGTAACATGCAATTTTTTTTGTAATGAGTTGGAACAATTATTCAACGCTTAACCCATTCCTTTCCGTTGTACTCATCTGAGTACAGTGTTGGAAAAAAATATTTTGTACATTTATGTACCCTGTTGGTATAACTACGACTATTTTGTTTTATAAATAATGCTGTCATGATAGTCAGTCAGTCAATATTGCTCCCTATTCATATTACTGCATATGTTGTATTGGTGTGATTACTTCTATTGAATCCTTGCCACAACAACGAACTTGCTTTCTCTCGAGAACCCTGCTCAACATACAGGATAAAAATCAACAAATTAGAGCCATATGTAGGCGAATTTCCAATATTAAACACTACCGAAATTTTCTCCATACAGTTTTCCACCAAATAATATGAATGACAAACACATATGCTCCAGATGTTGTTAGCTTAGAAATTATTTCGCAAACTGCGCGCCAGAAAGTAAACACGGACTATACAAGGGGGTAAGTAATATTCAGTTTACATACTTTTTGTACATTTTGGTTTCTATCATTATACATGTACATTGTTTGTTTGTCTATGTTTGTTGGATGAGCTTAAAAGTAATTTGCGAGATATAATCTCGGATTAAAAAACCATCTTGAACTGGATGCTTAGGAAAAATATTTTTTAATTTCGCTACTGCTGTAGATAACGTCATCTCCTCCAGACAAAAAAATGCCATCGATATGGTTATTACTCCTACAGACAGACGAGGAAGATATTGACGACGAGTGTATTCAAGAGAAAGATGTAATTTTCCCCAACGATGTTCTTGAAGAAGTTGAGGTGCAGTTAGGTGACAGCGACAGTGAAAGATCACCGCTCATGTAGTGTTTTCGAAAGAATTTAAATTTGATAGACAGACAACTTTGAACTATTCCGAATTTGTATATTTCCATAATGATGTTTCACGACTGAATCTGAAACAATATATATTAGTGTTCAGTTGGTGTCGTAGATTTTGGTATACAAAAATACCATTGAATTAATTTTCGTATGTAGTCTCTTTACGTCTTATTATTACTCATTGTATAGAACTCAAACCGTATATTATTACGTTGTTTTAACCATTGACGCCCTTTATTCGTTTTCTTGAAAATAATATTGAGAATTTGGATACGCCCATACGACAATTTTGTAAACTACGAATAACAAATTCTGATTTTTCCACTTTGTTGTGGAGTTGAATCAGCTTTGATGATTTTCTTTTATTGAATTTAAAAGGCTTGACTTGGCAAACCTGAATATGACCACCAGAAATGCATACTCTATATTTGTGTGTTTAATATACAAATCATTCATTGACTGTGGAATGAGTTTCAATCACATCATTTTGTAATTTTTTGATAATGTTTAGCAGGAGATACTCTGCTTGTGACCAGGGTTGATACGGTACGTATCCTGTGAGATGCAATGCTTGACATGCAAAAAAATCAGCGATGTATGTCATGAGACACGTTGCAACGTATATAGTAGTGAAGAAATATCACAACTTGGAAACATTCATTCTTTATCCCTCTCCCAAAAATACTACAGTTCGGCAGGGAATGAATATTGTAATATTTGGAATTTCAAATAATTCAAAAACATATCATGTTCTAGTTCTTGTATTCCATTACTTCAATTGAACTATTAATAACTGATCTATAGCTTCGTCTTCTAGAACTCTAAAATGGAGACTGAACCGCTTTCTTTTCCGACTCAGATTCAATGGAAGTTCAGAGTTTTCTTCATTTGAGTCGTCTTATCTCTGCCCAGTATCTTCTTTCCGGTCCTCTGTTCTCCCATTCGTTACATCAATGTGTATTCTCTTCAAACTTGTTAGAATTCCACATCGTGAGACATTTTCGAAATAGGAACAGTCCTAATTGAAATTCTGCTAACTACTTGGTAGCTGGCAGAAAGAAACAACATCCATTGACTAGACACGGGGCGATGTATCTCATTGTATACAAATTACTTATCTGGCAATGTATGTTGTGGAATACATATTTTTTCAATTAAGATTTAATATTTTGTAAAATGAATTCAGTATTGAAAATACATGACACAAGACCTCCACAACAAGATATACCGATTTTTTTAATGATTTTCCCAAATGTAGATGAAATCGTTTGCATGAGTGATTTCAACATCAATCTCCTTGAATATGATGATAGCAACGTTTACTAGAGCTTTTCGAACTGACTCAAATTATAGACTACCTTACGAGGATAACTAATAATTCTACCGCTCTTCTGGATTTCATAATCACGAATGAAAGAAATGAAGTAAAGTAGGAAGTCATTGATAGTAGTGGTATATCAAACCACCATCATGTGTACTCTGAGTTGCAACTACATGTCGAACAGCACGAACCAAGAATGGTATCTTATAGGAATTTTAGTCACTTTAATGATGATATCTTCAGGAGCGATTTTCTCTGAACTCCTTTTCATATGATCTATATACGATCAGGACAGTGTTGATGAAAAAATCGCTTTTCTTGTGAATTGCCTCGTGAATCTTTTTGACAGACACGTCCCTTTCATAACTTCTAGTGTAACGAAACCGAGAGCTCCTTGGCTAACGCGTACGATGAAAAAAATGATGTCCACCAGGGAGAAGGCTTGAAGGAGATATAAAAAAAGTTAATCCGATATACATTTCAGATTTTACATGAATATGCTTAATTATGTTAACAGTGCCATTAAGAATGAAAAAAGGCGTATTTCACTCAGCAGTCCAATAAAAAACAAATGTGGAGTATGTACATTGAAAAATTTCAAAATCATTCCTGATAAAACAAGTTCATTTCCTCCGCACTTGAAAATTTCAGATGAAAACTCTATTGAAAATAATAAACTACCTAAATAAATATCCATTTTTTATGATATCAATCTAAAAATTGGTACTTCCTTCAGTTTCGAAGAAGTTTACGACTTGTTCGTATACAAAGCCTTATGTGTCATCAAAACAAATGCTTGTGGATGTGATGGGCTGAATATTAAGCTTATCAAATTCTGTTGTCCATATATTGTACAACTGAGATAGTTAATAAGTTTATATCGATGGTGAAAATCTTTCCTAAGAATCCTTTTCCTACTGAGTTCAGAGACTTGAGAGGAATAAGTATTCTGTCAACCTAATCAAAGATTCTGGAAAGAACTATTGAAACACAACTCGGGGGACATTTGACAAGATAATCATTGCTTCCTGCGGTACAATCTGGTTTTCGTAAGGGATATAGCAGCACCACTGCTTTCCTGAATGTTTTTGATGACATTCTCAGGGTCAATGATCAAGGACGATGCACATCATTCAATCTTCTAGATTCCGGTAAGGCAATCGATACAATTAATCACGATCTAGTATTGAATATGGCACTACATTGGGCTATCTGCATCTGCTACAACTTTGAAAAAAAAAATTATTTGTAAATTAGAGAACAGAAAGTGATAATCAATGAAGAAAATTCTCAATTTGAAAAACTCAGATCAGGCGTTCCTCAGGGATCCATCCTGGGACCACTACTATTCAACATATATACATCTGGCATCATTGAGTCCCTTGATGATTGCTCAGTCCGACTTCACGCAGATGATACACCAAATTTATTAAAATTTTTCTCCGCTGAGGAGAATGCATGTGCAACTATGAAAGAGGAAGACATAAAACTCCTTCCTAAAATTGGCTACGCATCACTGTCTCCTAATAAACGCCAATAAATCCAATGTTAATCTTTTTGATCCCAAAAAAACATCGTGATTTCAGACTTTGATGTTAGAGTTAGGTTTAGGTTTGAACGTGAGTGGGCCCATATCAGGCCCTCCACTGCGGCTAATGGACTATTGTGGCTCACCCAATGGTTATATTTCTCCCACTATATCCAATCTCTTAACGAAATTGAGGAGTATGTTGGGAGAACAATTTACCAGGTTCTCTGGCCTTACTGTTGTATTGACAAATGTTGAAAATCTGGTTCTGGCCGCTGCGGGGCATGTACATAAAATGTGCTTAGCCGTTTCATCCTCCTCCATGCATAGGCGGCACTCTGCATCTTGTCCGATTTTATGCATGTGGTGTTTGAGTTTGCAGTGGCCAGTGAGCAAACCTACTATAACTCTGAGATGTGCTCTACTGAGTTCTAGCAGCTTGTCAGAGTCCTGTTTTTTCCTTGTGCAAGCAATAAATGCTTTGGAATGGGCTAGGCCCGGTAGACTACGCCAGTACTCGAGTCTTTTGTTGTCAGCCCAGGATGTTATGACATTCTTGGCAGTGCTATGTGCTATACCGATTACCGGTTCTGGCCCAGTGAACGTTGTTTCGCCCCCCCCTTTTGCTAGGGTGTCCGCTATTTCGTTTCCTTCTAGGCCCGTGTGACCTGGTATCCAGACTAGGTTAACGTTGTTGCGTTGTGTCAGTCGGTTTAAGGTTTCTCTGCAGTTCCATACTGCTCTGGATTTGAAGCAATTTGATTCAAGCGCTTTCAGTGCCGCTTGACTGTCTGAAAATATTTTTATTGTTTTTCGTGTGTGGCGTCGATTTTCCAGCTCCCTTGCACACATTTCAATGGCATATACCTCTGCCTGGAATACCGTAGCTAATTTACCCATACTGAATGAGCGTTTCACTACTGGGTTTATCCCGTATATTCCGGCTCCGACACCTTCCAAAGTTTTGGAACCATCGGTAAACCAACGTTCATTTGCCCTACATAGGTCAGTTTCATTTCGAACCCAGTCTTCTCTTTCGGTGACGTTAGAGTACTTGATTAGTCACTTCTACTAGTCAATGAAGCAAAGAGTCTTGGTATCCTCATCATCGATGTAAATATAAAACACATCAAAGGACTTTTGAAACGGGCTTACTCTACGCTCAGAATGATTAACGGTAATAGACAATCTCTTACATTACCTGTAAAAAAATCTCTATGTGAAACTTTGATTTTGTCACTTTTCAACTATGGTCCAAGTTCAACCAGTCAGTACAAAAAGAAAATTCTGAATGTACAGAACTCATGCCTGAGGCTGATCTATGGATTCCGATGACATCAGAGAATTTATTAGAAACTTCAAAACGCCACGCCGCACAGTGTTGCAAAATTCTGAAAACCAGGCCAAAAATCAGGCAATAAATATTTATTTTTCAAAATTTGTATGAGCATGTTTTAAGGGTCGCTGAATACAAATCCATTGTCATTATTGACAAATTCACAATGACGGACGCAATATGGCGGCTGCTAAATAAAATATGCAGGTTTTTGCTGGTTTCATGGAATAGACGCACTCAATGCACAGTTCCTAAAATATAGCTGTAACTCGACTTCAGAATATGTTTCCCCGACACTTCACACACATTCGGAATATTGATGAAAAATTCTTCGCCAGTGTCCAACATGTTATATATGCCCGCTTGACATACAGCTGAAGAGACTATGTGAATACATATTTTCCAAAAAAACGCAATATATTTCGACACCTAAATCATTGTTCAGAGTCTTTCCGTTTAAAAGTTATAGTCTAAATACTATAGGTCATTTATTGGCCAAGTAGTCGAGATAATTTTAGATGCAAAGTATTATATGAGACCTAGAGGCACATAAACAATTTTCTTTGGGGAATGTTGAATGGATGTCTTTCATTCAACCAAATGCGTTTTCATCATCAATAAAACTGTGTGTGTTTTACAAGGGAATCATCACGGATGTCTATATTGGGGAGTTCAAAAAGAGTCATTCATATCAAAAGTATAATATTATAGGAAACTTTAGAAATTACGAAATTTTAGGCAGATACTGCTTGATAAAAATAAAAGAAAACTTTTGTAAAAATACGAATAGTATAGAGATATTCCAGTTGATGAAAATAAAAATGTTATACTCTTAATTGCAATGATAACTAATTTATATGGTGGACTGCACGAATAGGAAGCCCTTCAACATGAAGCTTGAGTCGAAAAATATTAAAATACTCCTAGAATGTTTTCCTTTTAGTCATAATAATGGAAAAACAATGATGCCCTTTCAACACATAGCATGAAGTGTCAGCTCCATATTAGCCTGCGAGTATTGATGAAATATGGTTTGAATAAAAATTATAAAAATTGATTTTTGGTTAATTTTTCACGGCGATAAATAGTAGAAATATAACTGCTATCAGTTATCAAAAACTGCGGAGACCTGAAGTTCCATTATTATGTTGGAATTATCGAAACCACAGAGTAACATTGCATACATCAGATTTGTTGTTTATTTGAGATAATTGTGAAACGTTCTTTTCTCATCACCGCAGTCGTTATGAAAACACGGTATTAGACCGGTGAGCTTCATTTGGTCAACGCTTGAAAAACAGTTACTTCATTTTTGTGTATTTATAATACAGTGTATTGTTTTCACCAATCTTCTGATAACTATGTTAGTTCCATTTTATATTAATTGAAGTGCTTGAGTGAAATAATTTGGTTTATTTGGAGACAATTTAGGACATATTGGCGATAAAAGTGTAAATAGTTTCAGAAATTATGGAATTTCACATTCAATACATAAATTACGGGGTGTTTTATATATAAAATTGAGCTGTAGGAGTAATACATTTTGTTCGTTGAGGTTGGGAATACATTTTTGTATAGGATTCAGATCGGTTGTGTAGTTTTCAAAATTACTTCAGCAATTGACGAACAATGGCAGACTTTTCCCACACAAAACCGCGCCAGAGATAAGTGAGTTTTATATTGCAAGTCATGGCGAAAATCGTGATAATTTGTTAAATAATACTTCTCATGCCAACACTCGGGATGGATTTCAAAGGGCAAGTGAAAATTCATATTTTCTTTAGTATTCAAAAGGGGTGTCAAGTTATTATATGAAATATTTTTCAAATTATGAAGTGTATGAGAAAGCAGTATGAAAATCATGTGTTATGAATGCAAATAAAAAATGCAGGAAAAATTTCAAAATCGAAGTTTTTAACGAAAAATGTTTTAAATGAGATAGTCTATAAAAAAATAATACAGGAATATTTTCTTGAAAATATCAATAAGTAGATAAAAAAATTTCGGAGAATGAAAGTGAGATAATAATAATGATGATTGAAAAAATACGTACCGAAGAAAACGACGGTTGTTAGTTTAGAGAAAAAAATTATGGCATCTTCCAGATAAAAAGTTGGTAAACATAACAAAAAGTATATAGAGTGTTTCTAAATACGTCGTTAAAATAAAAATGTGGCGGTTCAACGGGGTCATAGCCTTTCAACGTGTGATTCAGACAGTCTTGGAGAAATGACTGGCCGCATACTTGCAATAAATGGGAATTAATCAGATTGGTTTCAATTAAAAAGTCTCATGTCTAGAAAAAAATAAAGTTGCCTAACCCTCTCCCCACCCACCTGATAATGAATACCAAAAAAGAAACAGAGTCAAACTGCATACATGTGATCAAAATAGACGTTTTTCGCGTTCCAAAAAACTACTAAAATTTGAAACGCTTAAACACGCAA
This sequence comes from Chrysolina americana, assembly GCA_958502065.1. NCBI lineage: Eukaryota > Metazoa > Arthropoda > Insecta > Coleoptera > Chrysomelidae > Chrysolina > Chrysolina americana. The sequence continues at coordinate 33,975,080 of OY293421.1, read as the reverse complement.
AAATTAAATCACAATAAACGTTTTTCGCGTTCTGAAAAACAACCTGAAATTAAACCGAAAAAGCTGCATGTTTACATGTATATCTTATGGAGATTTGACACTTCAAAATTGCTCAAAATACACGTTTTTGCGTTTGAAAAAACAAACTGAAATTTGAAACGCTAAAATATGCAAAAATGTGACTAAAACAGACGTTTCATAAGGTTATTTCAGTAGTTCATTCTGCTTCGATCAAACTGACAATGTTTCACTCTGCCTGTCTCCTATCTCCTATCACCGAAAAAGAAACAGAACCAAACTGGCACATACTGGGTATAGCACGTTAAAAATTAAGGACCACATCAGTGGTTGATTTCTTCTCTTCATATTTTTTTGATTATATACTTCAATATGTCCTACAATAGCCTATAGTTTTTGAAAAGGATCGGAAAATGCTAACAGAGTTTTCTGAATTTTCTTCCGATGTCAAAATTTAAACGTTCAATCTTCGGGCAAACCATCGAACGGAACTGAAATTTTAAAGTTGAAATCGATGGAGCTTATATCTCTCATATCCCGAATGCTACTTTTCTTCTTTCAAAATAAAAAACGATAATTTCCGTAAAAAGTGGCACCGTAACTGAACCATACCTAACCATACTGCGCTAAGCGTAAACAAAAACGGTTGCACAAAAATGGTTGCATGAAAACGGTTGCATACTAAAACGGTTACACGAAAACGGTTGCATGGAAACGGTTGCACGAAAATGGTTGCACGCTTGAAACGCGCAAGCAAAACGGTTGAAACATCCACACAAAAACTCGAAATGTATGTTAAACGCACGTTATCGGGAATAATCATCCCTAAAAACGATATTTCTGCTTCTGCTGACAAAATTACATAATTTCCTCATTATACAATGTTAGAGTACCCGCACGTCGTTGTATCTTTACTAATAACGAAGTTAGCCTTCTATGCCCTTCTGGCATTGGAAAATGCTTAAATATGTTTCTTGACATCGAAACAAACCCATTGATGCCAAAATCATCGGAATCGGACAACCGGAAGTGGTCACTTCACTTGCATATTTGAACTCTCCTCGATGTGGACAATCCGAATTCACTATTACTTTTCTTCTACCTCAATTTTTTCAAGTCGGAAGTGCTTCTTTTTTGATGATTCGTACAGATCCAAAATATCGTTAATGCGTTTATTGGACACAGATGGATTTGATGTACTTATTCCTTCATGATGTCAAATGGTGGTCATGTTTTTTTTCTCTAACCGTCTTTTTCCACTTCCGGTGATATTTTTTCAAAACACACGGTAGATGTTTTCTATTTATGATGAGACAGATGACAGATGCAGCCATCTTTTTTCCAAAAGCAATGATAATTAAATTAAAACGTACTTTATATATTTTCCCCTATAAATTTGTGAGACGTCCCTAAAAAACTATGATGAGTGTTGACATCAGAAGCAGCCATGTCTTTTTTAACTTGAATCCCCATACCCTCAATAACGTATTTTTTTCTTTGTCCTTCATGTTTTTTCACTTAAATGATCTGTTGGTTCAGTTGGTATACTAAATTTGATAAGCAGTCGCCATGTTTTTTCTCTTAAATAATATTGTATGACGTCCTATATATATTTTTGCTGAATACTTTGCTACCCCCATTGCCCCAATAGCCCATTCTCCACATGACATTTTACACACACACGCAGCAGTCACGTATATTCTCTCAAGTTATGAATTTTGAAACACCCTGTATACACTATGTCCGAATACTTCGCTATCCCCATTACCCGCAATGACTCATTTTCCACCTAGCATTTGACACATAAATGCAGTTTTTTTCTCTTAAATGATATGTTTTGAGACGTTCTGTATACATTAATTTTTATATATCCCATTTTCTCACCATCTAATACGAACTCTCAGTGAAGTCATGGCTAAGGTTGAGGACTACCAAACAATTGGACGATGGTTCAAACCTCGTTCTCGGAAATCTTTTTTTCTTTTAAATTCAATTATTTGAAAAATATTCATACTGAGCTCTCTATTGGCAAAACTTTATCTTTCAAAGGGATCTACAGCGATGAACGCGGAGCAGCGACGGCCGACTTCCTATCCGACTTCTACCGATCTCCTCTATCCAACTCCGAGTATTCCCCCGATGGCGTTTGGCATGCTTGACCGTACTGCGCATGCGGCTACAATCCCCGCATAGATCATCTACTAGGGTAACTAATTTTTTTCAAATGGAATACCCTATTTGTTTTCATTGCAATCAATTCAGCGACGCCTCATTACTTATGTCTCCAAATATCAGATTTTATATTGATGCAGTTTTCGAAATATGACAACATGGCTTTTTCGTTCATAAGTCTGGGAACGTTCCAATATTTTCATTACGGCTCAAAAAATATTCGTGAAATTTTACACAAGATAGTTTTTGATGATGCCCGATTAAATGGTGATATCGGCAATGTTGCCAAATCAAAAGTTTTTCAGATATTGAGGGTAACTCAGTTTTTCCAAATGGAAAACCCTATTAATTTTCATTGCAATCAATTCAGCGCTCCGTCGTTACTTATGTCTGCAAATACCAGATTGTGAATTAATGTGGTGTTTGAAATATGAGAACATGGTTCGTTGAAATTTCTGCGAATGGTCCAATATTTTCAAAGGGGCTCGAGAAAATCTCATGAATTGTTAAACAAAATTGTTTTTGTTAAAACAACTTTTTTATAATTGAATTCTTTTCCTGAAGTGAATAGAGTATTTTCGATTCAATTCCGAGAGCTCACGATCCGTGGACCGGGCTGTTTCGTTGTTACCAAATCATCAGCATGGCTTTATGAATCAAATAACAGAAACTGAAAACTATCTGACCAAGTGATCAGAATGTTTGCCATCATTTGCCAAACAATAGCCCAAGCGGTCATAAAATTCCCTCAAGGTAGGTATAATTGAAAGAGATGACTGACATATTTTATTTTTTAAGATTTCTAAATTTGAAGGTTGCTCAAACTACATCAATTTAAAATTTGATATTCAGAGACATAAGTAGCGAGGCTTTGCTGAATTGATTGCAATGAAAACAAATAGGGTGTTCCATAGGAAAAAATCGAGTTATCCTCAATATCTGAAAAACTGTTGATTTGGCAACATTGCCGATATCACAATTGAATCGAGCATCGCCAAAAACCAGCGTACGAAATTTCACGAGTTTTTGTTGTACCGTATTGAAAATATTGGAACGTTCCCATACTTTTGAACGAAAACGCCATTGTGTCATATTTCGAAATCTGCATTTGTTAAAAATCTGATATTTGAAGACATAAGTAATAAGGCGTCGCTGAAATCATTGCAATGAAAATAAATAGGGTGTTTCATTGAAAAAAAATTTGTTGTCCTCAATATATAAAAAACTATTGATCTGGCAACATTGCCGATGTCACCATTGAATCGGGCATCATTGAAATCCGTCTTGTTTAAAATTTCACGAATTTCAGACTTTTGAACGAAAATTTACATTAATTTAAAATCTGATATTTGAAGACATGAGTAATGAGGCGTCGCTGAATTGATTGCAATGAAAAAAAATAGGGTGTTCTATTTGAAAAAGTTGAGTTACCCTCAATATCTAAAAAACTGTTGATTTGGCAACATTGCCGATATCACCACTGAATCAGGTATCATCAAAAAGTACCCTGTCGAAATTTTCATAAATTTTGTGATGGTCGTTTCTGAAATATGAGACCGTTCCGATACTTTTGAAAGACACTGTGTGAGATGCGGGTAAACATCTTATAACATGCGTTCAAGCATGTTATCGGTCTGTAGTTCTTCAGATCGGACAAATCTCCGTTTTTGGGGATTAGCACGGTTCGCCCCTCGACAAACCAATCCGGAATCTTCTGCTTTCCATCAAGCCATGATTTGAAAACTCTTGCTAGATGGTGGTGGGTACATGAAAGTTTCTTCCACCAATAGTTAGTGAGCCCATTAGGACCTGGAGCAGCAAAGTTCTTCGAGCCCCCGAGGGCCCGTCAAACTCCTTCCGGAGTTATCGGATTGCGCAGTTCATTGAGATCAGACTGACGAAGACTCCTGCAGAAAGCTTCGAAGTGGGAACTACGTTGAGTGGTTGCGGATACTCATAAATGTTCTTCCAGAAGGTTTTCACCCGTTCAGCCGCTGGTGGGTTATCCACATCACGTGTAGGCTTTTGGAATAGGCTAGAAGTTGTATCGCGTAACTTCATGTTTTCCACGATGCTACTCGCCTGCCTCACTAGTAACTTTTTTGCAGCCACCAGCATTTTTATCCTATCAAGATGGTCAGTGCTGTTTGATGGTATACAGCATGTCTCGATTCAGAGTGTGGTGAGCTCGTCTTATATTTACCTCACTACGGTCGTGAAGGGCCTATTGGTCGCCACATGGCATGCTGCACAGTGGATACGAGGCGTGTGTTGTCTCTCGGACTTGATCTAAGCTTTCATTTCGTGCATGCGTCGCTCATGTCTCCCAATCAGAGAGGTAATAACCCTCTCTGCTCATTATCATCATTATTAAGTACTTTCTTAGGGTACGAAAATAACTGGAAGTGAAATTTCTTCCGTTGGCGTTGTGACCCCCCCCCCCCCGAGGATTTGAGATTTTATCGTCTCGTTTCACAGGTTTCTTCTATCTTCAACATATTCCAATCTGGTCTCAGTTTCATCCCATTGATGGTATGTTGCCTGCATGAAGCAGGAGCTCTGGAGCAAATACTGCTTATACTGCACGGAATTTGAATTCAGCTCTGGCAATGTATTTTATTATTTCATTCATTTACTCATTCGGGATACAAACAGGTGAACACCCAATACAGTATCCACTTATGCTTTCCTAATTCTAAGGTTTACAAACTCATATAATTCGAGCATGTACGATATTCCACAAAATCCCAAAAATTTTGTTCAACATCAACTTGTAGATATAATACTAATTGTAACACCCTGTAAAATTGTGAAATCCTTTGAATTTCATATATTGGTGAATGCATCTAGTTTCTCTCACTACTTAATCGATTTTGGAGATTTCCTGCAATACTGCAATTTTCACATTCGAAAAACTTCCTAAACTAGTTTTTCCAGCGACCTCGTAATAACATGTCTGTTCAATTTTCTTATTAATGGCAGATTTATCATTAATGCATTATTTTTGGAAATCAACTATCAATGTTAATTATTATTGGTCGATTTCGTAGCGCAGCCGTAAAATGTGAGTGTAAAGATGGAATTTTCCTGTTCCCTATTTCGGTTTCTCTAGTTTTATCATTACAAATGTTTATATAAATATATAGAATTTGTGACTATTGTTCATCCCATTGACAAAATATATTCTACTCAGAAGTTCCTTTATTTCAAACAAGAGTGAGGTCAATGGAAAAATATTGTAATCAACTCGTATATTGAAAAGCGAGTAAAGATCAATGCGTTAAAATAACTCGATCATTAATCGCCTTCATTAATACACTAGTTAATTAGATAACTATTCGATGTATTTTACAGCATATGTCGATTCAATAACAGGTTTATGCACTACGGTCCAATTTTGGAAAAAATTATATAAATTTTCTCGGAACTGTAGAGCAAAGCTCCTCTGAAACAACGCACTAATATTCGTTGAAAAATCCAGTTTCAATTTATGTAAATTGCGAGAGTGTATTACAACTAGACCGAAGCAATATTTTATGATATAGTTAACATTTTCTACCAGCTCCTGTAAATGGGAAACCTAATGCAAAATATAGACTGTCTGTGATTTAATTGGGTTTCTCTCTGCTGAATATTTAATTTGAATAGGTCTTACCTGGAGGATAGGAGTGACGGCGTAGATTTGTACAAATAGCATTTTAATTTACAGAAAATTTATCAAATGCTGGATGTTTAATGATCCGTTTCTTTTTGACAATTTGAGCTGATAATGGAAAAACATGGCATTAAATCGATCGTTTAGGTCATAGTTTCTGTTGAAGAAAAGCTATGAGTACATTATTCATCGAATAGCATCAAGGATGATGCTTTCAATCAAGACGTCGCTGCAGTGAAATAACACCGAGTGTGCGATTTGAAGACGCAACACCCTGTTATTTTGAAACCCATGGACCGATTTTGAAAATTGAAAATCTCCAGTTATAGTATTCGACGAGCTCTCCTCAAAGATGTTGAAATATGAGAATTCTTCTCATTTCCAAGTCCCACTACAATGATAATAATAACAATTATTATAAGGAGAACCTCCTGATCGACAGATGCATCACGCAGGACTCCGTGCAGTATAAATGTAAACTTTGAATGGATTGACTATCGCAAGGCATTCGATACAACATCACATGAGCTCATTATGTATCTGCTCAGATTCCTTGCGATACCCGATCAAATAGTGAAATGCATTGAAGAGCTGATGCCGCTCTGGAGGACTCGCTTCACCATAATGTCTGGTGGAGTCAGAGTCCAAACAGAGTACGTTATCATTAGAAAGGTCGTGTTTCAGGGAGACTCCCACAACCCTTTTCTCTTCTGCATCTCAGTACCTTAAGCTTTATGCCTACGGAGAGGAGGATCTCCATCAGTCCTCAACGATGGTGCAAGAGTACACGCATGCTATCGGAATGGAGTTTGGTATCGACAAATGTGCCACGGTTCATCTCAAAAGAAGACGATGCGACGAATACGGAGAGGACGTTCAGCTAGTAGACGGAAAGACGTATACCTCCTAGGGGTGGAACAACGCCACTGTCAAAAAATCTCTCTGCGGCAAGTATCAGCATAAACTCCAACAGATCTGGCCTTCAGAACTGTCGGGGAAGAAAAAAGTTGCTGCAACTAATATGTTAAAACTCACAAAATGATGCATCTCTTTAGGAGCTTGCGTCCTTAATCGTCCGTTCCACAGTTATACTTTCCCAGATGACGGAGAGGCCGTGGACTCTTGACTTGGAGTGTCTACATAATAGTATGGAGGCTCCTACAGCTACATAGGGTTATACAATACATAGCGTCTTCTTCAAGAAACCAAAGGATTCATAATGACCTGCTAAGATGGTGTTTTCAACACCCACGTATGCCGTAGTCGCGTGATAGGTATAGAGTTACCTGACACTAGATGCAGAGCGTGTCGTGGGGTAGCTGAGACCATGATGTGTTTGCTGCCAGCTTGTCCAGCTTATGCGGTCTCAGCCTATATCCACAGGCATAACGCAGCACAACGAGTGTTGTACTACCATCTACGACATTCGTACGGTATTGACGAGAAAAGTTTTTTTGTCCAAAGAATCAAACTTGGGTCGACTCTTGTTACAAAATGGCAGTCGCAGACAACAAAAAAAAAATGTAATCATGACAATGGTGGATTGGGTAAGTAATCCGAATATTTCTCAAAAGAACCTATACAATAGGTTTCAATTGTCGTCGGCAAGTATTCAACAGATAACAACTACTGCCCCCTACGATCGTTGAATTACATCTTTTTGATACTTGGCAAAGTTTTCTTCGAGAACTACTTTGAAATGCATTTTAAATATCAAAGCTGAAATTATTTTTCGATTTAATGCGGGGAACACCTCTATACTGGTTTCATGATCCTTTCCAACAATCACCGAAAGCTGGTTCGACCCAATTGAATCGAAAAATCCTTTCAGTCTAATTGGAAATCCCTGATATAAATACTGAAGTTTGAATTCAGCACCTTGACTGGGTTCCAGAATAAAAAGGCACTCCGACTGCGTGTCGACTTCATTATGAAGCCAAAAACATCAAGAAGAAGGGCGACACTACTTGACGAAAGACCATTAAACTAATAATGAAAAATGGTGGATTACGTAATCCGAATCTTCCTCAGAAGAACCTATACAATACGTTTTGTATGGTATGTTGGTGTTTCCCCAATTAATACGAAAAATTATTTTAGCTTCGATATTTGAAATGCATTGCAAAGTAGCTCTCGTAGAAAAAATTGCAAAGTATTGAACAGATATAACTCAATGATAATAGGGGTCAGTGTTGTCTTCTGTTGAATACTTGCCGACGACAATTGATACCTATTATATAGGTTCTTTTGCGGTAGATTCGGATTACATAATCCACCAGTTTTCATGACCACTTTAATGGTCTTCCGTCAAGTAGTGTCGCCCATCTTCATGATGTTTTTGGAGGTACGTAGCACGATTGATACCTGATCGATGCTACTTGTATTGAAGACCATCTGATATACGTAGAGTTATCGCTGTCAATTAGGTCCAGAATCTTATGAGTGCTTCCTGGCTTTGAATGTTTGATTTATTTTAGTGTATGTGGCCTGCCCCTTAGGTACGTTACTTTTTGTATTGTTGGCGCAAGATATATGAATTATCTCAATAGCATAAAAAAGTACTCGGCGTGTTGTTTTTTTTTTGATTATTTTACTAAGTTTGTAAACTACAACTACGAATCTCGAAATTTGCCAAGTCCAAGTAGGGTAAAACGCCAGTAATTGACCTGTTAAGGATTTTTTAATGCCAGTGTTTGACCGAGCTATATTAATTTTTTTTTAGATAATCATACAATTGAATAAAATAATCAAAAATGTTATGAAACACACATGTTATTCATTCAAAAGTTACTAACTCCACCTAATAATTATTCCTTCATGAAGTAGTATTTTTTAAAAAATCAAAAAGAAAACGGTATTCATCATTTAGTCTTTGACCACTTCGATTATATTAGTTGACCGAAATTATCTAGTCATTGACCTTGAAACTGTTAGTGTTTGGCCGATTTGAAAAAATAATAAGTAGGTAAATTTATGGTTTATTTCTATCATTTTGTTTTTAAAAAACTGTTTCATTGGACTTTTTAATAGTTCCAAGTTGTTATTAAAAGAAAATATATTTTAAATGATAGAAAATAAGATTTTGAAACCGTTTTTACTTTCTAAAAATGCATACGAAAATTAACACAAACCCGTTTTTAAACAAAATAATACAATCTTTTGGTAAAAATTATTTTTTGGCTCTAATTGCAAAAAAGTAAAATAACAAATAAACTTATATAAAAATTGTCTTTGGAAACTAAATAAACAAAAAATAAAAGACAAACAGCTCAACTAATTGCTAGAAAATATGTATCTATTTCTTGCTTCGATTGCTTTTTGAAGATCTTCTTCACTATACTTAAATTAAGGCTTCATTGACATTGGCACTGAAAAAAAAATTTCCTCATGCAGATTTCCAAAATTTCAATTTATTAGTAAATGACCACTATAGGGGCTAGTGTTTACTTAATTGCGGTCAATTACTTTTATCGTATCCAAGGATGTTTAATGAAATAGAAAAGAACCAAACATGTACATTAATATTTATATTAGTAGGCTAAAACATTTCTAAAATTTGAAACGTGATAAGAAAGTCAGTGTTTGACCTATTGTTGCCCCGTAAATGACCAAAAAAAGAACCAGTTATTGACCGCATATCTAAACTGCTTGTATCTTATTTATAGAGCTCAAAAGTTTGGTCGAATAGAGACCCATTTAAAGGGGAATATTTCCAATAATTGTGAGATCATACAACTCATAATTCCTCTAGTATTTGACCGATCGGTTAAACACTAATGTTTATCCAAATTTAGAGCTACCAGTCTTTGACCGGTTATATTTTGTCAAAAAATAAATTAAACCGGATTTTTTTTAAATAAACAATTAGAAAACATATATTAGAACACTGACAGGAAAACAAAAATACTAAATATGTAAATATGGCTGAATAATATTACTTTATTTGGGCGAACTTGTTAACACAGAAATTACACTATTTAACACGAAGTTAACAGCCCGCGGTTAGAGCTGAACTAAACAACAAGAACTCGGGAACGATATTATATGCGGGCGTTTGAGTGGGAGGGGTGGAAAAAAGACTTGAGGCTATTCATAGATAGTTTTCTATTTGTTGAAATATTCCTAGGATTCTTATTTTTAACATTTTTTCACGTAAACGGTCAAACACTGGCTGACGGTCAATTACTGTCGTTTTACCCTATAGTTGTTTGCATTGAATTCGTTGTTATTCTTTTACCCAGCGTCAAACACCCGCATATAACTGCATTTTTGAAGAAGTTCAGCAGGCCAATTTGCTTCCAAGCAAGATCAAAATATTCATGGCATTATTACTGAAACATCAGAAGGTGTTCTCTAATGTTCCTGGTCGCGTAACACATTATGAGCATATAATATAAATTTAACCGATCCAACCCCTTTTTCGCTATGACCATACCCGGTTCCCTTCGCACACAGGTCTGTAATTAGATGGGATGGAACAGTGGGGTGTCATAGAGAGATCTGGCGGTCCGTTTTGTAGTCCCATAGCCACTACCATCAAAAAGGATGTTCGGATGCTAGGAGGCTAAATTCCGTCATGGAAGCAAATAATGAACTCCCGAGGTCAATTGAGGAAATTATGATGGAAATTTCACATGTCAGCTATATGACTTCATCGGATTGCACCCACTCTTATTGGCAGACACCAATAAGGGTTGAACAACGAAAATACACAGCATTTCGATATAGAACTAGCTGTTACCAATTCCGAGTCCTGCCATATGGTTTGAAGACTGCGGTATCGAGTTCAACCTTGTGTCTTGACCAAATTCTGGAGCCATTTTCACATACGTTTGTTCACGTTTACGCAGATGATATATTGATCTCTTTGGGATATTTCAAGGCCGTATGCATCATTTAGTTCTTATATTGACTCAACTCTCAAGGTCTGGTTTTACCCTCCGCCTGGAGAAGTGTGAGTTTTTCAGGAAAGAGATGAAGTTCTTAGGTTACGTCTTGAATTCAGATGGCTGAAAAGCAGACCCGATTCGCACATAGGCTGTGCGTGATTTTCAGAAGTAAGTACCCAAACACTAAGGAATTATAAGTCCTATATTTCAATACCACATATTCAGAAGAGACGCAATGCTGCTCTCCCCTTCTCTTATTACACAGGACTCTTCCACTGACTACGTCTCTATGCCAGTTTGAACGAAAATTGAATATCGCTTCGAGCTATTAGAGAAGAAATTGTAATGCTCTCTCTATATTTAGCAAGCTATTCTTTACGCTCTCATTAAATCATGATACCCAAAATAAATTTTAGTCTCCTTGTTGATCTCAATTGTGATCCATAAATCTTCACATATTCCAATGGTAGATAGAATTACATAGTCAGGCGAATATTCATACCTCACAGCAATTAAAGCTCCACCTCCATCCATTTTACCACTTTTACCAGAAACTCTGCCCTTTCGATAAAAAATAAATTCGTCTAAATGAAAAAGTTCACCATTATCCACGCCACTGTAATAAGGATAGATTCATTAATTCTTGTGAGAGAATTTTCATCAATGGATAGATGATCTTTTTCAGATTTAGGACTTTCGACATAAATGAGTCCCTGGTCCAGTATGTTGCAGAAATTCTCGTGTACCTACTTTTCAATAAGAGTTCGTTCGAGATCATTTATTCGTGCCTTTCACTAGATATGATCAATTCCAAGTTTCGAAACGTCAACATCTTTCGACACGGAGATCATTGACTTTTCCATTGTAGGAATCGTCTTCATTTTATTTTCGGGGTCCTTTCATTTAAAAAAATGGCTAGTACATTTTTTGGATTTCTGACCTTCGAAAAATTCGAAATATGCCTTGAAATGTTCATTTCTATTTCGAATTTATAGCACTCTACTAGAACTATTGATGCTCTATCTATTAAAAAAAATTCTGAATCGAATAATAAATAACAGTTGGTCAGCTTTCGGATCGTTCACTCTGTATCATTTCAAATGTATCTATACCTAGTCAGACAATTGTTGAGTATGGTAATGTTTATTTTCAAATATCGTACCGACGATGATGGCCTATTATCCTAAAGGGTTTTGTAATTGTAATAAATGCAATATATGACTAACAAATTTTTTTCTTGTTCTGATAGAAAAACAGCAGTGATGCGATCATATTTTTCAGGCGGTCAGAACAGGACACAAAAAATACGAATATCGACTCGTAGTTATCTAATATCCGCACCGCTGCTGAACATAAACGAGAGATGAACTGCTTTGTAGATTTCACTTCGTTAATATCATCCCTATTTGCAAAGTGAACGCAGCTGTTTCCAAAGTTGTATTTCTTCCCTCGGGGTAGAGCCAAGTTATACGTATACAATCCGGCGAATTTCCGTCTCTACACTGAGGTGAATATCGATTTTCTCTGCAGTCATGTCGGACACTTTCCATCCTAATTCCCGAATTATATGATGTTACGAATTATTTGAGCGACCTTTGATAATGATAATTCTGATTGAAAAAAAAATACTGGATCACAATAATGGTTTTGATGAAGTCGATTCAAAAACGTGATAGATAATAATAGAGAATGGCACAAAAAATAAAGAGAATGAAACTCTCAAAGAAAATTTAGGAACTATAGAAATTTCTTGAATCAATCTATTGAAGATAAAAGAATTACCCACCACAGAAGTCAAATTGAAATTAATGAAATCAATGCGAACAAACTGTGGAAAATAATTGAAATCATTACTAGCACTTATGATAAGCCTGTATTGATGAAACAGTTCAGAGAGAATGGTACATATGTGAATTTCAGTGAAGAAATAGCTGATACTTTCAATGATTTTTTTCTCCAACATAAGTCCAGAAGTAACACATATCATTAAGAAATTACCAACTCTATCCTCACTTCGAGTAATTATACCTTCCCCATTTATTTTCAAACCAACCAAGATGGCTGAAATAAAATGATTTTATCCCTTTAATTGCACGAGAAGTTTGTATTTTATCAGGTGAACTTGGGTTGTTTCATGAGAAACTTTTGCCAAGCAATTAGACGAGAAAAACTGTCAACTATTATGCCGGGTCCAGACCAAGCAGACAAAACAAATCCGACAATGAAACAGCAACGCAACAAAACTGCAAGTTCTCCAGAACAGAAACAAATGGTCAAGTGATGTCCACATTTTTGTTATTGTTAAAATTGTTATATCCGTCAACCGGTTGCAAACGTCAGAAGTCAGAGACTTGTGCGAGCTAGGGGAAGACGTAGCCCTTACCTTTCAATATGTGTGATGCCATGCACGAGACCGGTGGCAATGCTGAGATTCGAACTCATGCTCTTTGGCTTATGAAGCAATAACTCAACCCGCACACCACCGCGGCCATATACGAAAACAATAATCATCTTCAACACCTAAATATCTATCACTGTTAACTTTGATATCGAATCTGCTATCAATGTGGCGTGCTCGCAATTTCGCTACACAATGTCTACTTCATCTGAAGAAGCACCACACAATATTCCTATATCTTTTAAGCGTCTGCCTTTTTATGGCGATTTCTGTAATCAGGATGTCCGGCATCCCATAACAATCTAGCTTCTCTATAAAGTTCAATTAATTTACACGTATTTTCAACAGTCCATTTTATTTTTTCACCCCATGTAGTCATATTGCACAAAGAAACGATACAAACTGAACTACGAATTTATTTGTTTTCTTCATCGAGCGCGTACACAATAGACCAACAGAGTTGCTAGAAACGCAGACAAAACATCAACACTTTGATCTTCACCGACAGCCACCGAAAAATTAAAAAGTTGTTGAAAACACCAACAAAACAAAATAGTTGCCTGAATGTTTTGATTTTGTTTGAAAATTTTTGGAAAACATTGAGTTGCTGTATGGTTCAGTACAAATATTGAGTGTAATTCGGGAGGATTATGAATAAAGAATTTAGAAACATATTAAGGCAAACTCTATTTATGAAGAATTAAAAATAAACACATTTTTGTTTGAATGTACTATTATTGAAAACGCAGTTATTGAAATCAATACTAGGAACAGTGATGTCGCTGTGGGTACTAAAGTTAATTGTTTCTGTAGTAGATGTTGAGGATTTTTCTTTTTCCAAACGATTTGATTGAGTAATGCTCGAATGTCACTCTTGTCAACAACTTTTAGTCTCCTTGTTGATCTCAATTGTGATCCATAAATCTTCACATATGAGCTTGTTCTCAAATTCTGCTTTCACTCAATTCGCTATTTGCAAGTTTGACATCTATACCGAAGCGTTGTGCTGAGCATTTAGTCCATCTAGAAATTTCAATAATTCCAATTGGCACTTTCTTATACCAACAAGATTTTTTCTTCTTCCAGACGAGATCAGCTTTTAAAATAAACGTATTGGGCAAATATCTTCTTCTGAAATATTAGGCGTAATCTATTTTGTGTCACATAGTTTATTGTTACCGCCCTGTCTCATTTCCGAAAAGAGAGGATTATACTCGATACGTGTCCAGTTTCTTTTCCATTATTTTCTATTTCAGATATGAAATAAGTTGTTTTCTGCTTTTCCTCCGCGCCAAACTAATTCAAACGCCAAAATGTGACAATTAGTATATTATATAATAAGGGACTAAAATGAATGTGTTAATCCCGCACGTGATGTTTATTGCCTGAGGGCTCGTAGAGCCCGAGGGCCAATAATCACGTAAGGGATAAAATATCTCTTTAGTCCTGAGGCATATACGCTATTTTTTGCACTTCCCAGAATTAAAACTATCAGCATTGATACAATTAATAATCTTGATGAGTTATATAAATACGGTACTTGGATTACTCAGTAGGTAACGTTATAGCAGCGGTGTTAACAACATTTTTCAATTCAGTGACATTTCAATTGATGTTGACATTTAAACGAATCGTAATTAACAAAATATCAAGGAAATTAATCAAGAAATGGATGAATCTACAAGTTTTGATATAGATAAGGCAGCTGATATGATAATTTTTGTCCTAGTTATTATTAGTGTAGCTGCGGTGAAGTTTCATTTTTACTTTATGTCCCTAGGGATTTGAAATGCAACTTCATCTCCCTAGGGTCTGAAAGATACATTTTATTTCCTGTTATACGGGACTAAAGTTGTCACTTTAGTCCCGGAAGTGCAAAAATTTTTTTTCAAGTCCTTTCGATTCATTCTCGTTATATAATCTGGCCATTGCAACTTCTTCAGATTCATTAAGAGCTGATGCACTAGATTATCTGTATTCGGGTTGTGCTAGTAGGATTTTTCGTTTAGCATTACGTGCAGCTCTTGATGTATCAAACTGAACGTCGGTGAAAGGGTTGAATAAAATATTGAATTCGTTATAACATTAACTTTTTTGCATTTTAGAGGTTATAGTCTTCTCCGTTATTTTTTCGCATATTAAACTCTCCATCTTGCAATATTACAATCATTTTCTCGATGGAAGTATCTGGCTAAAAATTACATCTTTTTGCTTCGCATAACATAGAAAATTTTCGCCAGAGTGATGATTGCGTCGCAACTGGCAAACAGGTGTTGAAAATTTGACTCGTTGCTTTAGTGCTAATGAAATCAAGCAGTGATTGACAAACATGTCATACTATTTATTTTGGTAACCAATACCGCGATAATTGATAAACCAATAATTAAGTGAAAAAAGCACTGATGCATTTTCCGCTATCAAAGTGACGATTGCACTGTGGCATAAGCGATTTTTTTATGCATGAGTTGAATTGTCAGTAGTAATATCCCGAAAAAATGCTGAATTTTCAAAAAATACTTTCACCTTGCTGTCACGAAAACTGTCAAACTTTGTTTTGCCATGGTTACGTCGTTGAAAATACCCAAGCTGATCCTCCAATCAGAATTGAAAGACAGCTGGTGTTATCGCGATAACACGAGTTGTCTTTGGTTTGCGATTGGTCAGATTATGTGAGGATTTTAAGTGTGGAAACATAGTGCAAGCAGGTTTTCCGCTTACCGGTAGTCAGCGCCGACCGGCGCCGTTTTCTCGCTCCGAGATAGTACAGAATGAATACCGGTAAAAGCAAGAAAAACGATTTAAGTTGCCAGTTGTGTTTTGATGTTCTCACGCAATATGTCGTCTTCAGATGATGATCTGATTGCTTTAGATTCTGTCTGTACAAAATTAAAGAGAAAAAGAGTTGGGATACATTCTCTTATTCGGGAAAGAATAACGCATGGAGGATATTATCATTTATTTCAAAATTTAAAACATGATAATGAAAGATTCTTCCAGTATATTCGAATGACTCAAGAGACTTTTAAATATTTTTTAAAAAAGTGGAATATCGTTTAACCAAAAATTGGTGCAATCTACATAAGCAACCTATTCGTCCGGAAGAGAGGCTTGTTCTTACGTTGAGGTAAGTAGAACAATAATTAAAATGTGTTCTTCAAAGTACGTATTTAGACTGATATTCTCGATAATATCAAAGACTGGAATGATTTGTAGAATGAGTAAATACGACGGTTTTAAAGAATTACTTTATTGGTATGAAAACAAATATCATATCACAAAATATTGATTTTATGTCCATGGGGTAATAGTATTATCCAGATGACCTTGAAATATGATAGACTGTTGACTTGAGGGAACAGAATTATGTACATTTTGATCAATTATGTTCATCTTCTTGATTAGTAGACGAAATTTTTTTGGCTTTATTTTCTAGATATTCTACTTTTCTTCTTTATATTTCTAGCATTGATGCTTGATATGTGTCATTATTGCCGCGTCTTTTTTTGCCGTATCAGGAATCGGAATTGAGGTGGTTTTTCTTGAAGTTGATGGTGATGTTATAACATTTTCTGCAGCACGTTCCTGTTCACGTTTACTAGTTTCAATAGATTCGTCATTAACGCTATTCTCGTCACATTCAACAGAAGACTGAGATTCCTCTCGAACAGAAGACTGAGTTTTCTCTAGACATGTCTCCTGGGTTCCTGGCAAATCTGACAAATCTCCGCTCATAACCTTTGGTTTGACTATGTTCTTTAGGGAATGCAGCTGTATAAAGTAGGGTCATTTGGCTGTAGGCGCATCTTCTGCAGCATCTCCAGATCTTGGAACAGGATGTCTCCCCAATTCAACGGAATATTGGTCAAGCGAATACTTCCACTGTTTTCGCAACTTCGCTTCTGAAAAATAAAGTTCGATATGAAAAAAATTTGTTATAGAAAGCTCGGGTAGGTGTGAATTTGGGGCAAGTGTGAGTTTGCTCGCTATCTTCGCTAAACCGGGCGACAGCCCAATGCCGTCTATTGACGAATAGCCTACACTCATAATGAATCCATAACCATCATATAAAATACAAAAGAGATCTCGTGAAATCCAAATATCTTCCCCAATTTTCTAACCTACAATTCATCAACCCGAACGAGTATAACAAATTTATTTCAAGCTTTGAGTGTATCGTTAAAATCTAAGGTGAGCATCCATTTTATACACTTTTCTTCTGCCTAAACAATGAATTTGACTATAGATTGCCGTTTTTTTACATTTTTCCATTGCATGTCACACTTACCCCGAAATTAAATGTTATTGGGGATAGTGTGACCTATCTGTCGGGGTAAGTATGAACCTGGTTCATTTGGCCAATCTAAACAGTCTTATTTTCTCAGATATAGTACGATATTATATACGGAAATCTCAGAGAGCCAAACAATATACCTGGCCATATGTGGAAGACATTGATACACTTTCTAATGATGAAATAACAACTGTGCTTTCCTCACCACTCGTCAGAAGATGGGGATCAATGAAATTCTCATTTGATTTTTCAGATTTCTACCTTTGAATTTTTCTTTTCACCAAATGTTCACTTTCACGATTATTTTTTGTTTTTTCCAATGGGGCATTTCAAATTCAATATTAAAAAGTTCCTATCTATGTTTTGAATAAAGATATCTCGAAACAAATAAATTGTGGTGAAAGTTCCTTTACTGTTTACTCACACCTGCCCCAAAGATTTACGTGCATTAATATCTTCAAATTTGGCCAGAATCACACTTGCCCCAAATTTCCGGGGAAGTGTGACCTATGGAGATGTATATCTGAATATATAAATAAAATTCATAGAATACGTTTTTCAACAGTTTTCTGTGGCGTATTACAAAGACTGACCTTCGAAGTAAATACCTGCAAAATTTCATTGTTATATTAGTTCAGGTTCATCAGAAGGACTAAATTCAATGCGAACTAATGAAAATCACGGTCACACTTACCCGAGCTTACCTTATACAGGTATTTGGCAACTGGGTCATCATTTAGACACCTTACATTTTCGTTCCGAATTGGCGCATCCAATGTAGGACAAACAGTTCAAGAAACAGTGTCTATATTATGGGATTTGTTACAACCTGTCCATATGTCGGCACCGAAAAAAAGAGGATTTTCAAAGGATATCAGACGAATTCAATAATATATGGAACTTTCCGCACTGCATTGGGGCCATTGACGGAAAACACATACGCGTTCTTTTTCCAAAAAATTCAGGATCGATGTTTTATAATTATAAACAGTATTTTTCCGTAGTTTTACAAGGTGTAGCCGACGATAATTACAAATGTATTGCTATAGAAATTGGCGCTTACGGCAAACAGAGCGACGGTGGAACATTTCAAGCATCACAACTATACTGCCAATTGAAGAATAGGCAACTAAATATTCCGGAACCCTCAGATTTTCCTCAAACAACAACAAAGGCACCTTTTGTACTAATAAGTGACGAAGCATATCCACTTCTACCTTTTCTTTTGAAACCTTTCGGTGGAAAAAATCTAAGTTTCGAGCAAGAATGTTTTAGTAAACGCCTATCTCGCGCTAGAAAGTGCATTGAATGTACATTCGGGATAATTACGGCCAAACGGCGTATACTTTCAAAATGCATTGAAACCAATGTCGAGACAGCAGATGCTATTATTAAATGCATTTGCATTTTACATAATACAATAATCGACAAGGAAGGTTTTCAAAGACATCTTAGCTATATATCTATCTATCGAATATTGCCAGACAAATACTGAAAGACAAATAACAGAAAGACCTCTGAGTGAAGCTAAAAATATTCGCGATATTTTTGTATCGTATAATAATAATAATAATAATAATACTCCCTCATAAACACTCGTTGAGTGTACCCAAAGGCATAGCCTGTGCGGGTAGAGGACGGCTATTATTATTATTTGCCGTGGTGCTCCGGGGCGACTTACTGATGTTTTAGGTGATGTATTCACTTTTCAGCTGTAGGAAAACCCGGAAAACCTACAGCACCACCTCGGATGGTCGGTGTGCACTCCAAGCTAGCACCAGCCGAGATTGGCATCTAGACAACTCACAATACACTTGCTTTTCAACAAGGCATGCGGCCGCCTATCGAATCCGATATAAAGTAGTTGAGAAAAATTCTCGTACCTACATCGGATTCGAACCGACTATCGCTATGCTGGAGTTTCTAAAGGCCTGTGCATTAGCAATGGGTAGATAAATGAGGTGGTTGGGTGTTTCGTCGATTGCGTAACCAGGATCAACACCAACAGCAAATTCGTATATCGTATGAGACGGTGCGTCGTTGTAGAATGCTCCGAACGTAATGTTGCTATCTATGTGTATGGTACGTACTTTAATGATATCTACAGGTAGATCTGATGCGTAATGCAAGTTGGGTTTGAGAAGAATAGACGAAAACCCTAAAATGCGGGCCAAACTGTTTTCAGGTCGGAAATCAATTGAGTGTTTAAGGCAGAATATTTCGCTTTTCAGCGTGTTATTATTCGGTTTGAGGTAGAAAAATTCCTTGTACGTTTTGGGTGTGATGTGTTTGCTGATCAAAGCCTCAATAAATTTCGTAAGAGCCAGTAGGGATAGTTTAATTTTGCCGCCGTTTTCAAAGTAGTAGAATTTTGTACCTTTTTCAATGTTGGGTATACTGTTGTACGAATGGAAGCTGAGCAAAGCCAAACTGTATTCTGAATCAGAATCCAATTGAATGGGCGGATTGAAATGGATGGAAAGCGTTGAAGAACGACTCGTTAACGTCAATATCATAGACATGACTGATATAGAGTCGGAAGCGACCCGCCTTAAATAATAAACAACTTGGATGAAAAATCATTTATTATTACAATAATAACATTGAAATTGTGCACTAACTGGTCCATGATACTCTGCTTCTTTAAGTGATGCCGTTGACAGTCCAAACTCATTTTGATAATGAATGAAACATGGTTGACGAATCTGCAAAGCGAATCGATTTTTGTAGTCCTCTGGTAACCTATGCCGTACATCCAGCAACTCCCAAGGTCCTGCGTTCCCTATCAAATATTCGATTGACAAAGCTCGCAGTTGAGTATCAGTGAAATCTCGCAATGATTTATATTTATGCATTTCAGCCAACGATTGATGCATCTCAGCGGTGGACATTATGAAGTAGAAACTTTAGGCAGAGATGTCCGCAACTACTCTAATTGTAATTTTGATATTGACTATTATTATATGTAATTCTTACGCCCCTCCCAAAATATCTTGCCAATTCCAATAGAGGTTTGAGATTGCCAAAACTATCGAAATATTGTGCGACATTGCCGTTTTTATTGTAAGCTACCCAATGAGTGCCCGCATTCAAGTGGGAATCCAAGTTCAATATAGCGCATTCTCGCAGCCAAGGACCACAAGTTGGCAACGTATCATGCATAAAGACTCCACGAAAATGTGGTATTTTCATCTGACGAGCACACTTCTGAATTTCCGAATCGTATAATGCTCTATGGGGTAGCTTATCTAGCAGTTTTTTTGCTTTTTCAGGTAAAGACCGCGTCCTTTGCGTTGATGTTGTTTTTTCAGGAACAGTCCAAATCCTCGAGGTGTTTTCCGCAAGTACAAACCCGAACCGAAATGCTTCATGGATTTATTGTGACGTTGATCTTCTTCAAGTTTCTTTTTAGCTCCACCTGCCAACGCACCCATAGCCGAAAGTGCAGCAAATATAGGTATAAGTGGTAAAATTCCTCCAGACTTTGCATCGAATGGAATTATTCTAGGCACTCGTATTTTCTTACGTCCTCCAGCTTGACTCAATGCCATTTTAGCAGCTCACAAATCCGAAGCACTAGATTTCTCAATATTAGTAGGATTGTGTTTCCAATTTTTAATAATTTTTTGAAGCAAGTTACGGCGAAAGCACACGCCCATACCTAGCTTACGTTTGGCTTTCATGGTGGAAGTAACAAGCAAAGCTGCAGCCCGTTCCCCAAATGTAGCGTCTTTAGATTTAACTCGTTCCCAAGCTCTATTCTCCAATACTTGATCTGCTTTATGACGGTCTTCTAGATAGTCGGATTGACAGTATGCAATAGCGTGCTCTCTGCAGCTTTTGTCCAAAGGATTCACGCCAGTTTCTCCGCGTTGTAATCTCTGCCTCAATTTGGTGCCAGGCCCGCAAAACGAATAACCTGGTAGATGCAATTCGAACGGGAGCTTATTGATGATTGAATTGAGAACACCTGCACCAGAGTGAGTCAACATTGATAATGATGAAAGATACCTTCAATGCGTTTATTTATAACCGTGGTGCACTCATGTTTTTTCATCACATCATGGAGGTCGTTTAACAAGACAAGACACTGCCTATTGAAAATTTATATTTTTTGAATGGAGACCTCGATAGCAGTATGGTTGGGAAGCATGGTAAATTATTACCGAATTCGTTTCGTGCAATTATTTGCGGGCCAAGTGGTTGTGGAAAGACAAATGCCATCTTAACACTGTTATTCCACCCGAATGGAGCAAAATTCGAACACATCTACGTATATTCAAAATCTTTGTACCAACCCAAATATCAGGTGGTTCAAGAAATTTTGGGGAAAGTCAAGGGATTGGGATATTATCCGTTCAGAAAAAATGAGGAAATCATAAGCCCTCACGAGGCCAAATCAAATTCCATATTCATTTTCGATGATGTTGCATGCGATGGCCAACAGATAATTCGAGAATACTACTCCTTTTGCAGACACCGAAATATTGATGCTGCATATCTTTGTCAGACATATTCAAAAATTCCAAAACAATTGATACAAGACATTTGTAATATGATTGTGCTTTTCAAGCAGGATGAAATGAATTTGAAACATGTATTCGATGAACACGTTTCCCCAGACATGACGTTCGAAGAATTCAAGGCAATGTGTGCAGAATGTTGGCGACAGCATCGATATGGAACCGTTGTGATTATGAATGATTTTGATATAAATGCTGGACATTATCGTCAAGGATTCGATAAATATATAAATATACAGAGAGATTGATGTATCCCACAGTTATCACCATGAAACCGTTGAGCAAAGAAGTTGATGTTATTCGAAAGACTAAAATCAATGAAATTGCAAAAGCTATTCGAAAAAAATATTTGGCTTTGAAATTGGGTAGATCCGAAGATGATTCGTTGCAAAAATTCTTCAAACTTGTATCTGTCCCATCAAGGAAAATAGCAGCAATGCCGCCGCCGACGTCGCAATCTCCTACTACCCCAATGAAAAGTGAGGTAAAATCTGAACTCAAACAAGAGAAAGTGGAAGAGCGTGAAACGTCTCCAAACGAATCCATCAAAACGATGACTCCATTCCAATCCCTCGAACATGTTGCAAGTACAGATGATAATGATGGTGAAGATGAGGATATCTTTAGCGTAGGCACACAAGAAGAACAAGATAAGAGCTTTGTGTCAGACATGAATGAACAAGTTTTACAGGAATATATCGATCAATATCCTATAATGGCTCAACCGTACATTATGAAACATTGGAGTAATGACAAAGAAATAGATAAAGTATACAGTCCTGTATATGATGGTGTATCTTCAAAATGGTTCCTAGGTAACAAAGAAATAGATTTCGACAAACGCAGCAGATACATTAAAATGGGTGGATATCAGTGGAAAGCAACACGCGGTATATATGAACTCATATTTTTAAACACACCTGAAAACTATAATAATGAAGATATGCAGGCATACAAATCAATTGTAGATTAGTCGAACATTCACAAAAACTCCCTAGGCTATCCGAAAGGTAGTAAAAGATACAGATATACCGAAATAATTAAACCGATGTTTCCTATACGAAATCAACGTAAAATATCGACACGTACCGGTTTACCTAAAACATCCAACCCTGCAGCAAAAGGTAGCCGTTTACCTAAAAATATACCTATGGCAATGACATTCAATACCAAACCTATGGAGTTTGTTTATTGGGATGACCCAAACGAACTATGCGAACGCCTCAAATTATTGATAGCCTCTCGGGATGTCGGAAATACTTCGCATGACAATGAGATTATTGCCATTTTGAATGAACTTAAAGAGGAAAATATAATTCTATAAGATGACATACATCCATGCATACATTCACATTATCAAAATGGTTATCGATAAGTTCGGACGTAGCGACAGCAGCACCGCTGGTGGCAGTGGTGATAGAAAGCGAAAATTACCTACGCCCTCTGAAGGCGGCGGCTTGCTGCACACTCCAGATGGTAACATCGATTTTGATAATTTGAAATTGAGTAATGTAGAGAGACCCACCAAAAATACTGATGCTGCCAATAAACAATATGTGGATGAAATCGATGAAAAAATTACTGCAACTATACGACACCAAGCTGAACTACACCATTCGGAAATAGCTCAAGTGAATGATGAAATGACAAAGTTGTATCGTGAAATTAAAAATGAATCGAATAAAACAAACAATCAATTGGAAAGGAAAGTTCAAACCCTCAATCAGAATTTCATTCAAATAATGCAACTGAGTGAGGTACGCTATAATGAAACAAAGTCATTTTTCGAAAAATTCAACCAACAATACAAAACTGATATTGAAAATATTCGTGGAGATTTGTTGAAAAAAATTTCTGAAATAACCGATTTGATTCATGCACACAGTTTAAAATGGGATATTAAGCACAAGGAAACGCTGCTAACCACAAATGAACTAAACCAGTTTCGAATTGATATTTCACAATATATCTCCAAAATAAATTCAGATATAGCGAGTGTAAAATCTGCTGTCGAGGAGATTACTGAAAGACAAAATATAGTGTATACATCACCATAATAAAATAGTAGTTTTCACAGTTTCGCCATCACATATGTGCGTGATGGCTTCCAAAGACAAGATTCAACTTGTCCGTGAACTGCACAAACCAATTAGAAAAAATTATCCTCGACGTCGCACCATTATTAAAGGCTTAGATGATTTATGGCAAATGGACTTGGCCGAAATGAGACCTTACGCCCATCAAAATCGTAATTTCAAACTCATTCTAGTGGATATAGATTGTTTTTCGAAGTTCGTGTGGACTCGACCGTTGAAAACGAAAAGGGGGGGGATATTACCAAAACGTTTGCAGATATTCTGGCACACACTAAACGATGTCCAAAAAATCTACAAACCGATCAGGGAACGGAATTTTACAACAGTAAATTCCAGAGTTTGATGAAAAAATATGAGATAAATCACCACAATACGTACAGCATCCTCAAAGCCTCTATGGCCGAACGGATTATAAGAACTTTGAAGGAAAGATTGTACAAGTATTTCAGTTTGAATGGCACCTACAGATGGCTGAATATATTACCTGGAATCACAAAATCTTACAATGATACGCGCCATTCAAAGACGGGTATGAAACCTTCGGAAATTGACAAAACCAACGAAAAAGAAATTCTAAAATCAACATACAGCCACTTGAAAATAGCTGGACCGAGAAAATTCAAAGTCGGCGATGTTGTGCGAATTAGTAAGGCAAAGCACGTTTTTGAAAAAGGTTACACACCCAATTGGACTACGGAATTACTCAAAATCATCAAAGTTAATATCACCAACTCTGCCACCTTCATGCTGGAAGATATGCAGGGTGCTCCTATCAAGGGTGCATTTTATGCAGAGGAATTACAAAAAACTGCAAATCCAGATATATATCTCGTGGAAAAAATTCTGTGGAAGAAAGGCAAAAAAATGTACGTTAAATGGCTCGGTTTGGATAACAAACATAACAGTTGGATCGAAAACGTTGATTTTGTATACAATCTTATGGGAAACAAACACAAATCATATAATTCCGAGGGGTCTTTCAAATATGTTTTTCACAGTCAACAAACATGCAACAACAATTTTAAAATTGACCACGTGATCTGAAGCTATAAAAGCGTATGCAAGCACAGACGAATATCCAGTTTGAAAACGAAAATATCTCAAGATAGTGGTTACGTCAGTGAAGTTGAAGTAATGTGCGATAGTGATGGAGAAGATTATAAAGAAACTCTAAATGCCATCGACAGAGCATTGGGGCAATACGAAATGGCAGCTCGGAACGAACATCAGTTGATGTTGATGGTCTTCCCTATGCCATCCTACGAAATTCGATGTGGCATAAGTCCCTCCAGGGATTTTAGCTCATGCTATCAAGTTTGCTTCTTTTGAATGGACAACCCTCATTGACATCCTGCAAGTAATAAAGGAAAATTTCTTTGAATCACAAATCGATGAGTACGTAGATGAGTATGATCCAATCACAACACGTTGCGTTAATTACATTTACATCACACAGTACATCGAAAGTAATACCAAACAAATTTCCATTTCCAAGGATATCACGAACATGGAGTTGTCTGAACAAGATGTGAACGACATTATCAATACACACTTGGGGTTGCTGTCTGACCGTATCGCTATGCTGGATGCTATGAACTTTTGTGACTATTATCGAGGTGTTTTTGATATTATTCAATCTTGGTTACGTGAAAATAAAACCAATTTGAGTTCGGAAGAAATTATAGAAGGTTTTTGTCAAGCTTCATCTTTAGATAGTATGTTGGCTAATGCTTTACGTGAATATTTATTTTATTATAAACAAAAAATTGTGTATGATTTATGTAATAAAAATTAAATGGTAATTTGTTTTATTTCTTTGAAGATTTTCTTAGATTTCCAATCATTTCTGTTTTTCTTGAGACCACAATACCAATTACACCGGAAATTCGTTCTCGTTATCAGTTTCAACAATTTCCTTCGAAATCGATTTCGTGGTTTTGATAGGTGCACCATTTGTGTATGTCAGTCAGTCAGTCAGTCTATTTTGGCTGCTGTTTCAAGCATTACACGAAAAAATTAATATTAACGGAATCACTACGTGCAAAAACAAAAACGAGTTGGTGAGTTGCAAGACTTGTCGGAAAGTGTATCATTGCATGAAATGTGCCATTATGATCGGAGATGACATCCCATGTCACAATAACATGGGTGTGGCCGTCACCTCCGGGCACTTTTGGATACCGGCAGGAATTGCAACGAAGATGGCGTTGACGGACATCGAGCAGCCGCCGCCAAGACGACGTCGTCGATTTTCATCATCTTCGTCATCGGAGGAGAACGACGACAACAGAGCCTTGCAGATATCACTCAGGGAGTTGCACTAACATACAATACCATACAATACAATACATATTTTAATAAAAAAAATTTGAAAAATATACAATGCATATTTTATTCAGATATGCATGTAGCAGCAACATCTGAAATAAATGACTTTTTCCAGCATATTCTGGAAATACCTACTTCAAGTAAGGTAAACTCGAGTAACTGTGAATTTGGGGCAAGTGTGAGTTTGCTCGCTATCTTCGCTAAACTGAGCGACAGCCCAAAGCCTACACTCATAGTGAAATCCAAATACTTTCCTCAATTTTCTAACGTAAAATTCATCAACCCGAACGAGTATAACGAGTTTATTTCAAGCTTTGGGTGTATTGTTAAAATCTAAGGTAAGCATGTTTAGATAGTATGTTGGCTAATGCTTTACGTGAATATTTATTTCATTATAAACCAAAATTTGTAAATGATTTATGTTATAAATGAGAATAATGAATTCTGTGTGTTTAATTTCAAGTTTAAATTTTTATCACTTTGCAGACACTCAAACATAAAAACATTTTCAACTTACCTTTTTTTGCTCAACACTATACAAAGCCTGGGTTCACTGTCCTCCATAGAAAATACTTCATATTCTAATCTTTCGAAAAAACAAATTTTGAGACACTTTTTCAATTCTCTATATGAAATGAATCTTTTTGTTTAACGATTATTAAAATAATTTTGAAAAATATGCAATGCATAATTTATTCAGATATGCATGTAGCAGCAACATCTGAAATAAATGACTTTTTCCAGCATATTCTGGAAATACCTACTTCAAATATTTGAATTTCTAGCATATGCTGGAAAAAGATACTTATTTCAGATGTTGCAGGTACATGCATATCTAAAATAATTCATTGTAATATTTTAAGCGCTGCGCTTTCACGAAAACGAAGCGTAAGTAAGTATTTCGAGCATGTGTTGGAAAAAGACATTTATTATAGATGTTGCAGGTATTCCAATCAGAATTTCCAACTTCCACTCTGAAGTTCTTCATACTTGAAGTAGGTATTTACAGCAAATGCTGGAAATACCTACTTCAAATATAAATAATTTCAGAGTGGAATTTGGAAATTTTGATTGAAAACCTTCCTTTCTAGAATGATTTCTTTTTATGAATGATGTTTAAATAAAAGCATTTTTTTTTTCTTTTTACATTACAGAGAATATATAATTACATGATCATTTTGTTCGTTGCAAGCAGTAGTTATCGTTCATAAATGAAAGCAAACTTCAAAATATATTTTTTATTACATAAAAAATGGCAGTGCGTCAACAGGAAAATGTTTACAGTTTTATACATAATTGGATTAAACTTTTAAAATATATTTTTTATTACATATAAATACTCAAATTTTCATCTATACCTTGTGCGAGCTACAAATTTAAATTTCAAAAATTTATGCCAATCTGTATCAGTAAAATAGTAATTTTTCCTCATTTGTTTTTTCAGTTCTCTAATACAATTTATATTAAGTAATTCTTTGAGTTCTTTTGGAAAAATGAAATAACAAGTACTTGGCATATTTTTGGAATACCAAATTTCAATATGAAGTTTCTCATCAAACGAAGCACGATTTTTGGGAGTCCAATAAATTGCGCTTGCAGACAATTCTTGTAGACTTGGCGGAGTGGATAGTGTTCCTTCAATTCCTGGTGTAACGCACCTATTAGCCATGTTGAATCTGTAACCATTTTAGGAAATTTTAGACCTGTTATACAGTTGTAAATATATAATCCAATGGTTGAATTCTCGAAAACTATGCCCGATACCCCCATGGTAAAGTAGCGAATGACTGAGGAATCAGTTGACGCTTATCATCATAAGGACTCAGGGCTACTTTAGTCTGCTCGATACTGAAAACGTTGTGAGCAAATGAGCGAATGGTGTTTTGAGTGACGATTTTTTCTTTAAAATTTTCAAGACAATTGACATAATCTTCGAATTGAATTTAATTTTTTACCACACCGTATTTCACCCCCTTTGATTTTTTTGTTACTTTCCCACCCTGGACTTTGTATGTATACATTTTGGATCTTAAACCTACAAAATGTATAATTATTCTACCATTGGCTTCGTCCTTCATTAGACCTGGTACTTTTTTGTTCAGAAGGGAGATGTTATATTCATTATTTTGAGAGTAATCAGAGGTATCGAATTTTGAAGGATGATTTTTAATTATTTCGGAATAGACGTTATCACAAGTTAATACATAAATGAAGCTGTCTGTATCAGTATACAGAAGCTTACATCCATCTACCATGATGGGTACCATAAAATCATAATGAAAATCAAACAAACACGTTTTTGAAATATCTAGGATAGCCATTCCAATATACATAGGTTTATTGAATGTTAGTTCAGCCTTTTTCAGTTCAATAGCCATCAAGTCTGCATCAAAAACGGTTCTACTCTGAAACCTAGGGCTTGAAATAAAATTTTTGGCACCATAACGCCCGTTCCAAGATTTGACAAGTTTAACTACCCTGTGCAACCGGATTTTCTCCATCGTTTTACCAAAAACTGCATTGTTTGCTAATTTGAAGAATTTTTTTTCAAAGGTACTGGTAGCTGCAGCCCTTAGACGAGTATTCAACTCGATGTAGGGTCGCAGCCACGCAGACTGTCGAAATTTCAACACCCTGTGAATTCTCATTAGAATCAAACCGTTTCGCAATGCCTGTTTCAAATTCCGATAGTGCAAAATATATTTGGATTTGTTGTATAGAGTACGCATTAATTTCTTTTGTTTAGCATTTGGAGGAGCGCGGTGTTCAGGACAAAAAGGGAAATCTTTATGGGAATCGTGCAATCTCAGGATATTCCAAGTCTACCTCTAAGATATACCCTTCTGATGCGTCGTCTGGGATATCAGTTATATCCAAATTGAAATTATCTACCCACTGAAAGCCGCCGTAAGGCAAAAACTCTGACTTCACACAGCCATAAAGGTTGTTGACGTCCAAATATAAAATATATTTCGAAGGTTTATTAGGATTGTAGTCATCCATATACCTGTTATTGGCTTCACTAAATTTGTTTGAACAAACTGAAATTCCACCTCTTATACCCCTTTCTATGAACATTATCATATCGATATCTTTCAAAATTTGTAATTTGCATTTAGTATATTTCAACATAGCATCCCACGTGAATCCGGGCATAGTGTAGAACCATGCTGGATCCAAGTCATAAGTTGCTATACAATTTTTTCGAAAGTTTTCAAATACATCGGCCAACAACAGAATATCGGTTTTGAGGTATAAGTATGAGTACGACCCCAAATTTTGAATTTCGAAAGTTTCTCAAATATGTAAAGCGTGAGCATACTTCTCTTCAGAAATATTTTCCTCATTCAATTTATTATAGAAATGTTCCTGTGATGGAAGAACAGTTTCCTCTAGTTTTCTCACATTATCGACATAATCGTAGGAAAATACACCCTTCTTAGTGAGAAGGGTGAACTTCTCATCGCCATATTGTTGAAATTCTTTCTTTGATATTTTTAAATCATCAACTTTCAACGTGGAAACTAGCTCATCTAAGCTGGCTCCCAAAAAACGAAAAGAATCTATGAAACGGAATTTGATTGAGGTATCGGCATCGAATTGAGTGAAAGAAATGTACCTTTCTTTATTTGAAGGAAGTATGCTAACGTTTCCCTTTTTAGCAATATCTTTGATAATGAAGTGGCTGTCATAGCCTGAGAGATTGTGGAAAGCAATGGGTACAACAAACAATTTTCGAAAATTCAAGTTACAGGCTTGGTGAGCGAAGTTTCTGAATTAACATGTAAAATGGTCATAATCACGTACAATGATATCTTCTTTACTGAAGGGTTTTTCGCAAATATTGCACACTCTAGCATTAACAATATCGGGATTGCATGTCATTGGCACAATATTTTTGATTTTTCATTCTACAAATTTGGCAATGTTAGCCATTTCATCTGTGAACCAGTGTATGCAATTCTCACCTCGATAGCCTTTGAACTGTGAAAAGCTGTCATTGAAAGAACATTTGAGGTAGTAGCCCGCACTAAATGTTTTATGTTTTTGATATTTTTTCGTCTTTTGAGAAATTTTCTTGTTGAATTTTTCCAAAACTGATTCAAAATCCGCGTAAATGATGAAAGGACATTGTTGTTTATAAACATGATTACGGAATTCAACGTAATCGTATGATGGAAAAGAAATTTTACAATTATTTGAATTTTTGCAAAGTGCTTCATGGTCTTTCAATTTCTGCTGGCAATTGAAATAATTGAGACACCGATCGCACAAAATTTTTTTACAATGAGACTTGCTTATTTGAGTTCCTATCAGTCTAGACATATCTCTTATCCAAACATAATGGTACTCTATATCAATATTTTCATTGTCAACAGGTGGGGCGTCATAGTCGTTTAATTTTGGAAAATATTTATCCTGAATGAGTAATAAATTAACATGTCTTTGTAATTTGTTGTTCGTCAGTCTTGCTGGCACTACTACATAAATTGATTTTTCGTTAACTTTATTCAATTCTAAAGCATAAACGTTTACTGAAATATTGTTTAGTTTTTCAAATTTTGAAATTTGTTGTTACTTCATTGGAGCGTCTAGCCCTACAGTATTCAAAACTGTAGAATAATGTGGATATTTTGACAGCATTTCTGTATGTTTTGCTATAGGATATAATGCGCTAACAACACTCCAATAGAAGCACATTTCATCTTTATTCTGAACGTTAACGCAAGCTCGTTTCTTAACAATTTGTTTGGGTAGATTAATGAAGGATGTGCCGTTGTTTCCAATTTCGAATTTATTTATTGCTACTTCCAACAATACAACTTCACATAACGTCCATCCGCTTTCTTTTTCTTCAAACTCGCTCAATTTATTTAAGATAATAGCTACATTTTTATTATATCAAACAGCTAAGTTAGAACTTTGGTCTATGACGGCATTGGGAGTAATAAAATATTTCCTACCAACTATTTCACCATCATTCGATTTTTTTTACAAAATCCCCCAATAATGTTGTATTTACTTTCAGGCATTTCATTCGCTTCAAAGTTTTAGATATTGTTGATCGGAGTGGAAAAAAAGCATCTTCCAAAAAATTTTTCGCGTCTTTATGCGATAAATTGATAATTACTCCTGTTTCAACTCTACAATCGAAAATAGCCTCAACATTTTGCCATTTCACTCTACTGCTTCGCTTCAATCCTGAACCTATTTTTGAACACCCCATAATTTTGATAAGTGATCTACCAATTGCCCTCCATTGACTGATGGTAAATGCATTGTTTTCCATTGAGTTCTATTGCAACCCCGATCGAAATCTTCTTGCTTCACGCATATTGCCATGTATTTCACTCTTTTTGGTACGTTGATGTATAAAACATTATTCAATATTGCTGTCAAAAGTATAAAATTTGTTTTCAATCGCAGAGACATTTTCTACAATGCGTGAGGCTGGATTCTTCTTAACGGATATCTCGTTTGCGGCAATTTTCGATTTAACACTTTGTCTTGAATGTCCAAATTATTCAACTGCTTCAAAACGTTCTCCTTTTCTTCGAAAAATTGAATATCTGACTTTAGTTCTTGAATACGTCTACAAAACTGCTCCACCTTCCATCCGTATTCTTTAGATGCCATTTTATTACTGATTATTTCAACTACCCAATGACACACACATACTTTCCAAAAATAATATTATCTTCCCCCCTCCCACCTGATGATGGTGATGAAAAATGAAAACAATAACGTAAATGGGTATAGCACATTAAATTGTGTATTTAGTAAACATAACTGTGTCTCTGAATACTCCAATGGGTATCGCACATTGAAGGTGACGACCTCCGTTAAGCTGACATGTTTTTTCTCTTAAATATTGTTATTTGAGACACCCGGTTTATCATTTGGCAGCCGCCATGTTTTTTTTTTCTCAAATATTGTATTTTGAGCCACCTGGTATAACATTTGACAGCCACCATGTTTTTTTTTTCTCTTAAATTCTGTATTTTGAGTCTGAATATGTCATCCACAATCATTATTCTTATTATACCGGGTGGCTACGGAAGTATTGCCTACGGAATATCTCAGTTATTGTTTGAAGTAGGTTTGTGAAATTTGAAGCATCGATATAATGACATAAGAGCTAGAATTTGAGCATATTGACATGTCGAAGTTAACTTCCGGTCTGACCGGAAGTAACATCAACTTTCTTATTTTAAATGGAAACCCTATTTTTTTTCTATTCGCTTTATTCAGCATTCAATTCCCTTTCTAATGACATATCACAAGTTGGTATCTAACCAGAAACTAGATCAGAAAAAAATTATTATTGAAATTCACCGAGTAGGCCGTGGAAGCAAAATGAAAGCCAAAAATTGAAAAGTTGGCTATGGAAACCATACGTCACTTGATAACAGTTGCTCTTGCTCTATTATCGCCATACGCAAAAATAACATTAAACATAATGTGGAATGATAAATTATATCCTGTAGGTTCTAGGTTAAATAGGAACATAAACGTACTTGGTCTGTGCCATCGTCCATAGATATTCTAATATCTACCTATGGACGATGTTTGTGCTATTCAGAATAATCATTCCATTGCAATAATCATTCGAACCAAAATATTAACAAGTAGGCTGATTAAGATGTATTTTGGAATGAAACAAAAAAGAGACGAGAGTTCTCACGAACGCTGCTATCCATATTATTTTGACGTTCGAAGTAGTGTTTTTGATTCTGCCATTTCAAAAGGGTTTGGAAATCAAAATCAGTTAGTGGAATATTCAAAAAATGCCCCGTTATTGACGAACCGAACAAATTGACATGCTTCTCATTTATGGTGAATGTTTAAAAAATTCTTATGCCGCTGAACGATTGTATTTAGAGCGATATCCAGGGAGACAGCAACCGTCAAGAAGGTATTTCCAGTGGCTTGAAGAAAAATTAAGAACTGAGCCTGATGTTCACGAAGACCAAGAAGCATTTGTTATTGATGAGGAAACTGAAATTAATGTACTAGCTTCAGTACAATATGATAGCACAATTTCCTCAAGGCAGCTTGGCGCCGAATTAGCTATAAGTAAGGACTCTGCTAGGAAAATTTTGAAAAAACATCGATTTAAATCCTTCAAGTATCAGTTGCATCAACATTTGTATGAAAATGACGGTGAAAGGCGCCTGGAATATTGTAATTGGTTTCTTCGACAAAATGCTGAGAATCACCTATTTAACTATTATATCTTGTTTACGGACGAGTCAAGATTTACCAACAATGGATTATTTAACAGGAATAATACAAGGTAGGTACTGTACTTTATTTGGATTATTGTCGATAGTCGAAGTGTAAAGTGCTAAAAGTGTGAATGGTCTTTTGTTTCAGGTACTGGGCGATAGAAAACGAGCACCGGTTTCGACAAGGTGGCTTCCAGGAGAGATTTGGTGTGAATGTTTGGGCAGGAATAGTTGGAACTCATATTGTTGGCCCCATTCTTTTTCAAGGCCAACTAACCGGAGAGAAATACTTAAATTTTTAACGAATGAAATTTCGGAATTCATTAACAACCTACCAGCGGAAATAAATGAGAGAATGTACTTCCAGCAAGATGGCGCCCCTCCGCATAATTCAAGAATAGCGAGAAATTATCTTCAAAATCGCTTTCAAGAGAGACTTATAACAACCCATGGTCCAGTCAGGTGGCCACCAAGGTCACCTGATCTTACTCCGTGCGACTTTTTTCTATGGGGGCATCATAAAAATAGGGTGTATTCCACACAGCCTACAACTCTACATGAGCTAGAAGTAAAAATTCGTAGAGCTTTCCAAGATATCACGCCCCAAATGTTGAGAAACGTTTTACATGAAAATATCACCAGAGTCAATAAATGTATTAACGCTGAGGAAATGCATTTCGAACATTTGTTTTGAATTTATTTTATCTTTAATCCTATCAATTTGAATTTTTTTTTTTTCGATAAATCTGTTTTTTGTTATTTGAATAATAATAATTGGATTTTTTGGTATCTTATTTCAAAAAATTACTTTCTATTATATCATTAGAAAGGAATGGTTATGCTGAATAGTACAGGCAAGAAAAAGTTGTATGTTCCTATTTAAGTTATGGACCTACAGATTATTGTTTTTTTCCCAATTTTTTCAATATTTTTTTTGGCGGCTTTTTATTTCGCCGACGAATGAAAATAAAATATCACAGTAGTAGCAACTGTTATCAAGTGACGTATGGTTTCCGTAGCCAACTTTTCAATTTTTGGTTTTCATTTTGCTTCCACGGCCTACTCGGTGAATTTCAATAATAATTTTTTTCTGATCTAGTTTCTGGTTAGATACCAACTTGTGATATGTCATTAGAAAGGGAATTGAATGCTGAATAAATCGAAAAGAAAAAAAATTGGGTTTATTTAAAATAAGAAAGTTGATGTTACTTCCGGTCAGACCGGAAGTTAACTTCGACATGTCAATATGCTCAAATTCTAGATCTTATGTCATTATATCGACGCTCCAAATTTCACAAACCTACTTCATACAATAACTGAGATATTCCGTAGGCAATACTTCCGTAGCCACCCGGTATATTATAAGCGCGCGGTAGTGGAGAATTGTTATCAATCTAAGGGATCTCTCTCGACTACGTCACACGATGAACGCAGACCAGCGAGGAACCGAGAGTCCAAAGTTCAAGGTCGATTCAAACGCCTATAGCTCACCTACTAAAATTATTCGATGACGAGAACGTTGCGTAGACATTCCATATTGGTATATAGAGTGAGTGAAAGAAACAATCCGAGCTTTTTAGAAAAATACGGTTTGTTTCAATGAATACCATGTATTTCGGAAAAGAATACGATGATATTTATGAATGTTTGATAAACTTTACAAAATATTTCCATTAATGTTAACATAGATTTCCGAACATATGGCTAGATACTTTTGAATATACGGATTTTTTTGATATGCAGCTATATCGGAGACCAATTTTATTTCGATTTTAGAGCAATTCATCTTGTTCAAAAATATTCGGAGTAGATTAGTGCGGACCTATTCCGTGATACCTTATATATATGGTAAAGGACATGTATTTGAAAGGCCTATTTCTAAAGAAATTAGAGAACTAATTGTTTCTTTTTTCGTGCAATTGAATGAAATCTTGTATTTTTTGTGAAATATATTCCAAAATCATAAAACATAAAATCTACTATCGCGAACTTTCTTGTATGATTCTGGGTATATAATAACTTCAACATTCATTTCGTGATTGTAGAAACCCCAAGTTCCTCAGGAATAATATGAAATATTTCTCGATCAAATTGAAATAACTTTCAAACAATGGAAAATTAGTCCCAACCTTGAGAAGGTTATTGCTTCTGATGCATTTCATTTATCTTTAGTTTCTTTAGAAACAGGGCATTCAAATAAAAGACATTTCATTCACCATATATATATTTGGAATAGGTACAGCACTACCTATTAAAAATACTCCGAATATTTTTCAACAAGAAGAATTGTTCGATAGTAGCTCATTTTGGTCTCTGATATGGGTATCTATTGAGTATCAATAAAATGCATACATTCAAAAGTATATAGCTGACAAACGAGCCCAGAGACCTATGCTGATCAATATCAGCATTGGACAATATATCGGTTTGAGAAAACCGTACATTATACCAATTCTCTTTCGAAATATAAGTTATTCATTAAAGAAAACGCATTTTTCCAGGAAGCTGGGACTGTTTCTTTCAACTTTCAACTTGCAAACATGAAATGACTATCCGACATTCTCAACATTGAAGAATGTTCGATACATATCCGACATACTCTCCCCTATCCGAACTGAAAAACTAGGGATTGACATTTGATTTTCGAACCACCCTGTATAAAAACATATAGTGTCACTGAACTCCGAATTGGATTTTTCTTTGTTCACCCTGTTGTAGGGGACATAAAGAAAAAGTATAATGGAAACCAGATCAAGGTCATATTGTACTAGCATTGAGGCGGTACTCCTAGAATAAATAGGCGTTTTGTCAATTCTCAGAATTGTTAAAAATTCTGAGCGGAAAGCTTCTCTTTTCAAATTTGACATCCTGTAATTATATCGAAAACAAGTTGGCCAATTTTTTTGTGCTCATTAACACTTTTGCCAAGAAAGTCAATCTAAAACATACCAAAAATTCAGGGGTTTCAACCAAAAAACCCTTTTCTGTAAGGATGATGCGGGGTCCTTTGAGAGAAAATAGCATCACCGAGCTGATCAAGATGTCCCACGGTGGCTGTTCCACCTCGAAGTCCACTTTGTGTTTTGAGTTTAATATATGTTATTCATTCAAGTATTCAGTTACTGCGAAAGTTATTATCTTTTAGAATATTTTTTCCGAAATGTATAAAAAAAGTTAATATCCACTATATCATAGTATATTTTTCTCCTTTCAGATACCCAGTAACTTTTCAGGGCACAACGATTTCTTCTCATTTCATATTTGCATTTATTGTTTTCAAATTATGAAGGTATTTGGATAAAACAGTAAAACCGAGGTGATACAACATTCAACACAAATTTCCAAACCTTCAAACAATATAATTGAGAATTGTTACATCTTACGCAAAAATTGAAAACTGTCATATATTTTATTTTCACAACAATTTCAGCTCACAGACGTGGAGCAGAAATTTATAATTTTCTGTGGATTATCATCCAAACAACAATTACATCATAATATAACTTCCTCCATCAGAAAATCAAATTATGGGAAATGGGTTAATATAATGCATAGAGTTTCATTCACTATTTATAACTCTGATTAGTGTACGATCGAACAATGATTATACATTGATGTCATTATGTTATGGAGTAATCATCATGGAGTTTGGTAAAGTGGTTGAGTTTTTAAAGTATTCATAAGTGCATCGTTAATACTTTTTCCGTCAAAACATTTTATTTGTATTTGAAATTGTATTGGTTATTGATAGGTGAATAAATTCTGGTAGATATACACAGAAAAAATTCAGAGTGTACTTTTATTCTATTGAAATAAACAGCTGTGATAAAGATTCAAATCGTTTATCTTTAATTTCCAATAGTTTACCAAATTCGTGTTATTTTCAATTATGCTGTTTCAGCACAATATATAGGTATATACAGAAACATTGCAGTGTCATTCAACTGTTCGGAGCATTGCACCGACCCAGTTATGGATATCTGCAATATTTCAGTACATTGAACTGTTTGCAGTTCGAATATAAAAACAATTAGACTAGAATTGATGATCTGATCAACGAATATTTATTGAATTCCAATTCACTTCATTCTATGCATTCAACATTAGGATGTAACAGTATTGAAAATAATGAATATTCGAAACCTTTGGTGTAAATGAAATTCAAGACATAAAAACTATCTCAAAACACCAAAACAACGTTAAATCACACTCGACGCGTGTTTTGCCGACGAAGTTGGCATCGTCAAGAGCTCAAAAGTGTAGCTTAACATAGAATTACACAAAAAAAAGTTACAAGTATTTGAATCTAGTATTTCGATTAACTTTAAAAATGAATACTTGGTTTGGGTAACATTCAATCAGCTCGAACATTATTGATTTGGATTAAATGAATTGGGTATTTTCACTTAAATAATAGGTTAGTTTCGATTTCTCCTAGAACGTGTATCATATGTGATAAACAAGAATTAACTTGATCATGAAAAATATTTGGTTAATTATTTTGTTAGATTTGTTTGAACCCTATGGGTGGCTGAGGCGTTGCAGCCAACGGGAGTAGCGACCTGTGAGCCTTAGCTTACCGTACACCGACGTCAAACACACATGTTTTCCCGACAATTAACACATACCCACTCACACATTACAGAGCTTTGGACTGGTAGCCGGTGATGAATCGACCGCGGCCGCTGCTCCACCCGATTGAGAACCAGCCCTTCCAGAGTTTTCACGAGAAGGCGGTTGAAAGAAACTCGCTGCGGGAAGTGGAAAACCTGGTTTAACCGGTGGGATCCGAGGAGGGACCATGAATCGGGTGCTGCGAGACTGGTAGAAGGTGAATGAATCGCCCGTGGCCGCCGCACCACCAGGGCCGGTATTCTTGACGGTGATAGAGTAGAACGATCGATTTTCTGTTTCACACCAAAATACGTAAAATATGTATGTGTCTCTATATTATTTGTTTCCAAATTTAAGGCGAACGATTCAAGAATCAAGACCCAGATCGAGAACCAGCTTTACTAGGACTTTACCCACGGGGCGGATGAAAGGAAATCGCAGTGAAATTTGGATAACTAGTCTCCAATGGAACCCGAGTACAACACACCCAGCCTTTCAGGAGAGCAGATGGAAAACATAGGCGGGTAGAACACCATGCATGAGGAAAGCATCAGGGCATGGCAAAAAAGGTCCATGGGGGCCTACTTGCTTGGCTGTAACAACAACCTCCACATAAATTCTACTACTACTTCTACTACTAGATTTGTCTGAGATATGAATATCACGCATGCAACATCAATATCATTATTTCTTTTGATTTATTTGTTCCTCTCCGTATACACTCTTTTCGAACTTTGGTCGATATATTGCATTAGCTATTCCTGGGGTTTGTAATACCGAGAAATGCTGTTTCGTTTCTCCGTCGCGGTTGACGCTCTGACTGATTTTTATTGTTATTATTTATTTATTTTATTTTTCAAATAAATGGAGATTGAAACCTTTGGTGTGAATAGAATTCAAGAAATGGAAATTATCACAAACACCACACTGAGCCTTTTTGAGCTCCTGAGTGGTATTGGTGTTGGTTTGGTGTTTTGGTGGTGGTTTAGTGGGTAATTTTCATTTCTTTATTGGAATCTATTAATTGTTGTCTGACCTATGCTAGCACTACTGAGAAGAAATAACCTAGAAACATGAATGTATGCAGTGTTGAAGTAGAATGCATCTTCGCTATTTCACCTACTATATTTATTTCATTCCAGTTTACTTGATGTAAGTCAGTTTTGATAGGTTGATAATGAATACAGAATATTTGTCAATACTTGTGTCAGTTCTTTCATAAAGATTTCTTCAAAAGTTATTCAACACGTCCACGAACATCAACATGGTAGCAGAGCGTGATTGACCAAGAGGTGCAAACTGTGTGTGCTGCTACGTGAGATACCCGGAGCCCTAGACGTGTTAGAAGGCAAAATGAAAATGTCAAAACCCTTGGAAAAATTTGCTACTGCTGAGCAGAAAAAGAAATATCAAGAAGATGTCGATATTTTCTCAAGAGCTGATAGTAACGCATTGCTGATAATCACTACTAACATGACAGAAGATACTCTTCAGAAGGTAATGCGTTTTACTAGTTCATATGAGGTGTGGCAAGAGCTTCATAGATTTTATGATGGGTCTGTCGAGGACAAAACTCATGATTTATATACAGAGTTCTTCAGCTATACAAAAGTCCTGAAGATAATGTAGTGACTCATACATCAAAGTTGAAAAATCTGTGGAATAGCTTACAAAATAAACTCAGAAAAGAAAAACTTTCCAATGGCAACGTCTGCCTATGTGACCTGCCGGAGCTATTGTTAATTTGCAAAATACTAGGTACTTTACCTGAGAAATAGTTTTCTTTCAAATCCAGTGGGATGTTGATGTCCAAACAAGAAAGAACCGTCGATAATCTTACTAACCAATTATGCGCTTATGAGAAGGCATTGGATTCCCAAAGTGACCGAAAAACTCAAGAGGTTCTAGTTGCAAAGAAAGGAAAAAGAGCGGGAAGAATAGTTTACCATTAATGTAAGAAGCCCGGACATGTCGTTAAACAATGCAGAAAATGAAAAGCTGATGGAAGACCTAGAGCAGATACGAACAATAAAGGAGAAAAGACAAAAGAAACGAAAAAAGAAGACTTGGACTTGGTGTTTGTGGCAGAAACTAATGTTTTCACTACGGGAGTTGATCATGAATTCTGCTTTGTAGACAATGGTGCGACAAATCATATTACCATCCGAAGCGATGTATTCGAAAGCTTTGATTCATTCACAACAACCTCAAATGTGTTCACAGCAAGTGGTGAATCTGTTGAAGCCATAGGAAAAGGAATCATTCTTGTAGAGGCTGACGTTAATGGGAATAAGTACAGGTTGAGATTAGGTGATGTTTGGTATATACCATCCATAACGAAAAACCTATTTTCCGTCTTATCAGCACAAGATAAGTTCCAAAACAGCGAGTTCTGTTCCAGTTTTCAAAAATGCACTTTGAAGATTGAGGACAAAACCATACTAGCTGGATCCAGAACTAAAAACGGTGGATTATTTCGACTAAACCTGAAATGTGTCCGTCCAGAGTCTACAGCAATGGTAAACGTCATTTCTAATCAGAATCTACTGCAGTTGTACCATGAGAGACTAGTTCATCAAAATAAACGTTATGATAAAGCTGTAATAGCAAGAGAACTAGGCATCGACGTAACCTTGGATAGTGAACTTTGCGAAGGTTGTGTTCATGGTAAAACCCATGTACAAAAATTTGGCACCAGAATCCATACAGATGTCTGTGGACCCTTCGAAACTTCAAGACAATCAATAAATCAATCAAAATATACTTTATTGCTCAAAGAATTAGATAGTGTAGACCCATCCGTAAAATTAATAACATAGTCAATAAATAATACAAATACAATAAATAACAAACACAAGATGAATACATGAAAAGCAGTCTTGATAATAATAAGCTCCACAATACATAGTTTGGTAGACCTGATTATACAATAGTGTACATATTGCTAATAAAACTTTACTTAGAAGTTAGACTGACTGCAATCCTCCCTATCCCCTAAGAAGATATACATAACAGTCGCTAAGTCAACTTTAATTGAAATTGTGAACACACATATTAACACAAATCGTCAGAAAGTAGAACAAGTAAGGCATGTTGGGAAGTGAAAAATATTGAGATCCTTATATCTGTTGAAAAGGTAGGTCATTAAAAAATTCATCCAAACTATAAAAGGGTCTAGAAGAAAGAAATGCCTTGACTTATTTTCTAAAAATAACTCCTGACACCACTTCTTTTATATTATCCGGCAAGTGGTTGAATATCTTACATCCATTATATATTATTGAGTCTTTCACTATTGAAGATGAAGGAATTGGTAGTTTCAACTGATTTTTTTGGGGGTGGTATAAGTGTTTATTCATTGGAATTTGGATTTATTTTTGTATATTAGGCATGCCGTTTCCATTATATATATCGATATGACAGTAAGTATTTTGTGATTTATGAAGTGTATTCTGCATGAGTCTCGAGGTTGGTTATGTGTTCCTTAAATTTTAGACTACAGTGTATGTATAGCCCCAAAAATTAAGATTTTGTTTGTTTTTCTATTATTTCAGTTTCTAGGGATACATCCCCGATTGTGCATCTGAAAGAAACTATATTGGTTTTGGATGTGTTGAAT
The DNA here is from genome assembly GCA_958502065.1 of Chrysolina americana. Classification (NCBI taxonomy): domain Eukaryota; kingdom Metazoa; phylum Arthropoda; class Insecta; order Coleoptera; family Chrysomelidae; genus Chrysolina; species Chrysolina americana. The sequence continues at coordinate 33,933,248 of OY293421.1, read as the reverse complement.
GTGAGAAGATTTGAATCACACCACTTCTTCACTTTCTGTATGTCGTTGTTGATATTCTGATGCAGTTCAGTTTCATCGTTGCTATGCCATAGAGTAGTAGTATCATCAGCGAAGAGAGTAAATTTTCCTGATATATGAAGGGCTGACGACCTTAGAGAAATGTACAGGAGAATCGATGCCTCTGTGAATATCAAGTCAGAGTCCAAACAGAGCAGGGGCGTAATTCAGGGAGACTCCATTATCCCTCTTCTCTTCTGCATCCCACTACTGCCATTATCCGTTGCACTACGGAAAACCCGCGGATACAACTGCGGCACCCCCAGCAACTGGAGGCATGAGGTCAACCATCTGTTTCACATGGATGACCTTTAACTTTATGCCTACGGAGAAAAGGATCCTCATCAGTCCTTAAATGGCCTGCCAAGATTGTGTTTTCATTACTCTTGTCTACCGTAATCGCGTGATTGGTATAGAGGTCCTTGACACTAGATGCAATGGGTGTCGTCGGGCAGCTGAGACCATAATGCATTTGCTGCCAGCTTGTCCAGCCTATGCGGTCCCATATCCACAGGCATAACGCGACCCTACAAGAGTTGTACTACCACCTACGACACTCGGTACGGTATAGATGAGACACCGATGTTGCCTTATGGTCAGGGGGATATTAAGTACACTCAGGTGGACCCAGTAATCACTCACCCCACGGACATGGGGAGTGTTTACTGGGGTTAATGACAAACCAGCGCGCCCTCCGGTTGTATCGGAGCTCTGGAGACAGGGCTGGCTGGAATATTCCTTACGAAAAAAAAAATAATAAACATAGAGTAGATCCTGTGCGAATAGAGGATGGCTATTATTATTATTTACTGTGGCGCTCCGGGGCGACTTAATCATTTAACCTGGTACTCGGAGGAACTACCACTAAGGTTGTACGAACTACCTAAAATCTACAAGAAAAGCGTCTCACACGTCAGTAAAATTGATTCGTAAACATACAGCATCGCAAAATGCCTAGCCTCTCTATTGATTTCATGTGACTTCACTTTCACAAAAGTACCCATTAACAGAGGAAACCACAACTTCTTTTCGACACTGACTCACCATGACTTATTTTCAATGAAACCGAAAATTCTTCGAGTAAATTGACGGTGGCTAACTTCTTCATGAAGAATTTGGAACAGAAAGCACTGAAATCTATAAATTGCAAGCCGACATTATATTGATTGGAATGTCCAGTTTGCAATGGGATCAGAAAATAAAAACAAATTGCATTCCCAGATCTACTTGATGAAAAGAAACCGAATGGAAAATTGAGGCACAAAGTGTATAGAAAATCAACCTACACCGACCGATACCTGAACAAAAAGTTAAATCACCATTCAAGGCAGAAACGAGGAGTAATGAAAACACTGACAGACCTGGCCATACGAATAGTGAACCAGAACATCTCATTAAAGAACTGAGTCACTTGGAAAGTGCTTTGGATAATAATGGGTATACCCAGCAAGAAATAAAACGGACCATTCGAGGAAGAAACACAAACAGAACAGAGGACACAGAACAATACACACGATGAGGAAGAGGATTTCTGCCGTATATTGAAAATGTCATAGACAAGATTAGCAAGCTTCTGGAAAAACATTGAGTCAAAACGATAGTCAAACCAACCATTGGACAAATTATCAGATCTGCAGAAAACTCAAGAGATCCCCTCTCTGCTACAGGTGTTTACCGCATTCCTTGCAGCTGTGGTGACATATGTATTGGTACGATAGAAAAAAAGCATGAACACCCGCTAACCGAACACAAGAGGAACTACAGATACGGGCACTCCGAGAAATCCACGGTTGCAGAGCATGCTCTACTCACCAATTACAAGCAATAATGATCAAAAACAAAAACGGGTATCGGAATTCAGTGAACTAACTGGATCGAGGCTCAGTTACGCCCCCTATCAGGGTTAGCACAATCAATGGAAAAATCAGCATAGACACCAACTGAGGCTCAAACGAGCAATTCATCCATTACCGCACCATCTTTGGAAATGTCTACCGTAGATATAGATAAAACGTTAGGACAAATTTCCTCGAAACCCCGACTAACAAACCCAACAACCATCAAAAGTTCAGGAACAAGTAAGTTTTATCAGTTCATGCATAGTTTCTAAATTGAATCTAGTCGACTAAAACTGTTTTGATTCATTTGTTGATTCATTGAATGATATAGAGAAAACTTCTTCGACCAAGCGATTGCTGCATAGCGGTGATATACCGAGCAAATACGATATTTTTTAGTACCTGCGAGGTTTTTGGGCCAATAAATTCTCCTGATTCCATCACATTTGATTTCTCATTGCTAATGACATATCCTCAAGCAGCAGAAGCAATTGTTCCTGAAGTAAATTGCTCAGTACAATAAAGTTATTTATTTATTATTATGCAGTGGGGCTGGCGTAGACCCTTTCTGCTTTCGTCTGTCAGGTTTATCTCGTGAGTGTTCCAGATCTTCTGATGAACTCCTCGAGATTTCTCACGAGGCTTCGCAGTCAAACGATATGTGTGACGCTGATTCGTACTTTTCATCACAATATCATCCTATCATCTTTCTGAGGGAGTTCCGGCTCAGTTCAAGAAGATGCCTTGACAGCCGGTCAGTTGGCCCCTCCCATCGATAAATCAATCAATCAATCAATCAATCAATCAATCAACCAATCAAAATATACGTTATTGTCGAAAGATGCAAATCTTGTTGACAAAGCGATAAGAAATAGGTAAAATATAAACAATATAAATCACATGTCAGTCTAGAATTAGCATAGATAGGCGATGTCGCTGAATATATATAGTTAAAAATTGGTTTCTTACATTTAGGATAAAAGAGAAAACAAACATATTGGAAAGTAGGAATATAAATATAATAAATATACACATATAGACATATATCCACATATATATATATATATATATATACACATTTATACATACAAGCGAACATACACATATACATACATCCTATATTAGTCACTATTTGAAAAAAAAATTGTTAAAGTGATAAAAAAAATACACGAATAAATGAGTAAATGAAATGAGTAAATGGGACTATTATAGCCATTATACTATGTCATCAATCGTATGGATTATTTACAATAAACGTATAAAATGAATAGATAACAAAAAATTTCATATCTGTATGCCATCAATGTATTTGTCAATATACTCTTGAACAATATAAAATACACGATTTCCTGAAACGATCAAGTAATTGTATATTTTTAAAGACTATCGGAAGATGGTTATACATTTTAGCTGCATTATTATAAATGATCGATTTTTTTTATCAAATTTGATGATAGAATGGGCAGTCTTAGCTTGTCATTTTGGCGAGTGAAGCCAACGTTAACATCATAAGATGATTTGTTCTGATGTACTAGGCACACAGTTTCTAGGATGAACAGAGACGGGAGTGTAAGTAATTTTTGCTCCTTGAATGACGGGTTTACAAGACACTGAGGGCTCAACATTGCACATATATCGAATAGCTCGCTTTTGAAGAACAAACACTGCATTGACGTTCTTTTGGTTGCAGGTGCCTCAGAATGATATGCCATATCTTAGATGAGATTCGATAACCACGTGGTACACAATTTTTGCGGTCACAATACCCAATCCTCTCGACACTATTCGCAACGCGTAACATTCCGAAGCTAGTTTTTCGCTCAGTGCTTTTATATAATAATAATAATAATAATAATACTCCCTCATAAACACTCGTTGAGTGTACCCAAAGGCATAGCCTGTGCGGGTAGAGGACGGCTATTATTATTATTTGCCGTGGCGCTCCGGGGTGACTTACTGATATTTTAGGTGATGTATTCACTTTTCAGCTGTAGGAAAACCCGGAAAACCTACAGCACCACCTCAGGTGGTCGGTGTGCACTCCAAGCTAGCATTAGACGAGATTGGCATCTAGACAACTCACAATACACTTGCTTTTCAACAAGGCATGCGGTTGCCTATCGATCCGATAAAGAGTATTTGAGAAAAAATCTCTTGTACCTACATCGGATTCGAACCGACTATCGCTATGCTGGAGTTTCGAACGGCCTGTGCCATTAGACCGCTAAGCCACCGGCCACCCCTCATTATGATTATTGAAATTGAGATTGTTGTCCAAATTGATTACAATCAAATGATATAAGGTTGATTTTTCCTATATTGAAGGAAAGCAAATTGGAGTTGCACCAATCTCTCACCCTGACAATATCTTGTGCTATTTTGTTATGGAGATTATTTTCATTGGTGTCATGCCACAGGATGGTTGTATCATCCGAAAAAATTGTGAACATATAACAAGAAGAGTACCGGTCCTAGTACCGAGCCCTGAGGGACACCGTGCCTGACAAGGCCAGTATCTGACAGCGTGTCGGTTCTCACAACTTGGGTCCGTTGACTCACAGTAGATTCGATCCAGTTGAGACTTTCATATCTGAACCCATAGTGCTGGAGCTTGCGCAGCAGTATTTCTTGGTTCACACTATCAAAAGCTTTCGACAAGTCACAGAAAACTGCTGCACATACCTTCCTTGAGTTCAACTCTGAATACAGTCTTTTCAATAGATGAAAGATGGCATCACCAGTACTCTTTTTGGATTGAAAGACGAATTGATGACGATTCAAGATTTTGTGTGCGGATAGAAAATTCATCAATCTCGTTTTCTCTATAATTTTTCCAAGGGTTGGAATGAGCGAGAAGGGTCAAAAATTCTCATCAAAATGTTATCGATACCACAAGAAGTTTTATTTTTGACTTGTTTTATTGTGTCCAATAGCTCCTTTAAATTAGTCTCATATAAAACAAAAGTTTCACTAATATTTATGATATTCATAAGTGATAAAGGATCGGGCGCTATGTCAATATTTTCTGCCAGTCGGTCAGCTATAGAGCAATAAAATTCATTTCAGAGTATTGCAATCTATGGCGACATTATTTGGAGTGGGAGCTTTGCCATGAAACTCATTCACTATGCACCATGTTTCTCTAATTTTATCCTTACTTCCATAGATTCTGTTTTGGTAGTGACAATTTTTTGCTGCTTTTACAACTTTTCTGTAAGTGTTTCTAAATTCATCATAGTATTGATGAAAGTGTTCATTATTCGTGAATTTTCTGATGTAATACAGGCTTCTCATATCTTTCGAAGACGTGCGAATTTCTAAGGTAAGCCAAGACTTTTTGAATTTGTATTTTTTTAATTTTCTGCTCTGGTAATTATAACGATTAACAAGAAGGTTGTAATAAGATGGGAAAGGATCATCAGAGTATAAAACAGAATTTCAGTCCATATTTAAACAAGTGTTATAAAATTATTATCATAGTTTGTTTTACTGAATAATCTTCCAAGTTTAAATTTCTCTTGGTTCATGTTATAGTTAATTTCCAAGTCTTCATATAGTGAATCGGAAGAGTATCGATCCGGTCTGAAGGACATGATTTTGAGAACCCTTTTTTGGATCACTTCTAGTGATTTCAAAATATAGTTCCTGACACCACCCCAACGAATGATTCCGTAATTCAAGGGCTCAACAAGCGCATAGTATATAGTTTTCAGTTTATCCAAGTCTAGTATTTACCGGCACTGGTAGAATTTGTAATTGATCTTATTATATTTTTTATTTGTTCTACATGTATATCACATCTTAAAAATTAATCTAGAATCTACATTTCAAAGATATTTAGTTTTTTTCAAAAGATTCAATACTACTCCTCGAATTCCCAGGTTTTCGAGTCGATCCAGTAAAATTGCATGGCTTACCGTATCGAACGCCTTTGCCAGATCAACAAAAACACCAAACATGCAAGTTTTCAGTCAAGAGCATAGATCATAAATTAGTGATGTTGGGTAGGCAATGGCATTCTGGGTACTAAAATTTTCTCTAACCCATATTGTCTATCAGAAATTATATTGTATTTATTTAAGAACACCAAGCGACTTTTTTTTTATAAGTTTTTCAAACAGTTTGGAAAAGGCAGAAGTAAGAGATATTGGTCTATGATTGAACATGTTTGTTTTGCATAGTTTGAAAATATGGCACAGTGTTTCTGATATGTAGCTGGCTGTCTGTTTTATAGTTGTATTTTTTATACCATCAGCACCAGGTGATGTGTTATCTTTTGAAGCTAGAACAAGGTTTTTGACTTCGTCTGTTATTGCTGGTGTCAAGTACATAAAACGAATATACTGTTCTTTGTCAGTTTCCTCTTTGCTTTCTATTTTTATTCTATCTGCTAGATTCATAATCACTTCAGAGAAGAATTTATTGAAATTATTTGAAATTTTCTGTGAAACAGTTAGTTCAGTTCCGGCTTCTAGAATTATTCTTTTTATTGTTGTTGTCCTTGATGTGACTTCTCTATCTTGGATGATGATGGTGAATGTTCTATCAAAGGAGTAGGTTGGAGATCATTTCCTCTGACGGCATCTCAGTTTATGATTGTTGTGAAAATTTTAAATGGCATTTCTCGAACAATTTGCTTCATCCGAGATGAAAATGTGATTCAAATTGCGGGTTTTGACACTGACGATAGGTCACACGCTTTGGAAATATATGGTACGGATACAACAAAGAATAAATTAAAATTCACCAAACCATTTAGTGGCAAATATTCAAGTTTATAGGGATTGTCTAGTACTCATTTCAGAATTTTCTTCGACTTCTTGCAGCACCGATTCCTCAAATACAAGAATTTTTTCATTTCGAGTTCTACCTGCAGGTGTACCTTTCCAGACACTATCAGTCAATGAATATAAGAAAAGAATCGACTATCTGGTAAAGCACGATAAGGATATTTCTGTCAATAAATACGTCTCGTGTTCTCTACATTACTGTCGTACTGTCGGCGAGGCCACACACGTAATGAATTTTCGCCGTTTCCACATTTGAAAAATTCACCATCATAAGCAAAATTGTAGAAGTAAAATATTCCCAGCGAACAGATTCAAATGAAATATACTCACACTCAAATGTCAGACTGTGACGGTTCCACTCACTAAAGAGACCCGAGAAGAGTCTCTAACTACGCTTATGAAGAAACTTATATCAAATCCAAGTTTTAAGTCTACTGTCATTCCACTTCGGATCAGAAATAGGAAATATAATCAAGATTTTTCCAAGCTTGTTTGAGCAAAATTGCTGATAGTGGCATTAGATCTGCTGTCATAATTCTGAGCTCCAGTGATACGTTAGCTGAATATTATGACACCTCAATCAGTCATTTCTCCGTTCAAAAATCCTATATCTGATACACTAACAAATTTTCCAGACAAGCAGTTGTCTTCTGATTCTTCAAAGTTTACTCTGAAAACAAATTTGGATTCTAAAATTTTGAAATTGGCACCAAGTGTGAAAATCTTAAATAAATCAGAATGGAGTCTTCTGGGTGCACCCTTCTCTAAGAATGCTTTATCTGAACTCCTTCAATCTAAACAAGAATCATTTCAATTGTTAACTTCTAGATTATATAAACTTCCTAAACACGTTGCATTTTTTCTTTCAAAGAATGGTTTGGCGATTTCTAAACTCGTGTAAACCTTCAGATGTTTCTCCACTTGGACTAGTCAGCCAGATCTTGATAAATTCGATAATTTACTTCGCTAAACGATGGAGTTTGTAGGAAATAATCATTTCAATGATGAACCTTGGCGGATTGGGACTACGCTCGACTTGTTCCCTGGCTTAACCCACTTTTTTGTCTTCTGTCAATTCAATTATCCCCCCTTTATTTGTCCGTTAACTTCTATGATGAAGGTGAATCACTTTGGCAATCACTCAGTAGTATGGACCCACTCACAGTTAATGCTAGCTCAAAAAAACCGTTATGATTCAGCAACAGAAGTATCAAATTATTACAACGAATCAAGCTAGAAGAACATACCAATCTAGCTAACTGTTGTTATGAGCTTTATGCAGTCATCATTCACCAAGGTTTTGGAGCTGATTCTGGCCACTATTATACCCTGACAGAAGAAAGAACAGACTTGTACAAATTTGATGATAGTTCCATCCATGAGATGCATTCTTCCGAATTAGAGCCTCTGGAGACACCATACATCCTATTTTAAAGAAAAGAAGATAATTCTGATTCGACGAACATCTCCAGAAGTTTTTCTTCAGTTATTTCCAACTCTTCAGATGTCGTGTTTCAGGTTTTTCGGATTTTCCTGCAGCTGCAAAAGCGAATGCCCCAGAACGCAGATTAATTATTTTTCATATTGATTTTTTACTGTGGTATTAAATTTTCAATAAAATATTTAATGGTGAAAAAGTGAAAAGAAATTTCCAGATCAACAATATTGCATTCTTTATTAATATTACTATTTCATCGGCATTTATTTTTTCAAGAACTCAAGAGAACACTTGTATTTAAAATTAAACCAGAAATTCAAATTAAATTTTCATCTGGAAACTAAAACATTGGCGTACTATTTTTGTCTTGAAAGTAAGTGCTTGATAGCAGGCCACTGCTGGAGGTGAAAACTATGTAAATACCTAAGTATGTGCAGTATAATGAAATATCACTATCCATGGGCCGCGGTGGTGTGCGGGTTGAGTCCTCGCCTCATAAGCCAGAGAGCGTGAGTTCGAATCTCAGCATTGCCACCGGTTTCGTGCATGGCATCACACGTATTAAAAGGTAAGGGCTACGTCTTCCCCTAGCTCGCACAAGTCTCTGACTTTTGAGGGTTGCACGTAGGGGTGCAACTGGATGACGGATTTAACAATTTAACAATTTAACAATTTAACAATTCAACAATTTAACAATTTAACAATTTAACAATTTAACAATTTAACAATTTAACAATTTAACAATTTAACAATTTAATAATTTAACAATTTAACAATTTAACAATTTAACAATTTAACAATTTAACAATTTAACAATTTAACAATTTAACAATTTAACAATTTAACAATTTAACAATTTAACAATTTAACAATTTAACAATTTAACAATTTAACAATTTAACAATTTAACAATTTAACAATTTAACAATTTAACAATTTAACAATTTAACAATTTAACAATTTAACAATTTAACAATTTAACAATTTAACAATTTAACAATTTAACAATTTAACAATCTAACAATTTAACAATTTAACAATTTAACAATCTAACAATCTAACAATCTAACAATCTAACAATCGAACAATCGAACAATCGAACAATCGAACAATCGAACAATCGAACAATCTAACAATTGAACAATTGAACAATTGAACAATTGAACAATTGAACAATTGAACAATTGAACAATTGAACAATTGAACATTTTAACAATTTAACAATTTAACAATTTAACGATTTAACAATTTAACAATTTAACAATTTAACAATTTAACAATTTTACAATTTGCCAATTTAACTTAATATCACTTAATATCCCATGCGGTTTCGGTAATATTGAATTTTTTCTTTATTTCCACTTCAAATTCAATACCCAGTAAAGAGACATTTCTGGACTTCAAATCATCATTAATTTTTCATGTATAATCACACCCTTGAATATTCGCATATCATCAAGGAACAACCTGTATGGGCTTGAAATGTTTTTGAACGCCAGTTTATGAGGTATGAAATAGGTGAAGACATATTGTCACGGTTTTTCCTAAATCTGGCAAATACGCTATCTGAGGGATTGGGTGTCTCGCGACTAAACTCTAGTGGAGACGGGAGTGTGTCATACAAAATAAATTGTAGCGAGATATTGAAAGTGCGGAGCGCCAGCTATACGAATGCCAAACAAACCCTCTAGCTTCTATACTGATTCCCATATAACACGAATAGTGGTAACTAAATACTTACCGTACTCTAAATAACAATCCGAAATAAAATTCATAGGGTTCATCAGAAGAGTGGTACAGACAGATTATTAGGCATAATTGATATCTTATTATACTTCTGGTGGTCTACAGGCACAGTTCAATAACCAAGTAGCAATAGTAGTACCCGGAAAAAATCCTGAAAATTATGAATATACTTTGTGTTCTTTCCTTGAATAACCTTATGATCACTTGTGTCCAGGAATGTCTACGTATTCACTGAGTGAAATATACTTTAGAAAGACTCTTTCAGATGTCAATATCCTGGGAAAAGGTTTCACAATGGCACATGGGATCAAGTACCCAAAAACCTAACTGACTAACCTGAAAGATACATGAACTATTTCAAAGTATATACAAATTTCAGACGATTTTTTGATATTTGAAAATGGAGTGTTGTTTAGAGAAAAAGAGTTGAAAACATCAACGTAAGGAACAGCTCAAGGTGAAGTGTCCGGTACGACATGTTCTCTTCCATTTCTGTAGATAATGGTATAATCGAATTTTTGAAGATGTATAGCCTAACGAGCCAATAAAAATGGAGATTGTGATTTGTCCAGCCAAAAAAAGACGTGCATGGTCAATCACTATCGAAAAATTCCCCCCTCTAACATAGGATCGGAGTTTTTCAATTGCCCATAGAACGGTCAAACATTCTCATTCGATAGTTGTGTAGTAACGCTCCAGTCGAGTATCAGATCTAGATGAGTAACTTATCACCTTTTCACCATCATGATGTGACTGCGTCAAATCGGCCCCAAACGGCCTGGATCACAAAATGTTATGAAAAATCAGGGTACGACAGTGCAGGTGCATTCATAAGACATTATCTCAAGTTGTTCAAATCCTCATTACAATTGAAGGTTGTATTCTTATACAACAAATCACAAAGAGAAGCTGTCACGGTTGAACATGTTGGAATAAATCGTATTTACCAAGAATCCAAGCTAATAATGCGCCGAACTTCTGAAACTTGCGAATAGGAATGTCTATAATAGCTCGTACTTTTTCCTGATCTACTACTCGTCCTGTCTAGTGGCATCAACAATGTAACCATAATATAAGAGTTGGTTTGACAGAAGTGATATTTTTCTTCAGAAACTGTTATTTTGGCCATTTTTAGGCGTGAGAACGGTTTCCTTCATATTTCAATATGTTACTCGAAGATTTGAGTGACAATAATTTCATTATCCAAGTGAACAAAAAAATAGAGCTCCGGACCAAATATACGATTGACGAAGCGTTGCAAAGTTGCCGGGCTATTAGAAAGGCCCATTGGCAAGCGATTAAATTGATATGAACCTTAGTTGGGAAAGCCGTCAAAGGACGAGCTGGTATTTCATGCAGAGGTACCTGACAGATTTGATATCCATTGAAGAAATAAATTTAGTACCACGAAGTTTGTCCAACATTGCAGGAGTATATGGTAGAGGATAGGAATCTCGTTCTGATACTCTGTTATATTCTCGATAGTCAACATAAAATCGGTGGATATTGTTTTTCTTCACTAATAAAATAGGAATAAAGCAAGGACGCCTGGAACGTTCACCATTTCCTTCTGGAAGTAATTTAATCGATTTGGTGTCAATGTGTGTTTGCATAACTGGACTACCGTGATAATATATTTGCTTAATAGAAGGGAAAGGAGTTTTGATGACATGATGGACTAGATCTGTACAGCCTAATTTGTCACCCATATCAATAAGTTGCAGAAGCCCACTCTCACATTCGAAGATTGATTTATAATTTTGAGGTAAAGCCGGAATAATCAAGGCTGAAATAATTTCCACACGGTATAACAATTTTCCAATTTCATTGAAATACCTACACTACCAATGTTTGAGCAGGTTCTTCCATTGGCAACCCAATCAACTATATCATAAACATTTAATTTGAGATGAAGTTTCTTCAAAACTTCCCAGCCAGGTCTAACGACTATTGTATCTGAAGCACCTGAATCAAGAAATCAAAGTAAAGTTACCTACATCTAAAATCGAAACAGGCAAATAGGATCGCTCAACATTTGTTTCCCGACCGCTTATTAATTTCAGGATAAATCCCAACAGTGAGATTGGAAAAACCATATTTGGAACAATATCCATTTCGTATGGATGAGGTGCATTGCTTTGAAGCTTGTCCTTCACTATTAAAGTTCCAGCATGTGAGTATGGTTTCCACCTAACTTCATGAAGAAAACGACGCTTCTGATTGAATATATGCCAAGTTCAGTTCCATAAGAGAATTTTCATTTATTGGAAGTGGAATAAAAGATTCAGTTGATTCTTTGCGCTCTTTAATTCACGTCCCTACTCTAAGAGATAATTCATAGAATCGATTTAATCAAACCCAATTAATTTTGATAAAATGGTGAGATCTTCAAACGTGCTTTTTCATGTACTGGTATTATCAATCTTTCAAACATATAGCATATTTCATAACCGCAATATCCATTCTAATTTTATCATTCTTTGCTTTATCTCCTGAATTAATTTTTAATTATAGTAAGGTGGTAACAATGGGATGCGTAACTCTTTCACAAGCTGCGACCAAGAATTAACTGTTGGTCGAATCGATCTAAACCAAATGAGAGCTGTTTCAGTATAAAGATCACTTGCCGAAGTGAACAACTGAGTTTCAGAAACATTTCTAGATATACAAAGTTCCTCAACACTTTCCAAGAATGCACTAAGCAAGCAAACGAGAACTATTACCATCTAATTTAACAAAAGATTCCATTTTGACAGAGGCACTGCTTTATTGTCATAAGAAGGAGCCGAAGGTGTTTGCTGAGTAACTACATCAGCAGCAATTTCATCATCAGATTCATCAGATTCTGAAGCACTGGAAATAACAGTAGATGACATGAGGACACTCAATTCTAGATGTATGATTTTGTTGTGACCCTTCATATTTTTTAATCAGTATCTTCAAATCAGATTGGTTATCAAGAAGTTCAACTCGTTCTGCTCTCATGAATAAATGGTCAAGTTTTGTACTAATTCTCAAGCAAATGCAATCAGATTCATACCCTGAAAAATCAGAAATCAAAGTTTGCATCTCTGCAAATCTCAATTCAATATAATCAGAATCTTCTTTAAAGGAAAATGGATACTGAGGACACCTGATAATTTTTCTCTTACTTCGAATAGTCTCTTAAGCATTAAATCATTTCTTTTACAGTTGTTTCATCGGTGACTTTTCAAATAGCCAATTCGTTAACTCTTCATTATCAAGACGGCCTGCATAAAATTTCCGTTCCATATTCAAGTTGGAATTCAAATAAGAACAACTTTAACAAAACTTCTCCAACACTCACTAGACTAAGAGGCAAAAAACATGTCTTACCGAAGAAACACAATAAAAAACTATAAATGGTCACTGAAAAATATGTGTTTGTGTCACTATGTACACAAAGGCTAAAGGCGGACTCCCACTACTCCTGTATTTGGCAAATATTTGTCACTTGCCTATATTTGCCATGTAGTGGGAGTGGTTCACTTGGCAATAACTTGTACAATTATTTGTTGCTGGCGAAGTCCCGCCGGTTGTCGGTAAAAATGCCGCGAGTCAAAGGGATTTCAATTATTTGCCTAGTTGACAAGTTCATACTTGTCGATGCGCTCCCACTACTCGCTGGTTGGCCGCAATTAATTTCTGTATTTATTAGGTGTTTGGCTTCCGTGGTGCGTGTTCCCCTAGAGTTATTTCGAAATGGGGTGGTCTCAAGAAGTAATTTTTTTAATTCTTGAGCTGTACGAAATGAGCCATTTATATGGCAACCTGGCATCCACAACAACAAAAAACAGAAACTTGATTAACGATGCCTGGCTTCGCATCAAAAATTTAATATCAATCCACGATTGCGGAATTGAAGAGGAAAAAAGAGTCGCTAATGGCGTTAATCCGACCATTATGTAGAAAAGTTAAGTCATCATCAAACACAGGGAGCAGCAGCGAGGACGTTTATAAACCAAATTAGTTTGCATTCGACAAAATGGAGAGCTTTCTGCATGGGGTTTCTATGGCAAGGAATACATATACTTCAAAGGTGAGTGAAAGATTGCTCAATTTCAAGAAATTATAGGTTAGGTACACAAATAGTTAACAGTAACGGTCTTGCCAGGGAACCTTTCCAGTAGTTTTGAAATATCTGCAGAATAATTGCCTTATTTCCTGAACCCCACGTCCAGTTTTTTTGGTGTTTTTTTGAGAGGTAGGAAAGATGTCATATTTTGAACATCGCTTCGCCATGTACCTACCAGGAACAATTGTGCCGTTTTTCTCCGTATCGATAGCAACTGGTGATGTATAGGTAGCAGACGAGTCTTTACGTCTCCGTGAAAAATTGTGAAGCAGTACACCATCGACATAACCTTAAACTAGATCGCTAATCCCATATACGAAAAGTTCATCCATATAAGAATTTTCAGTGAGCCTTCAGCGCATGCGCAGTTAGGGTCCTTGCGGAGTTCCAACCAATAAAAATGGCCGTTGCCATGAAACAACGTCTCAATTGACAGTTTTGAGCCTTCTGCGCATTGCTCAGACACGTTTTCGTGAATTCAGTTGGGATGAATTTTTCGAGTAGAAGGAATATGACCATTAGCAATCTAGTTTAAGGTTATGTCGATGGAGTACACAAGCCATCGCTACCTTGCTAACTTTGTCAGGTTCTAGTAGCATATGTGCTCAAAATACCCGGAAGACCGACGCTACTAGTATTCCGAATACGTTCTCAACAATGCGCCGAGCACGAGACAACTGGTTATTGGAAATTTTTTAATCGCTGTCTGCTTCTTGGAAGACCTTGGAATGGTTTTAACAAATGGCTTCCCAAAGCGAAAGAATCATCTGCGACGAAAACGTAAGGGAAAGTAGTTTGAGTATAAGTGGTTTGAGGTTCATCTTCGGGTAACATCAGACAATTTTCTTCGAGTTTTCTGCCCAAAACGGTTTTGCGGAATACTCCTCCGTCACTGATACGGCCTTGGCATCCAACATCCACATACACTGAGAGAAAGGATTATTAAATATTAACGAATCAATTTGTTAGAGCCATGTAAATTCGACAGAAATAAATGATAGTCGTCCTTATGATAGTTTGTTGAATATGATCACGTGGAATAATACGCACAGCACTTTCCACAAGTTGAACATTTTTAGTTTATATTTCTTAATGGATAAGAAAGCATATTTCGTACAAAATAATTGTCTTTAGAGATATTCAACATATTCCCTGGAAATATCTAGTAGTATTTAGGTGAAGTATCAAATTGTTCAAAATCAATAATATATTTATTAAAATATTTATATTAATGTCAAACTACAAGATTTATTATAAGTCCATATCTGGTATTTATTTCTTAGATCTGAACAATATTTTCCAATATTCCACGGAATAAAATCTACATACACATGGATCGAGCCGAAGCCGAACGTGAATTCACGGTCACAGTCGTGGAATGTTTGGAATGCAGAATATATTCGCTCACTCAACCAATTGTTTTGATTTTATGCAGTTTTTGTCTGTTCTTCGCAGTTAATACATGTGGTAAGTGGTGACCTTGTGACCATGACCGTTTTCACAGAAATATAGGTAAAGTATTGTTATTCGTATTCACTGAAGAACGAAATAAATGTTTTCATCAGAGGAGCACAGTGTTTGAAGTTACAAATTTTCTAGGTATAACACCTAACTGAAATGCATATTTCCTTTAAACATAATTGGACTGGTAAAGAAAGATTTTTTCCAAACGTAGATAACTAATTATTTTTGTAGTGAAATTAACATATAGGTATCTACCTATGATACAGAAATTATAAGGTGATTTTTTTCATATCGGCGCCAACGACATGATAGGACAAGTTTATATGAACAATCCTATACCGGTATTGATGTAGATATTTTAATATTTGACATGATATGCTTGTAGTTATGATATCAATTTTCAACCAAGTATATGTATTTTTTATATTACATCGCTCAGTGTCAATGATAAAATGATTTATTGATATAAAAGAATGATATATATATATATATATAATGATATATCTGCCTATTCCTCAGGTATAATTACGTTAGGTTTTTGTGACTTGACGTCGGGGTCTCAATCTGCCTACTCCCCATGTCTCGTCAATGGTTCTCTCTAAGGTCTCAATTTGCCTACTCCTTCGAGAGAACTGAGGAATTGTGGGTTGAGGAACTGTATTTATAGTGGACGTGGCTGTAATGGCCGTGTGCAATGTATTGGCGCGAGGTGAACTATGGGCGGGAACTGAATTGGCGCTAGATGAGCTGTGTGCGGGAACTTGGTTGGCGCTAAGAGAGCTGTGTGCGGGAACTGGGTTGGTGGGAAATGAGTTGATGCATGCAATGAGAGGTTTCCAGGTATTGGGAAGTCTACGTCCGTCGTCGCGAGTGTTGAGGCAATTGGGGCGCTTCTCTATCTCAAGGGCTTCTCGGATGATCCTGGTTTGCAGAGTTTTCTCGGTGGAGATTGTTTTTGTGTTTTTGAAGTCTATTTTGTGTATAAAGTGCGGAAGTGGAAGATGCCTGACGCACAGCAAGTTCGTGTTCGTAGACTCTGGAAGTTACTCGTCTGTTAGTCTGGCCAATATAACTTTTTGGGCAGTCTGAACATGGTATTTCATATATACCTTGAGAATCGTTTGGTATTGTGTCCTAGGGAGATCTGAGGAATTTGGATATTTGGTTGTTGGCCGTGAATATTGATTTTATCTCGTGTTTTCTCAAGATATTACTGATTTTGTCTGTCACACCTTTGATGTATGGTAGGAAAGCTTTGTGTGGGGCTGAATACTCTCTAGTGGATCATTTGTTTTTGGAGGACGGGTCAGTTGATGGCGGATAGACTTGTCGATTAGCGAATTGTTGTAACCATTTTGAAGTAAGGCTGATTTTAGTTTGTCCAGCTCTTGTGGTCTATTTTGGTTGTCGGTAAGCTGAATTGATCTGTATATCGTATTGCGTGTAGGTATCGGTTGGAAAATAGAAGCCGAAACGTCTAATTTCAACAAATTCTAGACATATATATATGTTCAGATAGGTTTCCGCGGTCAGATATTTGAAAACTAAAAGATCGGGTTGAACCGCGTCTAGAATTTGTTGAAATTATATATATATATATATATATATATATATATATATATATATATATATATATATATATATATATATATATATCAAGCTAGGGAACTTGTTGGGTAAGCAGCATGCAGGAAAGTATACTCTTATAACACTTCATTCCAATATTTCGACAAGTTTTATTGTCATCATCAGGGAAAGCTACAAATCATGATCAAAATATAGTGAAAACAATTGAACAACATGGATTCTAAACCACTTACGTGTTGTTGAGATTGATTGCAATGGATGAAGTAAAAAGACGTGTACAGTTATTGAACATATTCAGAAACAGTTTGCGAGATATACATAAAGATAATCGTCACACATTAAAACATTATTTTGTTATGGATAAAAACTAATTATATTTGAATTTATGTAAAATGGATACCATACCGGTGTCCGTAACGGCCGGCGTGAAGAAGAGAAACAATTATATTATTTAAAATTAAGTTGACATTTGAAGTTAGTTTTGGTACGTTCCTGCATGGAACTGTACTAGAATGTAGATTTAGACAGATTGAACGTACTCAGAACTGGAAAAGTGTAACACGAGCTTGGAACAATAGATTAGACATTGTTTCATGATTATGACACATGACAGTTGTAAATTTATCAGTTTATGATTCAAATAAATTTGGAGAAAAGAATTTTGAAAAGTTACTGTTTTATACCTGTTTACGGTGGTCAGCCGTAATTTAAATTTGTATTTATTAAAAAAGGATTTAGTTTAATTATAATATGGATTGAGAGTTAAGCTCTCTGACATTGTATTTCTGTTTATCCAAGTGCAATAAAAATGAATATATTTCGCTTGAATGTTTTATATCCGTTTTTTTGTTTAAACATGAGGATGACTGTGCATAAAAAGTATTAATTGCCTGGACCGCATTATCACTAACTGCATCATCCAAAATACCTGTATTGTTAATGTTATCTGGGCGAGCCTCCATTGTTGAGCTATATAAAATTTTTTTCAAGAGACAATGAGGATATGAATTGTTGCGAAATAAATTGTACAAGATACCCAAGTTCTTGTTCCAGAAGGTACTATCAGAGATGTTGAGGACTCGTTGTTTCATTTGTTTGACAAGGTTCATTTTGATGGACTCCTTGTGGTACGACAAGTAATTCATGTATCTACCCGAACTCATGGGTTTTCTGTACCAATCGATGAGAATATTGTTGTTCTGTGTTCGTATGAACTTCATATCCAAGAAGGGAACACTACGTTCATCGTTTTCACATTCCAACGTAAATTGAATGTGCGGATCGTAACTGTTGAAAATGTCCACTATTTCTGTAGCTCCCTCTGCAGGTAACGAGAGTATGATGTCATCAACATATTTCTTTATAAAAAATAAATTGAAAGGAAGAACACTAATGACCATATCTAAAATGTCGTCCATTACATAGCAAGCAAGAATGGGACTAATTTTTGCCTCTATTGGGGTACCGAAAGTCTGTTTATAAATTTTATTATTAAAAGAGAAAACTGTATTATTAAAAAGAAATGTTATTGAGTCAAAAAATGATTGCTTTTGGATATTACAGATGTGGCCAACGCGGTGCCATTTTTTATCAACTGCTCTGATGCATGCTTCTAAATATACATTACTAAATAATGAGACAACGTCTAAACTAGCTAGGACATAATTGTCTGGGAGTTGCATTTTGTTGAACTTTTTGGAGACGTCAAAGGAATCTTTAATATAATAGTCATTATCGAAAACATAAGCCCTTGTTAATATGTCAGTTACAAAAGCAGACAAAAATTCAGTCGGTGAACCAATCGAGGCTACAATCGGTCTCATAGACAGAATTGGTTTGTGTATTTTGGGGAGAGAATAAAATTTTGGAATTTGGAACTTTTTATGCATCTCTTCCTTACATAACGTATATAACTCCAAAACTTACTAGAATCTTCAAATCTTTTAATAATATAAAAATTGCTAATAAAACGAGTTTAACTGTCAACTCTCTCTTCACGAGTGTTAAAGACAAAACTCCAGTAACTTTTCAATCACATGTTGTCTATTGTATTCCTTGCTCCAATTGTTTGAATGAATATATAGGTCAAACTAACAGGTTGTTAAAAGACAGAATTTGTTCACATAAGAGTGACTGTCGATTGCACCCAGAGAGATGTGCACTAAGTGTCCATGTACATCATGAGGGCCACAATATGAACTTTGAGGCAGCAAAAATCTTAGCCAGAGAATCTAACAATTACTAAAGAATCTTCCTGCAGATGGCTTTCATATCACAGTCATCCTCATGTTTAAACAAAAAACGGATATAAAACATTCAAGCGAAATATATTCATTTTTATTGCACTTGGATAAACAGAAATACAATTTCAGAGAGCTTAACTCTCAATCCATATTATAATTAAACTAAATCCTTTTTTAATAAATACAATTTTTAAATAACGGCTGACCACCGTAAACAGGTATAAAACAGTAACTTTTCAAAATTCTTTTCTCCAAATTTATTTGAATCATAAACTGATAAATTTACAACTGTCATGTGTCATAATTATGAAACAATGTCTAATCTATTGTTCCAAGCTCGTGTTACACTTTTCCAGTTCTGAGTAGGTTCAATCTGTCTAAATCTACATTCTAGTACAGTTCCATGCAGGAACGTACCAAAACTAACTTCAAATGTCAACTTAATTTTAAATAATATAATTGTTTCTCTTCTTCACGCCGGCCGTTACGGACACCGGTATGGTATCCATTTTACATATATTCAAATATAATTAGTTTTTATCCATAACAAAATAATGTTTTAATGTGTGACGATTATCTTTATGTATATCTCGCAAACTGTTTCTGAATATGTTTAATAACTGTACACGTCTTTTTACTTCATCCATTGCAATCAATCTCAACAACACGTAAGTGGTTTAGAATCCATGTTGTTCAATTGTATTCACTATATTTTGATCATGATTTGTAGCTTTCCCTGATGATGACAATAAAACTTGTCGAAATATTGGAATAAAGTGTTATAAGAGTATACTTTCCTGCATGCTGCTTACCCAACAAGTTCCCTAGCTTGATCTTAACTAGTCAGCAACGACTACCTCTCTCCTAACTTCTACAGATATGGGTTTCTACCAAGATGTGAATGCTACATATGGAACAACAGTGGTGAATAAACTAAAACGATGGTCCCGCACCAAAATGAAATTAGCCAAAGAAAATAATAGAAGATGTTTTTTGCTGAAATGCCGATCACTTGGAATCACACCGAATCACCTAAAACACTCAACACAACATATAGATAGATTACTACAACGACAAGATATCAGCTTCTGTGATATCTCAAGAAGGTTTTGCCTCAGGTTAGGAACCAAGCCTTTGAACTTAGAAATAGATATGAACCATAAATTAATTAATATTCTTGAAAACAGGTTAAACTTACTCAAGACTGAGATAATTTCTGCTACTAATGAGTTGCTTTTTGTGGAATTTTCTGCCAGACAACAATCAATTTACCTTAAACTTTTTCATAAAATAAAATTTTCAAACATAAACAAATTAAACCACCTTTCACTTATCCAATCCAGGAACATCTTAAATGTTAAACCTGAATGGATAAAAAATATTTCTAATACAACTATTCCTTCAGAAACTTCAAACTTTTTAGCATTGGGTTCCAAAATTTAGTATTGAACCCCGATTAAATAAAGATTTTTCTATAAAAAGAGATCTTGGCGGATGTTGATTACATCACGTCATCCATATTAGATGATCAAGTTCGTAATACAACAATTGCCAGATCAACCAATGTCATAACTAACTTTGTTAATGTTTCGCCCACCTCTTTCTCACAATTTCATCATATTTATGATAAAACTAAACTTTTTTAGAAAAATAATCCCAATTTGGTGGTCACAAAGTCAGACAAGGGTAACGTCACTGTGATCATGGACAGAGATGAATACATTTCACTTTCTAATGATTTAATTGAAAATAGTCAGTCATATACCACTTTAAATAAAGACCCCACACAACAAATCCAATCAAAATGTAACTTACTAATAAAATCTCTTTGCACTTCTGGACAAATTGATGAACCCACAAGAAAAAGATTAACTAAATATAATGGCACAATTCCAAAATTTTATTCTCTCCCCAAAATACACAAACCAATTCTGTCTATGAGACCGATTGTAGCCTCGATTGGTTCACCGACTGAATTTTTGTCTGCTTTTGTGACTGACATATTAACAAGGGCATGATTTCGATAATGACTATTATATTAAAGATTCCTTTGACGTCTCCAAAAAGTTCAACAAAATGCAACTCCCAGACAATTATGTCCTAGCTAGTTTAGACGTTGTCTCATTATTTAGTAATGTATATTTAGAAGCTTGCATCAGAGCAGTTGACAAAAAATGGCACCGCGTTGGCCCCATCTGTAATATCCAAAAGCAATCATTTTTTGACTTAATAACATTTCTTTTTAATAATACAGTTTTCTCTTTTAATAATAAAATTTATAAATAGACTTTCGGTACCCCAATGGGTGCAAAAATTAGTCCCATTCTTGCTTGATATGTAATGGACGACATTTTAGATATGGTCATTAGTGTTCTTCCTTTCAATTTATTTTCTATAAAGAAATATGTTGATGACATCATACTCTCGTTACCTGCAGAGGGAGCTACAGAAATAGTGGACATTTTCAACAGCTACGATCCGCACATTCAATTTACGTTGGAATGTGAAAACGATGAACGTAGTGTTCCCTTCTTGGATATGAAGTTCATACGAACACAGAACAACAATATTCTCATCGATTGGTACAGAAAACCCATGAGTTCGGGTAGATACATGAATTACTTGTCGTACCACAAGGAGTCCATCAAAGTGAACCTTGTCAAACAAATGAAACAACGAGTCCTCAACATCTCTGATAGTACCCTCTGGAACAAGAACTTGAGTATCTTGTACAATTTATTTCGTAACAATTCATATCCTCAATGTCTCTTGAAAAAAATTTTATATAGCTCAACAATGGAGGCTCGCCCAGATAACATTAACAATACAGGTATTTTGGATGTTGCAGTTAGTGATAATGCGGTCCAGGCAATTAATACTTTTTATGCATCTCTTCCTTACATAACGGATATAACTCCAAAACTTACTAGAATCTTCAAATCTTTTAATAATATAAAAATTGCTAATAAAACGAGTTTAACTGTCAACTCTCTCTTCACAAGTGTTAAAGACAAAACTCCAGTAACTTTTCAATCACATGTTGTCTATTGTATTCCTTGCTCCAATTGTTCGAATGAATATATAGGTCAAACTAACAGGTTGTTAAAAGACAGAATTTGTTCACATAAGAGAGACTGTCGATTGCACCCAGAGAGATGTGCACTAAGTGTCCATGTACATCATGAGGGCCACAATATGAACTTTAAGGCAGCAAAAATCTTAGCCAGAGAATCAAACAATTACAAAAGAATCTTTCTGGAGATGGCTTTCATATCACAGTCATCCTCATGTTTAAACAAAAAAACAGATATAAAACATTTAAGCGAAATATATTCATTTTTATTGCACTTGGATAAACAGAAAATAAATCCTTCTTTAATAAATAAAAATTTTAAATAACGGCTGACCACCGTAAACAGGTATAAAACAGTAACTTTTCAAAATTTCTTTTCTCCAAATTTATTTGAATCATAAACTGATAAATTTACAACTGTCATGGGTCATAATCATGAAACAATGTCTAATCTATTGTTCCAAGCTCGTGTTACACTTTTCCAGTTCTGAGTAGGTTCAATCTGTCTAATTCTACATTCTAGTACAGTTCCATGCAGGAACGTACCCAAACTAACTTCACATGTCAACTTAATTTTAAATAATATAATTGTTTCTCTTCTTCACGCCGGCCGTTACGGACACCGGTATGGTATCCATTTTACATAAATTCAAATATAATTAGTTTTTATCCATAACAAAATAATGTTTTAATGTGTGACGATTATCTTTATGTATATCTCACAAACTGTTTCTGAATATGTTCAATAACTGTACACGTCTTTTTACTTCATCCATTGCAATCAATCTCAACAACACGTAAGTGGTTTAGAATTCATGTTGTTCAATTGTTTTCACTATATTTTGATCATGATTGTAGCTTTCCCTGATGATGACAATAAAACTTGTCGAAATATTGGAATAAAGTGTTATAAGAGTATACTTTCCTGCATGCTGCTTACCCAACAAGTTCCCTAGCTATATATATATATATATATATATATATATATATATATATATATATATATATATATATATATATATATATATATATATATTTCATTTGAAATTGTTTTTTGTTATATACCCCTACACCGCAATGATCACCATTAGAAAAAGGTTCATTTGCAGACTCCAATGATTTTTATAAAATATGTTACTTCTCCAGTATTATTCTAAATACTGATTCAGGTTGAATATGTTAAATAGACATTGATATTGATTACATATCAATGAAATATAATGACAATTAGTAGTTGGAGAAACATAAAAAATTTCCTTGGCTGCAAAAATGGTATCCCCAAGAATATATCTCTTCACTTTCAACAGTGATTTAATAAACATCATTCCACGATATACAAAACAAGACTCAAACATTTTTTCAAATAGTACACCTATGAATGTTCATGGTCAAGGAAATATTTGTAATTTATATTAAAATCTATATAGTTTTGCTGCAAACATATAAATTATTATGATAATTGATCACATATTACAAAAAAGGTTTCATATTTCATCATCACGTATATTAAATATTTAATAATAAGCTGATATAATTTACTGAACCTTACGTTTATTACCATCCAGCTTAGAAAAGTAATGAATATATTTTAAATTCATATGTTTCGAATGAAGTTACATAAGTTCGGCGATATTCAAAACAGATATTTGTTGGATGCAAATAAATTTTATTAAATATAAATCATGAGAACATGTAATTGGCATCCGTAAGTGCCATCAGAACAGCACTGAAAGTGTGTTTGTAAAAGAACTCTGATCCACTATTCATTGCGCTATGAATCAGTATATGCTTCCCGTCTATAGCTCCCTTGCAATGAGAAAAATTCCACTTATTTTCGAATTCAATTGCAATCTTTATCCATTCATTTGAAGTTCTCGGCATCTCAAATAAATAAATAATTAATAGAAGCATGAAGACAACATTATTGATGAATATGATCAGTTAACAGTTACGATTTGACTTGCAGCAGTAGATGAAATTGGTGGTTAAATAAGAGTGTAATATAGTATGGAATTTCGTTTTTATTTATTCCTGAATTTTGGCTCGAATTTGGGTCAGCCTGTATATTAAATTTCTT
This sequence comes from Chrysolina americana, assembly GCA_958502065.1. Taxonomy (NCBI): domain Eukaryota; kingdom Metazoa; phylum Arthropoda; class Insecta; order Coleoptera; family Chrysomelidae; genus Chrysolina; species Chrysolina americana. Next base: position 33,908,839 of record OY293421.1, on the reverse strand, counting down.
TATTTTAGAGGTAACATCATAATTAGAAGTTAAAAAATAATTCGTTGTATTTCAGAATTCGAAGAGTAGCATGGATTGAGATGAAAGCGAAGAAGAATCACTCACGGAATCTGCGTCTGCAAGTGTGGAGGGTGGAATATACAGAGACATACCGAGTCATACAGAAGTGAGAGGAAAAGACAGTCATGAAATCGAGGCACCCCTATGCAATCACAAAGTTTGAATACTGAACAACCCAAAAACACTCTTTGTACTGCGTATGGGCAATTAGTTGCTCAGAGACTCGAGACATTAAGCGACGTGAACAGAATTATTTTGATAAACGAGATTGATAATTTTTTCTTCAGGACAAGCATTGAGGTACATGGCACCTCAATATCAATCAGCATCCCCAGGACCCATTACCAGGACCAGTCTCACCAGCATCTCGCTATTGGTCAGCGTCTGATGACACGTCTCACCTCTTTGCCGAGGATCACCTCTTTGCCACAAAATTCTCCAAGTTCTTCCGTCCACCAATTGCTTCTTGCTCCTGTGATTCCAACATTGACATACAATTGTACCTTACCTTACCAGGAGAAAACTTTACTATACTTTGACTTTGATCATACCGTGACCTTCTGTCTTAACAATAATTTGTTCTACTTTAACACAATAAATAATATTGGATACTTACTTTTACTTGATCGTTGAGAACGCAACTCAATGCATCGCAAACGTCGAAAACGCACCGGGATATAACTTGTGGTGAAAATTTGAAAAGTTATGACAAACTCACAAAACTCTCATCGCTAACGAAGAATCTGAGAGCAACGCAGAACCTTTCCTTAATCGGAATTACCTGTCCTACTGCATTCAGTAGAAATTCGAAGTCGGTGTAGGACATTCGCAGAAAATTCTCTTGTTTTGCTGACGGTTCTCGAATCAGGTCCTCTATCATGATGGAGGCATTGTACCTGTAAGCAAAAACAGATTTTGACTAGTGCATCAATTTTGAGAATATGCAGGCATGGTTTCTGATTTTGGTCGATCAGGACAGATAGAGATATTACGTACCTGTCTCGACTTCTATTTAAATAAGTCAACAACCATCTTCTTTTTCTTTTTTGATTCTTTGCTTGATGAGCTTTAATTCTTCTTATATAGCAGCCACTCAAGCGCGAGCGAGCGAACTTGGCCAGCTTTCTTAACCGACACCCTTCTCACACTCTCCGGATACCCATAATGCTGAGGTTCCTATTGAGTTAGCAATGCAACTACCCTGATTTCTTTTCCGCTCAGTGTAAGCAGGAATTTGGTCCTTGCGAAAGAAGGATTTTTGATGTAGAGTTTCCATTGTCTCATACCAGGTGCCTCTTTCCATGCATTTTGTTTCCAGGATTTTGTTCAATGTTCAGATGCTCCATGATTTGAAAACTGCTAGGATTGGTTCTGGTCTGGATGTTGATCTTTCCACCCCCTATCTGCCCAGTTAATCAGCCTTTACATTACAGGACAGTCCAGTGTGACCAGGAACACTAAGTAGCTTCACCTTATAGTTCGTAGATTCATCGACACAATCTGACACTAGCCGCGAACTGACTGTGTACGATGTGAAAGCCGATCGCCGTTTGGCTGTCAGTGCATAATGTGATTTGCTGGCAATGGTAGCCTCTGTTGATGTTTTCTCTAACACAGTCTGGTGAGGTAAAGACTTCGCCTGAAATTACAAAGAAAATTTTCCTAGAGCGTAATTGAGACTTCTGCCTGAAATACTTAGGCGTAATTGAGTTGCGCTTTTGAAGTTTGCCCATATACCCCTGCACCGGCCTACTCATCCATCTTGGATCCATACGTTTGGTGGGAATCAGGCGGTGCCCGTTCTGCTCCCAGTCTTTCCTTGTAGGGATAACTTGCTGCGGCTTCTTGTGACAGGTGTGAAATTGTCCCCTGACATTTTCAAGTTCACTGTCTAAATCCATAACCGGGAGTGTCCGTACGTTCCCTCGCTCCGCTATTTGTCGGAGTTTCTCATGCGAGCAATAGCTTTGTATGCTTTATTCTCCATATAGTACAGTTCAATGACCATGCACATTCAAACACCTCTTAAGTGAGACATGCGAAACTATAATAGTATGAAAGAAACTGATATCCAAAACGGAACACATGTACCATTCTGGTACGATGAAAATATAGTTCAAAACCGCAAATATGGTGCACCTAACCTGTAGCTTTTACAATTGCATGCTTTATAATATAGAAGGATATTAAATGAATATTTGTGTACTCAATGCTGGGTATGTTAGTTCTAGGGCAACGCCAGGAAGTATCGTACAGCTATCTCAGTACAGGCAGGTTGATCTTAACTGCAAAGCTGCTTCTATCTTTGCAAGTTTTCTTACATGTTCTTGAACGCCTTACTTAGTGGCTCTTATGGACAAGAGAGGTTTAGCAGGCAGAGAAGCCTTCAGCAGTAGCAACGTGGAAAACATCTCTTCAAGATGCATAAATATGCCCCGGTTGGAAATATCCTGCATAAAAAAAATTATATAGTTAACCTACGTGGGAAAAACCCGGAAAATAATTGTTTGACTTTGTGTTCATTCCTAGAATAACCTTATGATTACCTGTAGAGCAAGAGCCCGTGAAGCCCAGACCTTCGTTATTTTATAAAAGCTGAAAGTTTGTCAGCGCATGTTCCCAACACAGGTAAGAACGATGGACCATAATGAAGTTTGGGTTGCAGTGGCTTAGGCAGGAAAACGGTTCTGAAGTTGTGTAAAATACCGATCTAAATTCATCAAATAATAATTCACGTTATTCATTGCCAGATACTTAACATCGTGGCAACCCCTTGCTCGACACCCTTAATGTTCATGAAATTATAATTTTACTTACGTCATAGTGTGAAAGCTGATTTTTATATATAATACTTGGGTAACAAGTGAATGATGTTTCCTCATTAGCCAGATATTTTTGATAATTCCAACCCCTTGCCAGACAATTATGTAGGGTAGCTGTAGGAGCGAGCGCGAGGAAGTATGTATATGGATGGGTGCGAGTGAGATGGCGAGTTAAGTCTACCGCGATCCCTCACTGCGCAGTTGTTATTTCTACTGCGCATTTATTGTTCAGTACTCAGTATATTTTTACGTCAGCAAACATTATATTATTATATTTACTATCTTCAAGTATTATTAACTTAATAGTCATTAATGATCTACAATATGAAATATTTCTAATATATACAGACCATAATTAAATTCAATAACATTGGTGTATGATTAAAAAATAAGTCATGGGTGGTACATTAATTTGTGTTATTTGCAACAAAAGTAGTGACGAGACATTAAAAAAATATGAATTAATTTTAAAATTGCGAAAAAAATAACTTAAAAAAATAACTGTAAAATTTGTTTTTACGAATCACTCAGGTTTTCGGAAAAAATCTCTCAAAAGCAGAGCTTGTGTGAGCAAAGGAGGTATGGGACCTACAGTTTGAATAACAGTGGAATCCGAACCACTTTAGCTCAGTAGCAGGCTGTCCCGGAGATCGAACCTGAACGATCTGGGTGGGAGCAAATACTCTAACACCACGACCAAATATAATGACATCTTTCTTCCATGTTAATATACAGGGGGTGGCTATCACAGGGAATGTTACAAATCATTCACAGGGCTAATAAAAAAATATTTTACCTCAGAATCAAAAAATTCTGAAAAGACTGTTGAAACAGAGCAAGAAAAAGAAATATCTAAAGACGTAAATACATCAACAGACGATTCATTACCAGATTCATAGCATTTGGTTGAGTCAACTGAATCACACCTACCTTCAGCTTCTCAATCAACAGAAAGTCAACCTTCCCAGGTAGCTATGGACAGTAGTGAACTTGAAGAGAGTGAAAATGCTAATGCTACCACTGAAGTAAATAGTTCATTTCAAAGTGATACCAGTGTTGACATGAGTGAAACTGCTCCAGTATCAGGTATCGGCACCTGGTACTGGCCAAGTTTGCTGATTGGGTGGGTAGCTCCCACCCAGATCTCTTGAGAACTGGGTGGGGGTGCCCAGCTCAATTTGTGAGCTGGCACGACACTGACGTCCACGTCGCGGGTGGTGGACTTCGGCTCAGAGGCTACCTAGGAAGCAGCTGAGGCGAAGACGAACAGTGTCAAAAGACCGCCTAACCTAAGGTGGGAGGTATCGTGCTGATGGGTGCGTGGCACATAGGGTGATGTGTCAGGAACGATCCTTCTGGGACACCGGGCGACCTCCCAGAGTATCATCGCCTTACCATGGCAAGGCGGGGCTCTACCATGGCGGACTTTTTTTTCCAGCTACTCGTGGGACTATATATGAGTAATATAGGAAAAGAAGGCAATCTCAACGGGGGGATCAAAACCCCCGATCCGAGGAAAAAAGCGAGGAAAAAATGGAGATCGGCATTCCGACTCCACAAGAAGGGCTGGGCGATGGACCAGTCTCTCAACAAGAGGAGAGCGGAATCATACCGCTAGAACTGAATTCAGATCAGGAAAGGGAACTGTTAAAGTCCCCTAAACCTGCTGAAGCAGATCAGGCAACCAAAGCTATAGATAGCCTCAAACTGAAACGCACTCGACTTTCAGGGTCGAGAAGGAAAGTGCTCAAGAGCGGAATGGCATACGATACCGCCTTAGAGCAGATGCTGAAGGGTCTCGGCCAGTCGAAACAGCAACCGGAAGAGGGAAAATCCCACTCCGAAGCTGCTGGAGTAAACAAGCGCCTCAGATCCGACGATAGCACGCCGGAACACACGGCAAAGAAAACCTGTTCGGGGGCACCCAAACCCTCGTACGGAGCAGTGGCTGGGGGCAACAAGGTGGGCTTAATCCACCCTGAATATCCTACCACAGCTTCAACAGGCGAACAACTAAAGGCTCTTCAGCGATCCATTATGGAAGCTGTGAGCATAGTACCCGATGAGGGCCCGCAAGTGAGGTTCCAGAGCTGTACTCATCGGCTTGGATGGCTACAAATCACCTGCGCGGACAGCATCAGTGCCAGCTGGCTGAAGGAGGAATCCAAGCAACTCCAACCATGGGAAGGGGCGAAAATCAAATTCGTCCAAGGGCAGGACCTTCCAAAGCCCTTCTTCTGTGTGGCATACATCCCGGACGATGAAGCCGACGAACGACTCACGGCCGAAACGGTGCTCACCAGAATGAAAAAAAGGAACCACGGTCTGGCCACTCAGGAATAGGTAATACTGAACCGAGAGGATTCGGGCCGTGGTCAAACAGGGACATTCGCGATAGACGAAATGTCCAAGTCATCCTTGGAGGAGCTGGATTTCAAGCCCTACTTCGGTTCCGGTCGGATTCAGTTCCGTCTGAAAGGCAGCCGTGGGGGGAAAGAACCTTCCCGGATGCAGCCGAAGAAGGGGAAGGAAAGTGTTCCTCCACGAATGGTCGCAAGGGGAGAACCGAAAGGGAGAGGTCAATCCTTCTCGAGAGGTGCGCTTCGGACCAAGAAGCCCATGAGAGGGGTCTCGGGATAGGGTAAATCCATCCCGAATAGACCACCACTCGTAAAGGGTGCCGGCACTTCCAGAGGGAAGGAGAGCAAACCACCCTCTGAGAAAGATGGCGGGGGAGGACCGTCTAAAGACGGCAAAAAAGGTAATGGCTGATACAAAAGTCAGACTCTTGCAGTAAAACCTGCAACATGCCAAGGCCGCCACCTACGTCCTTGGAAAAAAATTCATAGAGGAGCGGATAGATCTGGCCCTCATCCAGGAACCCTGGACCTCGAACATAGGCCGAGTTACCGGCCTGGGCAACACATCTGGTAAGATAATTGCAGTCTGCTCTGGGGTGAAACCTAGAGCATGCATTCTAGCCAGAAACAGCATTAATTATTTTATTCTTTCAGATTTCTGCACCCAAGACATGGCAACAATCCATGTGAAGTTTCCAGAGAGGGGGTGTATGACGGAAATTATCGTCTGCTCAGCATATTTTCCCGGAGATGTTGGGGCGGAACAGCCTCCTCCATCGGCCGTGCGAGAACTAATTGCCTCCAGCAGGAGGAACAACACCCACTTAGTGATAGGATGTGACGCCAATGCGCACCATGAGGCGTGGGGCAGCACAAACATCAACATGAGGGGTGAGTTTCTTTTCAATTACTTGATAGGGGAGGAGCTTACAATTATCAATGTGGGCTCCGAGTCAACCTTTGTCACTAGTATTAGGGAAGAGGTACTAGATTTAACAATCAGCTCAGAATTTCTAAGCAATAAGATATCCAACTGGAGGGTGTCCTCTGAACCATCATGCTCAGACCATAGACATATTCAATTTAACATTGAAGTAGGCCCCAGGCCAGTGGTACAATACCGAGACATGCGGAGCATGGACAGGGAAGGATACAAAACCTCCCTGAAGAATCATCTCCAAAACGGACTGACCACAATAAACAGTCGTGATCAAATAGATATTGCTGCGGAGCATCTACAAACTGCACTTATCTCAGCGTATCACGAAAACTGTCCACTTAGGGAGAAAAAGGATAACCGGAATGCTTCCTGGTGGAACAAAAATCTGGATAAATCACGAAAAGAAGTTCGAAGGTTATTCAACCGAGCTAAGGTGTCAGGTGAATGGGAAAACTATAGGTTCGCTCTAACCACATACAACAACGATATCCGGAAAGCAAAACGAGAATCATGGGAACGGTTCTGCGAAAATGTGTCGAACACATCAAGCGGAGCCCGTATCCACAAGATTCTATCCAGAGAGCAGACACAGGAGCTGGGATCGCTTAAACGTCCAGACGACTCCTTTACTGCCTCCAGGAATGAAACATTAGAGCTATTAGCTAACAACCACTTCCCAGGCAGCCTGATTCTGGACAATCGACCTCCAGTCACAAATATAGGCCGGATAAAACGACCTAGAAGAGATGACTGGGTGGTTGCCAACAAAATAATTACACCACAGGCGATAAGATAGGCGGTTAACTCGTTCCAACCCTACAAATCGCCAGGAGAGGATGGCATAGCTCCAGCTCTGTTACAAATCGGACTGGAACATATTGCACCTATCCTCATAAGACTCTTCAGAGCCAGTTTAGTTTGGAACCATATTCCATCTAAGTGGACCGCGACTAGGGTGATCTATATTCCTAAGGTGGGTCGGACAAACCCACACCCAAAATCGCTCAGACATGCCGCAGAATATGTGGCAAAACATGGGGCATGTCACCAAAACAAGTGTACTGGCTGTACGTGACCGTCATACGACCAATAATCACGTATGGCTCTGTAGTTTGGTGGAGCAAGGGCCAACAAAAAATGGCCCTGGCTAAACTTAACGGACTACAGAGACAAACGTGACTGGCGATTACTGGGGCCATTCGCTCCACGCCAACGGCATCAATGGAAGCCCTCCTCGGATTACCTCCTCTTCACATAGGTTTGGAGATAGAGGCAAGATGGGCAACATACAGACTCTACCAAGCGGCCATTAGTCTACCGCAGGCAGTAGTCATGAGAAGCAGCAGCATGCTGGAGGGCATAACAGCTCACAACATTCTGGGAATGCCCTCAGACATCATGCCTAATCAACCTTTACACGTCCTACACTGTGGTCTTCCCCGAAAGAGAAGACTGGGTTCGGAATGAAACTGACCTATGTAGGGCAAATGAACGTTGGTTCACCGATGCTTCCAAAAGTTTGGAAGGTGTCGGAGCCGGAATATACGGGATGAACCCAGTAGTGAAACGCTCAATTAGTATGGGTAAATTATCTACGGTACTCCAGGCAGAGGTATATGCCATTGAAATATGTGCAAGGGAGCTGGAAAATCGACGCCACACACGAAAAACAATAAAAATATTTTCATACAGTCAAGCGGCACTGAAAGCGCTTGAATCCAATTGCTTTAAATCCAGATCAGTATGGAACTGCAGAGAAACCTTAAACCAACTGGCACAACGCAACAACGTTAACCTAGTCTGGATACCAGGTCACACGGGCCTAGAAGGAAACGAAATAGCGGACGCCCTAGCAAAAGGGGGGGCCGAAACAACGTTCACTGGGCCAGAACCGGTAATCGGTATAGCACATAGCACTGCCAAGAATGTCATAATATCCTGGGCTGACAACAAAAGACTCGAGTACTGGCGTAGTCTACCGGGCCCAGCCCATTCCAAAGCATTTATTGCTTGCACAAGGAAAAATCAGGACTCTGACAAGCTGCTAGAACTCAGTAAAGCACATCTCAGGGTTATAGTAGGTTTGCTCACTGGCCACTGCAAACTCAAACACCACATGCATGAAATCGGACTTGCACAAGATGCAGAGTGCCGCCTATGTACATGCCCCGCAGCGGCCAGAACCAGATTTCCAACATTTGGCAATACAACAGTAAGGCCAGAGAACCTGGTAAATTTTTCTCCCAACGTACTCCTCAATTTCGTTAAGAGATTGGATATACTGGGAGAAATATAACCATAGGGTGAGCCACAATAGGCCATTGGCCGCAGTGGAGGGCCTGATATGGGCCCACTCACGTTCAAACCTAACCTAACCTAACATGAGTGAAAATATATTTTTATTTTGCCACAAAAAAACAATTTCAGTCTCGTATAATGTCTACTATCGAAAATCAAGAAAAGAGTATACTGAGTTGTTACGTAAATTGAAAAGTATTGCAGGTCCGAAAATATACTATCATCGAATTGATTACTTTGGTGATGATAACGATTATAAATGAAATAATATTGTCTTTTATACTCTATAATAATATGCAATGTCATCAATCTATTTTGTTATCCTTCATGATAACTTGTAGTATCATTAACCTATTTTTAATGAAATTTTTTTTAAAAGATTTTATTTGGCTTTTTTTAAACCTGTTATTGACAGAATAAATTAAAATTTAAGGTCATCATGTTTTCAAAATTTACTTAGATTATCAGTTATATAAATCTGTGCCAAAAAGTTATTTGCATAAGTCATTCTAATCTTTGTCTGGCAAGGGGTTGAAACTATCAAAAATATCAGGCTAATGAGGAAACATAATTTACTTATTACCCAAGTATTATATATAAAAATCAGCTTTTATACTATGACGTAAGTAAAATCATAATTTCCTTAACATTGAGGGTGTCCGGCAAGGGGCCACGATGTTAAGTGTCTGGCAATGAATAATGTGAATTTTAATAATATTCTGAAGGTAATAACAAAAAATCGCACTTTATTATTTAATGAATTTGGATCGGTATTTTACTCACCTTTATTACCGTTTACCTGCCAAAACCACTGCAACCCAAATTTCATAATGGTCCATCGTTCTTAACTGTGTTGGGAGCATGCGTTGAGAAACTTTCAGCTTTTATAAAATAACGAATGTCTGGGGTTCATGGGCTCTTAGACTACAGTGTTCAGTTAGGTCTAGATATTCACTCAGTGAAATATACTTCCGGTAGACTCTTTCAAATGTCAATATCCTGGGCAAAGGGTTTAAAATGGCTCATGGGATCAAGTACTCAAAGGCCCAACTGAAAAGCACCTGAGAGACACAGAAATACCAAATGCTTCTCTCGAATATAGTGTGTGATGATTGCATACCTGTGCTGGTACTCCGATGATTAGAAATGTTTCATAGCATCGAAATGTGTCGAGAGTGTGACGTCATATTTGAACGTTAGGAATGGGAAGCATAGTACCGATATTTCAAATATGACGTCACATTTCGATTCTATAAAATATTTTTAATCATCGGAGCCCAGGGTCTGAAGGATTTCATTTTATGGCGAATCTTCCAGGTTTCCAGAGAGAGAAACCTCTCAGAACCTCCTAGGAGCTTGTGCGAGCAAGGAAAAGATCCGGGACCGATGGCCATTCTGGGCTTTGAACCCACAACCTTATGCTTGTAAGGCAAGCGCTCTACCACACGACCGTCACGGTCCATTGTGGTAAGTTCCAAAAACGTAACCAATCGAAGGAATGAAACGAAAGCTGAAATCTTTAGCCAGTTGGAAAATATAATCCCCATATGAATGTTTCGAACAGAATTAATTCGTAAGTTTTGAAATTTAGAATCTTCTATCAGATGCTTTACCGGATATCATCAAAAAAATATACCACAATTCGTCATTCCGTCAAAACCTTGTGCATTGTTGACAAGTAAACTATTCCAAAATGTAATCCAATTTCAAAAGATTTTTCACAATATAAAACTATATTATTACGGAGGCTTATCATCAGATATGAATTCTAATTATTCATGTCCGAACCAATTTTCACTCCAGACGGTAATAAAGCTGAACGTGGCCTAAAAGCCACAAACCATAAGGCAGAAAAATGAAAATGTGTCGAGCCTATTTCTTTGACAACGCACACTTCCAAGATACTGTAAATAAGGATCAAATCTCAGACAAAGACAGCTATGACTGAGTGAATGGTTGTCAATAGAAGTTCAATAAAAAGAAGTAGAGACAGCTGAAATACGAATGATAGTACTCGGTAGTATGTGGTATCTAATTTTTGGGTTAATATGATATCAATTACACAAGCGAGAGAAAATTAAGAATTTGACCAAAACTGTATATGCAAAATGCATTTTTATATGGTTTAAGTAGTGAATATACGCCTAGATAATATTTCCGTACAATAACAGCGCAGTAGGTATATTCGTTGCCATGTGAAAAATATTTGTAATAGACTGTCAACTGACTCTCGAAGAAGTAACATTTTAATATCAAAAACTGGGTCTTATTTAATCAGGTATTGCAAGTGATTGTGAATTAGCAAATATAAATAGTAATATAATTACCGACTCCATGTATAGATATGCATAGACTTTGGGAAATATCTTGAATAGTCAATAGTGATAGAAAAATAGCATTACAATATTCCCTATAGTTAGTTTAATGATTTCGTTAGAGATACCATCAGTTCCAGTGGCTTGAGTCACTCATCTCGCCAATGAGTAACTCTATCTCCTTATTTTCCGTAGGATTCGGAAAAATCCTTGAATAAAGTTTTCTGACTGTTGCACATTATGGAATTCAGCTTCAGCCATTTTTGCTCCTAGACTGAAATAATGTTTGTGGAAGAGTTTTGAATACTATCCCCAATTTCACTTTGTTGGATATTCTGGAGAAAAGAATATATGGAATTCTTTGAATTCGTCGAAATTAGGTATTCGTTTCATTTATTTGAAACGCTTCGGCACACTTCACAAACTTTGTTACTCTTCCTGGAGTCTGCGCTATCGATCTTGCTGTTGCTCAAAGTATTATCGTTTATTGGGTGGGACTGATATTATCTGATCTATCTTAGCACTGATGAGACAAAAGAACCTTGAAACATGTTACGTATACAAGTGGTTGATCCCAACTAGATTAGGGATATTATTCAGTGCTTGATTACAACTAACGGTAGTTTCCTTCAGGAGCCACACTACACAAATAGGTGTCAGATGTTATTCAGTGTTTGTAGGAAAAGGCAATTATTTTATGATAGATATTTGCTCCAAACATTCTACTTTTTGGGATAATATGGGGAGAATTGTTGAAATATAACTGTGATGTGCAAAAAATGTAGCATCAAACCCATCAACACCAAACCTTTTTTTTGTTTTCTCATATTCTCATTCAGAATACTCCTTTGATATATCAACCGTAACTCAGACTTTTTAATCTCCAAAGGCAGAAATACTCATTTTTCTCGTATCATTCACTCATTAATGAAATAAAAGGGCAGAAAAGAAACGCAGATGTTTGAAATGTTTGAAGAAGTCAGGACAATGCCGTTTATGGCGCATATTTAGTATCATAAATATATTTCAAAGCGACATTTTGGATCTGAAAGGATTTTCCCGCAAAAGACGGCGGGTTATCTTCCGCCGATCACGAAAACAGTGAGACTGAAATGAAATATAGAGACAAATCCACAGAAAAGTATACAAAATAATGTTTGTAATGTCTGAAAGCTTTCTTGCACTTTATTGTTCACATTAACTGGAGATATTATATTAACTTTGCGAGAATAAAGTAGGTAGTAGTATTATGTACAATCAGAATTATTATTAGCTAATCGTATTACAATTTTTAATACACGTCTCTTTCATCCATACCTTCGAATGACAACTTCTGGGAGCTCGATGCTATGGAAAGGTTATCGTCAGCCTGTCGGTTGTAAGGAACGGACAACTTGGAATGGAAGATAATAAGCTGGAACCTCGTGTACCTACACCTTCATTTTGAACTTCAGAAAGCTTTCTGAAAAGTCTCATTAAATCTCGTGTCTGCGTCATAAGTTACAAAAATATTTTTTTGAGATTGTCTAGGATTCTGTGGCTCCAATGAGAACATCATTTTAAAAATTATAGAGCACGGAATTCGGGACAAGTTTTTCTTGAAACAATTTTTCATGCGCTCAGCCGTTTTTGAGACAGAGGGCGAAAAGCGCGCAGCGCTCAGCCTTAATACTGTTACAACTGTGAATCTCCATGATTAATACTTCGTATAAACCCATTAAATCTTTAGGATATTAAAAACAATGAAAAACTTGTATCATTTGTAGGTTGAAACATAGTATTTCATTCAATAATTGTTTGTGCAAGACAAAAATGTTTTCATAATGAATGTTAACATCATTGGAGCTATTAATAGAAACCTAGATAATCTCGAAAAACCTATTTTTGTAATATTTCACATTGATTAACTTAATACGCAGACACGATATTTTATGATACTTTCGAAATAACTCGCCAAAATGAAGGTGAACACTAGTTTCCAGTCTATTATCTCTCATCCCCAATATGACTGGATTGAAACCACCATCACTTTTATCAAATCATATATGCTTCCATTGAAAACTTGTGTGAACCTTCGCATCTGAACGTTGGTACTACAAATGGGCCGTGGTAGCGTGCGGGTTAAGCGCTCGCTTCTTATTCCAATTACCCGTTGGTACATGGGTTCGAATCACTACGATCACCGGTTTCGTGCATTGCATCATACGTTTGAGGTGAGGGCTACGTCTTCCCTAGCTAGCACAAATCTCAGAGACTTCTGAGAGTCGTGCTTGTAATGGTGCAGCCAGTTGACGGATATAACAGGTTTTACACATTTTTATAAAAAAAAACAAATTTGCACGTGTTTTTTTTTAAATGTTGTATTCAATTCATGATGAAACTATTTCTAACCAGAAAATAATATTCAGGTATGTACCAGATCAGTAATTAAAAACAATTATTTTTTGTGAGTACAGTTTCACACAGCTGCAGGCAAACCTGAAAAAAACTGTCACACCACTTCATTCGAAGAACCAGGAACTGTCGCACCAGTCCTTTGATCCTTGAAACTATTCTTTCCTATAAAAAAACATGTAGAGTGCCTCCAGATACCTGAAAATCTGAACAATCCGTTTACCCTCCACCCAAGATGTATTAATGGACCGAATCAACTTCAGAATCAGAATGAACGATGACTTCGTGCGGCAGTTGATTTTGGTGTGGTGTTCATTGAGCTAGAGTTGATATAGGATCCTGATGCTTCTGTCATTCATGTGGAGACATAGTTGTTATCAAATTGGCAGAAGCTTCAACTACTTCAGCCATCCCATTATTCTATGCTAGATTGAGGAAAATTAGGCAGAATTTCTGCTCATCAACAGCTATATGTTCGGTTCACAACTCATGGAACAATATCCTTTGCACGGTCTGATTTTATAAAGTGGATAATGCTCTCTCTGTTTCTCTGCATGAGATATAAGCTGGGAGTTTACTGTTTCATCTACTTTGAAACTGTCGAGAATATTGTGTATTTCATTTCCATACTTGCGAGGTGTATTCCGTAGGAATCCGAATGATTCCCAAGTCGTTGAGGGAGTTGCCCCTCTTTGAGCCTGACATGACGTTAAGGGGTGGTGAAAACGAGAACAGCTCAGCCAAGAAAGTCGTGGTCAGGCACCGTGAGCTATTGTAGCATTGCACCTCGTAGACACGATACTTCGATTCACGGTACTTCCATGGTCATACACCGAGAGCTAAATAGCAATGCACTTTGTAGACACAAAGGTTTCAAGTTATCAGACAAAATGGGTGCGAATGAGGATTCTATAGCTGAAAAGCTGAGAGGGAGTGTATGTGCAGAAATGAGTGTATATGCCGAAAGAGACAACGTGGAGTAGGAGTTGTCACTCTGCACATCCTCGGTCTCCTCGTCAAGTCAGGAAGCGTTCCAGAAATGAAGTAGAAGAGGTATCAACCTCCCTTACATGAACCTGGCTAACCCGGTGATAGAGACGACCACATGAGGCATGGATTTAGTGGGACAGGAGTAAGGTGTCACCTGTGCTACCTTAATCAAGGGCTTGCACCTGAGAAAGGACAGAAAAAAGTCTTGGGGCATAAGACTCAAAGGTTTGAGCAAAAAATTCAACCCAAAGATGAAGTGGAATGAGACAAACATCACCCCACAGAAAAAGGAACCAAGGAGGAGAAAGCTTGAAAAAGCACCTCTACCACTACTCCCATGTAATACAGTTATGCAATTGTGTTAAGAACTGGTAGAATTGATATTTTCCTTGAGACAATCCTGGGTGAGGACGAACATATCAAACGGGAGGAGGCAATAGTGAAACAGATGTGGGACCGAAGGGAGCATAATCTCCAGTTCGAAATCATTTATTTTCATCTAAGTATAATTCTGGTCGATTGTGAAACACCACAGACAGCAAAATTAGTCCAAATGAAGATTCCATAGTTGGATAACTGATGTTATGTGCCGGAGACGACATCCCGAAGATACACACCATCATTCTCTTAATGAAAAAAAGACTAGCTTTATATAAGAATTTTTCAACACAAAACTGAGCAGCAATAGTAAATAGAACAAAGACACCATTCCAAGACTCAACAGAAGTGGATGGATCCAGAACAACAAATGGAACTGGAATTGAATTATATGGGTCTGGAAAGTTTAAACAAATCCCTGAAAATGTGTCCAGTTCAATGCGGTAAAAAGACATTCGCAGAAAAGAGATTATCATGTCAGACATTCAAGCAGCCACTAATGCCATGATATAACCAAGATGGTCTGGAACTGCCTAGAAAAACTTTATGAACTTGATAAAAATAAAATCGTTACCCTCCTATGAGTTCCGGTACACACTGTTGTGGAGGATAATGATATACCAGACGAATTTCCAAAAAAAAGAATCTGAAAAACCATTTCTGGGACCTTAACCTAGCAGCCCAACACTTGATGAACTTAGAGGAGGACTATATAACAAAAGATCCCAATACTGAATAGAAACGCAAGGAATGGGGCAGACCAAGTTATTACGGGGAAACTACAACCAGAAGGGATCATATGACTGCATCAGTCCCAGAATACTAACGGCAATTCAAAGAGGAAACTGATGATTGACAGTGCACCTCATAAACTCGGATTAGTATAGAAAACATAATGCATATGCGAAAAAAACGACAAAATCTCTAGTCACATCGTCTCAAAATGCATCACCCTGCAGAATCCGTGGCAAGGTACCTAAAAAATTCACTATGAATTTAGTCAAAATTGAAATATATACCAAAACAACCAGCCCTATGCTGTATCACTTTCGTTTTGCTGTTGCAAAATAACGGAAATGGCGAATAGCGGTGACGTTATTTTTAAAGGAAGTGATACAGCATAGGGCTGAATATCATTATAATGTCAGGTGATTTCAACATGTCTGATATAAAATGAGTAGGTACCTGAATATAATGAATTATTCTTGTAGTACTGATAGCCACGGCAAATAATAATAATAGACGTCCTCTTGGGTACACTCAACGAGTGTTTATGAGGGAGTATTATTATTATTATTATTATACTGATAGAATCCTTCTCTTTAATCTTCTATGATGATATTCAATGTAGTTTATAATAGAAAAAATGCATTCTTGGATATTGTGCTATCAAATGAAGATTACATATGATCTTTTGTCATTTTGATAAACCGTTATTGTCAGAGAATTCTCATCATTTGTGTATGATAGGCAAACCAATTTAAAAAACAAAAGAAATGGTCAAGAATTTCAGCAGAGCACGTTTTTATGAAATATTTGAACAGTTAAGCAAGTCGATTCGGAGAGAATATCTCAAAACTCTAGTGTTGATTAAGCGATTGCTGTATTTTGAAGAATACAGTTTAATTATTGATGAATATGTGCTTTTAAGGAAGTCTGACAGCAAACTTCCCACATATTCCAAAAGTAAAACTATAAAAACAATAAAACAGAAAGGATGCTACTGTTCTGGTTTCACCTATAAACTTATTGTTAATTGTGTAGGTCTGAATGTTAATTTTAAGGTAAAAGTAAATTTACTATATATTATTTTCTCGCGATATTGCTATGTTTTTCTATATTTTATTCCGAATATATTGAGCGTTTCCTATACGCGAAGTTGACACACAGTAGCCATGAGTATCCAGAGGGCAAAACAGAATTAGTCCTCAAGTATGCTACAACTCACTCCCTTATTATAACGAGCTCTCGCAAGAAACATCGCTGCATTCCAAGTCAACTGTTAGTTTGAATTCGTATACACTCAACCAAAATTGCTAACACCAAACTCATCTAATGCTTTCACGCAAGTGACAAAAGTTACCCAAAACTTGATCAACACCCTGGATATCACTACATGCCCAGGACCAGACAATTTTCCCACATCATTCATAAAAAATGCGCGTTGCACCTGAGCAAACCACCTACATTTCTCTACAATCTATTTTTCCTAAACTAATTGGAATAAGCTCATGTCAGCCCTATTCACAAATCAGGTGGCAAATCGAATATCAAAAACTATAGGCACATTAGCAAGCTGCTTATATGCGGAAAACTCTTTAGCTAAGGGCGAGGAAGGTATCTCATCGGAATTACTGATGATTATCTGTATTGAATCACCTTTATATTGAATTAAAAAATGTTATTATTGAACAGCAACTTGTTTTTTCCTCAAAAGAACCATATAATCCAGTGTAACTCTTTATTCTGGAATATGGACAGTGGTACCATAGATTCATTCGATATACACCGACTTCAGTGAAGCGTTTGACAAAGTATATATCACCCTACCATGAGGAAAAAACTTACTAAAGTAAACAAGCAGTTACGATCGATGGATTTGTATCTAGGTCGTTTCGGTGCCCTTCTGGATTACCGTAAGACAACCACTTGAGTCCCTTCCTATTCATCATATACATAAACGACGTTAAAAATGTTTCAAGAGTTCAAAATGAATTTCTAGTTTATGCAGATAAACTTTAAATATTTCACAGGATAAGAGATCAAACTGACTGCAAAGCGCTGTAGAAGAACGCAAACACATTTTCTGACTACTGTGATTTTAACATAATTTTTATTAATAAATAAAAAATAAACTGAATAACTTCTATATGATCAAGCAAAAACCATTTCAGAAGGTAAACGAGATGAAGGATTTAGGGATCATATTGGACGACAAACTCAGTTTCAGAGCACACATAAATAAAATTGCAAATAAAAACAAATGAAATTATGGGATTTGTCATTAGGAAGAGCAAAGATTTTAAAAATTCCACAACAAAAATTTCTTCATTCAATGCATTTATCCAAAGCAGACTATGTTTTTTTTTTCTATAATCTGGAACCAATCATATGCCATACACAGAGACTGAGGGGTGTGTGTTACGGTCGGCCTAAAAATTGGTAAATTAGTTTTGACTTTGCGTCCCCCCCCCCTATCCTCGCACCCTAGGCTGCAGCCTAATTAGCCTAAGGGTTAATCAGGCCCTGGCCATACATATCAACAGATGGGAAAAAAATTAGTAACACTTTTTTTAAGGTTCTTGGGATACAGAACTGATTCCCCTATACAAGACATTAACCACATCATCAGAAAAAAAATCAACATTATCTGATAGGCTCATAGAAAATCTCCCAGTGATGTATTATATTTAACTAAAATCATTGAAAACTAAATGACTCACAAGAGTCACAATTACAACTGAATGTCCTACCAAGAAGGCTTCAGAGAAAGGAATTTTTCAATCACCCAAATGAAATGACAAATTCTCCTCTCAAAAAGGTTTTAACCTATGTATGCAATAACAGATATCGCTATTTTGTTTTATAAACCCGCAATAATCTAACCGACATTAATAACACGCCCAAAGTATAGAGTAAAACAAAAGAATCAACCAACCGTCAAAAAATTAAATCTCTCTATAGGACCGAACGTCGCGCAACATTATGTTTGGGAACTTCAACAAGTTGAAGAGGGCTTATAATACAAAGACCCACAACGAGCCACTCGAACAATGATAACTCATAAAAACTTAGTCAAACTTGAAGTATTGTTTTCCTCTGCATTCTCGATTAAGAGATTCTTTCAACTCGTCGACGAGTAAGGGATGAATACAGTGGCGGACGATTACAGATTTTATTATTTCTTCAAATGAACTTTATGAAGGGTGGCCCGGAGTTCCGAAAACAGCGAATTATAGCTGATTGATTAATATATCTTTAATCAGTCTCTAACTATAATATAGGGTGTTCCGAAATTGGAGCAATAAATGAAATAGAAAAATTAAAGCGTAATGAAGAAATACATTTTTCTCGAAAACACGTTATTTTGGAAAATATTGGAATATGAAGATTTCGGAAAATTCTTGCAAACTTTTGGGAACCCCTGGCCAAAGATCACGACCTCCAGATGTAACCGAAGCGGTGACAGAAAAAGGCCGGCGCTTAATAAATAACTTTGACAATGTTGCCGACGTTAAATGTTGAAAGATGGTATGATAAAGTAAACGATATTCTTCCTTCAAACAGTTCCCCTTAAGCTTCGAGGTAGGCCTAACGCAGGTACTTGGAGCTGTGGGGTCACTGAGTTGGCTTGGCCTCGGCCGCAATAACTCTCATCGTTCAGTTTCCTTTTGAGAGCAAATCGCGATCTTATCGATTTGAAATTGTTTTTGAAATTGTATTTTCCGTTAACCAGCTGTCATCCCCCTACGAACGACAGCACTCAGAAGTCGAAATTTGTGCGAGCTAAGGATTAACGAGGTCTTACCTTTTAACGTGCGATTCCTAGAGTACTAGAGTCGTATTTTGTTTGTCTTGGTATTCTTCGATCATATCTCTTCTTGCATTCATTAGGATATTTGTGACTATTTTACGTGCATATCAAAGATATTTCATGTAGGTGGATACCTAGATTCTTGTTGTGTTGCGGTATTCCACTGCATTCGTATTTTCTTTAGCTACATCTCTGTTTTTCGAAATTCTTACAATCACTATTGGACTCACCACTATGAAAAATGTCAGTGTTGTTAGGTATTATGCACACGTTATTTGCAATCGTGGTACTTTTCCAGGAACTCAATAGGTTCAGTCGGACAATAGACGAAAATTTCGATGCAATTAGGTAGGTAGTTGGAACCTACGTAAAATAACAACGCCGTTCAATAGATGCGAGAACAACTTATTATTCATCATACTTGTGATTCGTTCCTTCGTCGTGCGAGACTCTATATAGAAAGTGGTTGCTGTCATTTCGAACACCTGTTGTGAAATCAAGTTCCGTTTATTTTCAGTTACTTTTTAATTCCCTGTTTCTGATACGAGTAATAAACACAATACTAGAAGATAGGCGTCCTAGGAACTGATGAATGAAACTAGTGCTTTCCAACCAATCGTGAGTAGATGAATCTATTTTTGGGAAATTTTCATGTGCTCAAGAAAAACGGGGAAATGCATTTTATTGTGTCAATATGTCTCGTAGAACACCCCATTTTATTTATGGCTCAAATTTCTGAAATAACCTGTATAAGAAAGGTTTGTAGACATATTCTAAAACTCATTTCAGTATGTGAAATTATTAAATATTTCTACTTGTGGAAATGGGCATACTTGGGGAAGAGCAATAATTTCATCAAATGGGTAAATAACCCAGACTTTTGCAAATTCTGTATACTGAACCAACAGCCCCGTATACGAATTCTACTGCCGAATCACCATTGCCTAACACATAAGGCCATTATGAATCCCTCGGTTTCCGACTTCAGCCCACTTGAACTGAGAAAATCGAAGGACAGTTTTCTGGATAAGCCAAGGTCTTCAATGTTCTTAGAGAAGACCCCATGCATTGGCTTATCCTTATGTAGCTGCAGGAGCCTGTCACACTCCGCAGCTTTCACGAGGGCTTTTTGCTGAACGGGTTTCAACTCGGTGACAGAGTTTGGGTTCGAATAGGAGACAGCTGCTTTTTCGTGATCGCATACCAAGCAGAGATGGGGATCTGAACTCTTGATGACTTTACAGGCTCCATCCAGTACCATTCTGCTATGTAGACACTCCAAACTCAAAAGTCCACGGCCTCCCTGTTGTCTGGGGAAGTTTAACCGTGGAGCGGACGATTTGGGATGCAAGCTCCTATGAAGATGCATCATTTTGCGAGTTTTTACGTCGAGTTGTCGCAGCTCTTCTTGAGTCCATTTCATTACCCCAAAGGAGTAAAGTAGAATCGGAACGGCAAGCATATTAGTTGCAGTAACTTTGTTCGTCCCCGACAGTTCTGATCTGCCCGAGTTTGTGCTGACATTTGCCGCGTAGAGAGTTTTTAACAGTAGCTTTAAAAAAATTGTTTGTTTAAAATTGTTTTTTCCGTTAACCAGCTGTCATCCCCCTACGAACGACATCCCTCAGAAGTCGAAACTTGTGCGAGCTAATGATTAACGGGGTCTTACCTTTTAACGTGCGATTCCAGTTACCTATTGGGTGTAGCGTTGTTCCACCCCTTGGTAGGTATACGTCTCTCCGGCATCCAGATGATGTAGGATGCGTCCGTGTACGAGCTGGACGTTCTCTCCGTATTTCTCGCATCGCCCTCTCTTGAGATGAACCGTGGTACATTCGTCGATGCCAAAATCCATTCCGATAGCATGCGTATACTCTTGCTCCTCCCTTAAGGACTGATGAAGATCCTTTTCTCCGGAGGCATAAAGTTCAAGGTCATCCATGTGAAACAAATGGATGACCTTATGCCTCCGGTTGCTAGGGGGTGCTGCAGTTGTATCCGCGAGTTTTCCGTAGTGCAACGGACAGTAGCAGTAGTGAGATGCAGAAGAGAAGAGGGGGCTGAGAGAGTCACCCAGAAACAAGCCCCTTCTAAAGACAAGCTGGTCTGTTTGGACTCTGACTTGACCAGATGATATACTGCACGGAGTCCTGCGTGATGCATTTGTTGATCAGCAGGTTCTCCTTGCAGCCAGCGACCCCCTTTGCTCTCATATATAAAATGCGTGTTACCATCTTATAGCATGCTTTCAAGCATGTTATCGGTCTGTAGTTCTTCGGATCAGACAAAACTCCGTTTTTGGGGATTAGCACGGTTCGCCCGTCGACAAACCAATCCGAAATCTGTTGCTCCCCATCTACCAAAGAGTTGAAAACTTTTGCTAGATGGTGGTGGGTACATGGATACTTTTTCCACCAATAGTTATTTAGTCCATCAGGACCTGGAGCAGCAAAGTTCTTCGTGCCTTCGTGGGCCTGTCGAACTTCTTCCGGAGTGTCTTCAACACCCTCTTCTACCGTAGGCGCGTGATGGGTGAGGTCCCTGACACTAGATGCAGAGCGTGTCGTGGGGCCGCTGAGTCCTTACTGCATTTGCTGTCCAGCTTATGCGGTCTCAGTCTATATCCACAGGCATAACGCGGCTTTGTACTAACATCTACGACACTCGTACGGTGTAGACGAGGCACCAGTGTTGCCTTATGCTCCGGGGGATATTGAGTCCATTGTGGAGAATGAGAAGTGACGAATCTATTGGAACTACTCATTCCCCACCCTCAGGCAAATACAAGCCAATAAGCCTGATGTAGTCCTCCTTGGTGGAATGATGGACACACTGCTCTCAAACTTAAAAATCATACCGGCTCGCCGTGATATGGCAGAAATCTTAGCCAGACGAATGCAGAAGGCCGTAATTCTTGGTTCACTCCGCCTGCTCAGGGCACATGATTCTTGGACCCAATAGTCACTTACCCTACGGCGTGGGGAGTGGTTATTGGGATAAATGATCCAGCGCGCCCTCCGGAGACAGGGCCTGTCTGGGAAATTAAAACAATAATACTTTATTAACCATTTTTGGTACCGTTGTACATATGGTAAGTCATATAAAATATAAATTTGTGTAAAGCTTAAACACAATTACCTGAATAAATAAAACCATCGATATCACATAATACACGTATGTGCATACGGTAAGTCATATATAACACATAAATATAAATATACCATGATTATAATATGTAAAATTAAAAATAGAAGTTACCACAAAAACAGAATAGACAAACTAACACAAGAAACATATTGAAATATCTTTTTGTTTTGTTAAGAATATTCTTATTCTTTCAAATCAAAACCATATTTATCACAAAGTAAAAAGACAGCAGTATAACACAGGAAACAAATTTAAAGCTAAACAAATTACAATGCATCATCCAAACTAAATACGGCCCTGAGAGCTAAATTAGAGGATTGGGCCCATTAGAACATTAGATTAGAAAGTCAATACCAATAACATTTTTTAATTTACGTCAAATCACACTGTGGGCCAATTTCCCATGCTATTGTGCGGGGTTCTTTCTGACACAAATATAGAATATTCAAAAAAATTATTCAAATTTGGCACTCACTGGCTCGCAGCCTACCAATCATATAACTTTTGTTCGTGACCATTCGCTACAAGTCGTTAACGAATGCACAGAGCGGTTTCAAATTAAATGACGCAGGACAAACTCTCTGATGCTATTAACAATTTGGGATCAATAGTTGTTATTTCACATCAATTTTGAATTGTTATTTTGTCTATGTAAGAGTAGTCAGGTTAGATTAGGTTGGTTGATAATTTAAGCATTTCCAATTCAGTTTGCTAGCAACTGTCTTGTCATTTGAACTTTCCGCCATTAAGTGACCAATCACACAGCGCGTCTTTCGTCAGTTCGTTACAAGACTGTTCTGTCACAGTAAAGAATTTGGTGGTTCTGTGGTTTCGTTTTCACTTTCAGTAGTTTGGGTTAGAAATTCAGTTGTGTTGTGTCGTTTTGTGTTTGAATATCAGTAGCGAAAACAAAAGAGTTGTTGAATTAAGAAAGTAGGTACCTATTAATTATGTGAATCTTTGTACGTGTGATTTTATCTACAAATAAGAATATTTTCATTTGATGAAATAATGAGTTTAAATTTTTCTCATTCAGTTTTAACTTGAAAATGGCGTTCTCATCCAGCACGCCCTTGAAGTCGTTGAAAGAAGTCCATCGAGTTGATGTAAAAAAAAGGTGAATATATATCTACTGTTATAACCCCACATTCTTTGACCGGGATTTCTCATTTTAACGATGATTTTGTTTCATATGAAAATTTTACTGGAAAAGCAAGAATTCGGCATTACAGAAATATACCTACCTAATTTGTAGATTTAGCCACCATGAATAAAATCATAATATTTTTTTATAGGGCAAACATCGAAAACAATGAAAATATGTTGAAGTTTTGAGAAAGAGAATGAAGGTAGGGAAGAAATGGTCGCTTGCAATGGGAACACGTAACAGTATTCTGCCAGAACAAGATCTGCCATCCAGGACTCCTTCAAAATCGACTGAAAATCATTTATTTGCAATTTATTATCTGCATCTTCAGAGTTTGTGAAAAAATATTCACAGAATATTTGGCTCAGTTCTGCAGTTGGACTGGAAAATGGGAAAAATTTTCAACTGTCTAACCTGAAAATCATCCAAATTTTAACAAGTGGAACTATCTAGTATCAGAGTTCTCCAAAAAAAGTTAATTTATCATGAACGTATGGGTAGATTATTTTGACATTACTATTTATTGCAGGAACCTACCTATTTGTTCTTGTCGATGATAAATTTTGATAAAATTATGGAGAGGTCTTTCTGTCTTATGGTGATGAAAGTTTGCTCAAAATCTCAGGTTTCGTTGTAGAGTACTCAAGAGAGGAAGTTGTAACAGATTTTTCTTATTATTTCTAAGGTACCTAGCCTTAGTTTTTCAGATAACTTGATTTGAATAATTTTTTATCATGTTAGTTTTTTTTCTACTAGCATAACTAAAACGGTATTTATCATACAGATATGAGTACTACTCCAAATAATCAAATGATCACGAATTGATAGTCCTTATTCAAAGCAAAATTTTAAATACGTTGGTATGGCAATCTTTAAATATATTATAACTATTTGATTTTAGTGAATAAAATCAATTTCTTTTTTTTAATGAGGTCTCAGTAAAAGTAGGGTATGTAACGTGTTGATAAACCCCTGTAGACACTGGTTAATTAAACATTCATTTCTAAAAATATGTTTATGATATGTGTTACATAATATAGGTACAATTAAGGGGTATACATTCATTTCACGCATTTACAGTATTTTAGGGAAGAAATTCATTTTTTCAAACAGTATTTGGAAAATGATATCATTTATTTTGGAAAATCTGTATTTTTTGTTTCTATTATTCATTAGGCCCCTCCCTTTAAACCTAATTTATTTTCAACAATCTTATTGACCAACGCTATATCTTCAAGATGACATCTCAAACATATCAAGTTAGTTGTCTATATGCTCAGTCTGTGCCTACAAGAAAGAATTGAAATTGTTTACATGGAACTTAAACGAAATAAAAATGAAAGAAACTGCTGTAGGTAATAGACTGTTTACCTATTGATATTGAGAGGACGAATGTCACTTTAAAAATTTTGACGTTTTCAAATTAAATTAATAATATTGTGAATTTTCTACTGAAAATCATTGATTCAGATATACTTGAGTTCGAAAATTGTAGATAGTGGCTCATCGTCGGTTCGCGGGGTTTCAGAGTGCGTAGGTATTGCCTAGGAAACTCCGTAAACTGACGATGAGTCACTATTTACAATTTCCGAACTTGAGATAGTGAAAATGAATTAATATATACACCTCCATCAGAAATGAGACAAGTAGCTAATGTTACCATAGTTTCATAATTCAGTCCCACATATTCAGTTTACTGGTTGTCCAAACTTTACAGTTGATTTTATGACATGCACGTTTCGAGATTTTGCCTCTCGTCACTGCTAGGGTAGGTCGGACAACATTAGAGTCGTCCCATTCCTGCCCAATGAATAATAACCAACTGTACAATCCTCTTAAATGAAGCCGCGACCCACAATAAGTTGATCGCAGCGCCATCCGTACTGATATCAAAAACTACACTCCTCGAAAAGCAAAGACTTCAGGAAGAGTTGACTGCAATCAATTCGAACATAGTTCGAAAATAAAACGAATAAAATCGACGTTGCCGAAGTATTTTTCTCTCAACAGGTTTCCAAAAAGTGGGAAAATGAGGCAAACATCTAAAAGAAAACAACAACTTTACTGGCTAATGCTACGACGGACCTTGAACTTTATCTGACAGAACTTTGTTCAATTTAGATATAAGGTTGTAAGCATAAACTCTCCCTATTATTTTGCGTAGAATCAATCTACTGGTGTTAAGAAAATAATTGGTTTGCCAATTGAAAAATATTGAGTCACACGATTTTTGAAATAGCCAAATTCTGCGAAAATTTATTTCGACACTGTATAATGTTTTTTAAAAGTTTCTAAAATGTCCAGGTCTTATTTAGGCAAATTTTGGAAATTTTTGATATTTTGACAGGTTTCCGAAAAATATTATTTTTGTACAACTGTCAAAAAAACTTGACATTTCTGCATCTCTATTGATGCATATAGGCACATTTACCGAAACCTTTTTTACATGTTTCTTGTCGCACCATTCACGAAATTGGACATGTGTTTTCTCATATGCTAACTTGTATTTGGTCGGTAACATAGTAGATACTATTGCATTTGCTTTCTCAGATATATCTGATGGGGTATCACTACCACCATCATATTCAACATCCATCTTCTTGAAAATTGAAGCAATTACGAGCAAACACAGTCAAACACGCGGAGACCACTGGATGCTGTGAAATTGTATCAGAAATATTGATAACATTAAGGATAACATGTATGGAAAAAAGAAGTATTAAGTATTTAGTTATTTTGGACTTATTTTGTCAGACAGGAAAAGTTTTTGAATACGATTTTACTGGAAACATAGAATAATATTTTCAAGATAACAGTCGTTTAGAAGCGATAACCTATCGGGACAAAAACTACGTCAAGCTTTATTGAAAGTATTTAATTTTAATATATTTCAGAGGATGTAAATTCACTTTCACAGAATTTTTGGCCTCTACCTGCGGTCTTGGTCAAAAATTAACATTCTCATGTGCCACTAACACGCACAAAAATAACTCTTTTTTGTAGAGGGCTGCAACTCACAAAATTTTCGAAAGAAAACGAAGTAACTAAAAACTGGTGTCCTTCAGACATATGATGTTTCAAATGAAGTTTTATTGGAAGTCATCGTGAATTCTAACAATGCAATTTCGTTAGCAAAAACGTTGTTGCTTTCCAATTCTAATATAACCAAAGGTCGTAGACAACTGAAAATATTTCAATTGAAACGAGCTTCTAGAAACAATCTCGTAACTAAATTCTCAGAAAAATACTCTCAGTAGTTTCCCATATCGACTCATCGTGGTACTCTCAATGTCGAAAGTAAGAAAGAAAAAATATCCTTGACATTCATTACGCTCTAGTTCTAAGTATGTTATATTGTCTACAATCTTTGAATCATCATACACTTCTTCACTGCCTACTACGTTAATACTTATTGAAATTTTTTTCATTTTCGTCTTCGAACACAGTTATCTAAATCGAGCAAAAAAACCGATGCATCCATTTCCAGGATAAAAATATTGCTTTCAAGGGACGATCCAAAAAGGCTAAGTTGTTTGCATTGGTGAACACTTCCAATCATACTGAATGGCTTTCTCAAAAGTAATCGCTCCTGACTTCGAAAATAAAAGGTCCATGATAGAGCTCCGGCAAAGCCGGATTACTTGGATAAACATTCTTAGAATCTGAGGGATTGTTCTTAGGTATTTGAACAGATTTATATTCAACATTTCATTCCATCAGACATTTTTTGTATCCAGTCGATTATTATTCAAATGGAATGACTGAACGATTGAAGTAAACATAAAATTTCTCCCCTCCGGTCTTATGTGCAGTTGAAGATATTACTGAAAATTTTCCATTCGCCTCATGATTGAGTAAATATGTGGAGACTTACAATAGTAGTGGCAGAATATCCAAAAGTAATCATTGAATTCATCTCGAACAATAACTCTCTTTTTAGACGTTTCTTAATAACTAAAAACTCTTTTCATATGTTGACTTGCTTCATTAGACTTTTTTTTCATTACGACAGTATTTTTTCACACAGTAGATACAACACTTACTACGTGAAATGGCTTTCGGCTAATTCTTATCAAATTCTGATCCTGGCATCCTTATTAGTCCAATATCCATATACAAATTTGTGTCAAAACTGAAGGATGAACTGTAATACTATGAAACTTGTCACATGATTTCTTGACATCATATTGAATTGAAAAAAAAAAAATGTTTACTAAAAAATCAAGGGTGGAACAATAAAAAAATAAAAACAAAATGGAGTTTTCTCGGAAAGTAGAAAGACTTTCAGAAAACGGCTTCAATAGAATAAATGAAATTTCAAAGTAGTCTTGTGATAGTTTCAGGAGGCTATGTTAGGTTAGGTTCGGTGGAGTTAATGCTTCATATTTGAGGCAAATCCGTCTTTCGAGCTCTGGAAACAGTGTTAATCGTCCTGAAATTGCGATGAAGAATAGCTTTCATTGTAGACAAGAGGTGAGAATATTTTTTAAAGTTATGAATAGGCCTCACATCTCATTCATGAATATTATGAGAATTATGAGGATTCATGAGGATGACCAGTCTCGGTGATATTTTGCAAACACTGCTTTCGAAACTTCATCCAAACAAAGTTGCCACTGTTTTGATAGATTCGGTTGGTGCTTCAGTAACTGTTCTGAGCGGTCGATTTCTTTCTAGTTTACATTTTTTGGACACAGATCAAACAGCAATACGAGGAATCGAAGCTATCTGAACTGTTTATGCGAGTTTGAACCAATTCGAGGGTCAGGGCTATGGAATTTATTATTGCCATACTTGAACTTCTCAGTCTTCTTAGACATTGATGACTTTGACGTCCGCTAATTCACCAAGATTTCTGTATGAGAACTCCCTTTCTCCGCTCACAGAAATCAATGTTTCAAGCCCTGCTGGAGTGAAAAGACAACAGTCCTGGCAAAATGTATCAAATGATATAAATTCTTCCCTTCTGTGACATTCTACAAACGAACGCATTCCTTAAGATTCAACAATTTAATCTACCCCTATGTTCCTTCTTATCCGACCGATATTTATTTCTATATTAAATTATCTCAAACAACTCAAAAAAATATATATATTATTATTATTTATGAAAATATATTGAAAACGTATTTATTCATATAACTGTTCTGGGACAGAAAAATCCCTATAGTTTGTTTACGTACTCTCAATTCTTCAAAAATTTGAATATCCTTAAAACATATTTGTTGGCACACAGCTGTACTTGCGTTTACTTAGTGCATGATAATATATAGATTCCATTATTTTTTTCACTTTAAAATACCTCTGGGAAGAAAATATCCTTATGACTTAGTTATCAACTCAAATAATTCGTTTACGAAAAACTTCCACACAGCAAATTCAAATGGAATATCACTTCTTTGGGTGAGAGAAAATTGTGGTATATGCAACACTCTTGTTCTTTGTCAGAATAAATCAATACCCTGACACATTTCCACCCCACTTTTTGTAAAAGATAAGCACTAACAATTTTATAGGAACCAAAGCATTCAATACAACTCCGATCAACTCCAAGAATTTTTGATGCCTTGTCTGCTCCAATAGTATATTGTGCAACAAGTGCAGAAAAGTGCTAATTTCTCACGAGTTTGAAAAAGTTGCGGCACGAGCGCAAGCGAGTGCTGCAATTCAAACGAGTGAGAAATTGCATTTCTGCTCGTGTTACACACTATACTTTTTCTACAACACCCTTTTTGCTAAAAATAATACTATACTATAAAATGATTGTATGCATTTTCATATTTTCCTCTTGAAGTTGAGGGTAGTAAATTCAATGACAATGAATTAACTTGTTCTCTTAGTTCTGGCGGAGTATTTTCAATTTAAGAACTGTCGCTATCCATTTAAGTTCAATCTCATTAAAAAATGACGGGACAAGAATATTTTACGAATATTTTATGCTTGACGTTTGTTGACATTCAAATGATTCGATAGATGTTGCTCCGTTGCCTAGCAATGGATAGTGTGTATGTGGGTATTTGAGACAGCAGTAGTGATGTCTATAATTTTTGTTCAAAATATTATGAATTTGTACGACAATTTCCCTCATATTATATAAACCAATAGACTTTGTCTATTCATTCTTGAAGTTGCCTGATCGAATATCCCTTCGAAATGCAGAATTTTCAAAATATACTTTCACCTTGCTGTCACGAAAATTGTATTGCTTAGAAATTAGGTACTGAAAAATATTGGCACAGAAATGTCACTTTGCGGCACACTAATGTCAAATTTCAATTATTGTGAGAAATAATCATGTTTGCGAAGGTAAAACTATGCAGAAAAGCATGTTTTGGAGTGTGGTTGTAGAAAAAATAAATTTCTACTCGCTTTCAGACGGACAATCGTGGCTTGGTCTAATACAATCTTAATTAGTGTTTTTTCCTATAGAATTTCTCTATAATACACTCAAATTTTCAAAGCAAGAACAAATAACTTTGTATGACAATAGGGTTTGACATGTCTATAATAAGCCGGAAACCGGACTCTAGATACTATGCTCGCAGCTCATGATCTGAACTGACACCACACTGGGAAAACTGCTCCAAAAGTGTGACCATTTTTGGCTAAGATATTATGGTTCGATGATCCTGGACTATGTTGTTATATCTGGAATGAACAGATAGATTCATCTTCTTTTGTTTCGGGTAGTCAGGGGTTTCCGAAAATCCATCGGTTCCACAAAATTATTCATCGTTTGAAAAGAATGAGTTTTTGGACGGCTCCGGATATTTTTTAAAATTATAATACAATTTAGAGTTGTTTTTGTATGTTCAACAACAGAAATGTGAAGTGCAAACCTCCAGCTTGAAACTGCATTCTTTATTTTTCATGCATGATGTGTATGAGCGATTATTTTCAACATTTACTGGATAAAATTTCGGAATTATGAGGGAATTGAAAATGAGGCAGGAGTAAAATCCAGTTTTATTTTGGCATGTGTAAGATCTGTTTCACTACTCTTAAATGATTACATACTGTCTAAAAAGGGTAACGATTTCTGCTTTAGTGCAATTATTCCGGATTAACTGAAATATCTATGATTTTGGCATCCTCCGCAAACAACGCAGTTGGATTATGTGACCTAGTAATAAATATCATTTAGTTCAGATACGCACATGTTATATTTGCACAAAAAAGTAAAATTCATCATGACCAAAATATACTTTTATTTTTCATTCTTTGATAATTTTTAACAAAGTTATGACATTTAACGTTTAGCATCGCCGAAACTTGCAGTGTAAACACTAACCTGAAATTTGATGTCGGCGTTCAATCACGTTTACTGAACGTTTGTAAGAAATTACTGAGGATCATTCTAGTAGGGAATTTAATCATCTTTAACCCTATTTGAAACCATTTTGTTATAAACTTCATTAGTTCCAAGGTGACAAAAACAAAAAATTTTTTTTCTCCAAATGACATTAAAAGCGGACTTTTAATGACACTTGGCAGGCTTAGAAGTTGTACTTTTAATGCCTAGGCAGAAAAAGTCCACTTTTACTGCCTAGGCAGAAAAAGTTCGTTGCTAGGCAACCTTCCAAGTAATAATTTAAATCAAACTGGTTATTAAAATTGACAATGACAAAGTAAACAGTAAACAAACAAAATCAACAAACGTCATCAGCGGTAAACATAGTAACGCAGTGGAATTGGAACAAATTTGAAGAAAAAATTATATGTTTCACACGGCAGAAAAGCAGATTTAATGCCGTGGCATTAAATTTTGTGCTTTTATGCCTAGTAAAACAAATAACTATTTTTTTTTTCAAATAAATGTTTTTTGTAGCTTCCAACCCATGATTTTTGGTAAATATTTTTTTTCTTGTTTGACATAGTTCCAACTACTAGCATTCCAAATTTGGTAGTGTAACACTTGATCCTTGTCTCAAAAACTGAGTGGACTGGACTATATCACGTAGGTAGTCCAGATTACTGATCAATCCTATGACCAGTTTTCGAGCTACAGCGTGTCAAAAATTCGATTTTTGCCAAGTTGGGTATCACGCATCGATTTCATTTTTGTGCTCTTATTTGAAATTAGGCTGTCTTTAATAACCTCATCATATCTCATTTGTAGTTAATGAGTCCCTCTATTCGAATAAACAATAAAATCTCAGAAAGGGTGTTGAATTACAGCATGGTAAGACACTGTTTATGAAGGGTCTTTCATAAAGTTCGCAACATATGAGAAAAACTTTTAGCAATAATTCGGTTTGAAATTCGACTTGAACGTTAGGATGTGTTATAAAAAATATGGAAAATGGCCTACTCGGGTAAGGTCACGTGTCTTTCGCTACCTGTCAAAAATAGTATTTTTTCAAACTAATCGCTGAAAATTGGCTTATTCATTCGAATTTCAAGTTTTATTGCAACTTTCACTTTTTGACATTTTTTTATTTTGACGAAATTTCTGGAATATTAAAAAATTCGTCACCTAGATGAAACTATTTCATTCCAGTAAATCCAATATGCAACTAATTAGTAATCATCAACAAAAATATGTCAAGGCAATGAGAATTACTGCTAAACATTTTTTTTTTCTTTGCTACAGTTATCTTCAAGCATTTATAATAGAAATTAATTTTAGTGGGTTTTTTTCAGTCTCAAAATGATACCAAAGTTATAATTCAAAACATAAAACTTTTTCTTGTATCAAACCAATGTTTAAGACTTTTAACGCTATGGAGACAAGTGAAATGGGTAATCTATGATAGAAACAAATGAATTGTCAACCTCGCTGAATTAAGAATTTTAGAGAGGAAAGTCAAACAAATTCAATTTTAAGTGATTTAATTAAGAAAGAAACACATTGTTTGTGAGAATTTTCTGAGCCACACTCAATTCTACATTTCTGTATGTCTTCCTTCTGTTTCAATATATAACATGGTTTTTCTGTGTACATCTTCTATATTCTTGTATACTTGCTGCTTCAGATATCTGCACATGAAAAATCCAGTGAGGTTAAGTAAGGAAAACAAGGTGACCAATGATATTCCCAATTATTTCCAATAATTTCACCTCTAAACGTTTCAAGAGAATTTCTAACTTCTATAGAAATGTGACAAATAGAAGTCCGAAATTAATGCACTCAAATTACATGATCGTATACAACCGTCAAAAAAAACAGTTCGATAGCCTTCGAACGGAATGTGTCATGGCCCTGCTTGGACTCTGAAGTCGTCCCCGAACATCAGTTGGAGCTGAAATGGTAGTCAATGAACGAGACACCGTCCGGTGACCCTCCATCGAATACTCTGGAGGACGAAGGAGATCCGTGCCAAACAATCTTTGCTTTTCCCTCGGCTTTTCCAGTCTGTTAATTTTTGTACCAACAAAAAAATCTCTGATTTTGAAAAGTAAATTTCCATGCTTCAATGATTACATAAGAAAAACTGAACTGAAAAACTATTCAACAAAATTAGAGAAATCGAAAATTGACGAACTGGATGAGGAAACCCGCTCAAAAAAAAATAGAGGGTGGATGTCCTTGAGAAGAACTCTTTATACAACATAATCGAAAAGATTGGGTTTTATATTGCAAATAATAGTTCCTCCCAAAAATGTTTTTAATTGGAGTCTCAGATGCATTCTATTTCAACGAGCATTCAATACTGGTATGAGGATATCAGACTAGCTGCAAAAAATAATGGGTGTTAGGATTACTGATTCTCACAGTGGATGAACTCAAACAGGAATATACTTTAATGGTGGTAGACAAATTATTTGTAAATTGAATGACAGTGAAGTTTTTTTTATAACAACTCAGTAAACCAAATACAACAAATTGATCATTACATAAAATGAATATACAAGGTGAATAACGAGTTTGCATATCTTCAACACTAATGGCATATCACTTTTTTTTTTTAATGTGTTAATTGGATTTTGGTATAGAAGGGTGAATCTAATATTCTGTTATCTTCGTTCTTCAAGATATTATATTGAAAAAATTCTCCAAATGATAAGAGTGCAATTGAAGGACGGTTGGAATTATGAGGGTTCGATGGGACAAAGAAAGTCATATATTTACTATGATATATGGTAAGTTAGTCTCCGAATATAAGAATCGGATCACCGGTGAGTTCATGAAGATTTTCCTGAAGTTTTGAACACATTCTTGCGTGATCATTCCTAGGTGGTAAATAAATAATAGCGGTTGTCGTCGTTGAAGATAGTAATCTATAAATATTCTGCTTCACTTTGATATTTATCTTGATGCATAACTTTGATTTGTTTTCGAACACCCTCGAGATCATCTCTTATCGGAGCAAGAAGTACTTTCTTGAAAGACTTCGTACTGTGATAAATATAAAACTCCGGAGTCGCAAATTTCACCAAAAATATTAGTTTTGGTTATCAGATAAATATCAGCGATGACATTCATTGTTTTCAGTTTCAATTCAGATATTTTGGAACCTAACCCATTAACATTTTGTTTGTTAGTGTTGAATACTCATTGAAATAGAATGCATCTGAGACTCCAACCAAAGACATTGCTTGGAACTATTATTTGCAATGCGTTTGGTCTTAGCTGCCGTTAAAAAGCGCTCATTTTCCCTTCTCAATGTAAATTTCACAATTATGTTTTCAACTTCATTGTTGGGGGAATTGTGATTCGCCTGAACTCTGTGAATGTAGTCAATGGAGGCAGCACTGACTTCGATATCAATATAAATCCCAATCTTTTCGATTATGTTGTATGAATAGTTCTTCATGATTCTTCTCAGGGACACCCACCCTATATCTCATCATTATTTGAGCAGGCGGCCTGATCCAGTTTAATTGTTTGTTTTGTTTTGATGCCTGGTAATCTCAAATAATCATTATTGGGTTAGCTCAAATACTCGTTTCTAGCTTTTCTACCTGCTAACTGCTGATTGTAGTGAGGGTGACCTTCTCTTCGGTTCATGCCAAAACCATCAATAAGTTGTTTTCAAACGTTCTTGATTTCTACGTTGGGCTGACTGAAGGCTTTGTTGGTTTGGATGTAAACAGCCTCTTTGAATTTCCTTCTAAACCAGTATTCTTCCCTTTGTATCACTTAGGCATTCTTCTACTGAATTTAGTGATGTTCTTTCCATACATGGTCTGCGATACCAGATTTTGACATGTTACCTTGCTGCGTGAAGCGTTTTTGTTCATCTAGTCTTACCACCAGGGGACTCTTGGTCTCACCGACGTTCGAAAAACCGCATTCGCATGGAACCTCATAAATACATTTCTTGGTGGAGGTATGGTAAGATCTCCCGGTTTGGTTCTCATGAGAATACCCCTTAACGTGTTTTCGTTATGAAGAAGCTTTCAATATTGAACTTGTTCCCAATCCATTTAACTTTTTTTGGAGATTCCTTTGAAGTACTAAGTCTCAGTTGTCCTTCCTCGGTTGATTTGGAGTTAGTGGCTTGTTTTTTAACACCCTCCAAAAGTTTTCCGGATATCCGTTTTGGCAAAACTCACTCCTTATAATAGTCAACTCAGCTTAGAACTGATTTCCAACAATATTGATACACTGGCCATGATAAAACCGAGCACAAAACTATCCACATTGAACACAGCGGTTTTTTCGATCCACCGATTTATTGCAGAATTTGCATGTTATTCAGACATTTTCAGTGTAAAAAGATGATAAGCCGATTACACGTCAACTTCAATTGGACAAAATTACCAAAAATATAGAGGCTCTAGTGACATACACCCACATTATCAATGATGTTATTATGGTATGCCTGCAGATACATATCTAAAAAATACAAAGGTATCGAATGGTCTCGTAAACACATTGTTATCTATACAGTTCGATTATTTTATCTTTACACATGCGTCATCAATTTATGATCGAAGAAATCACACATCGAACATCTCTTTCTAACAACCGCTATGAGCGATTCAAAATTCGTTTACATTTGTCTTCTAAGCTAAGAATTATGGTATTGTGATGATCGAATAAAACTTGAAACAGTGAAAAAAGATAGCTATTAAACCGACAGTGTTTTACATTTCAACTAAACTTTCCAAACATTCTATTGACTAGCGTAGTACCATCAATCGCGTCATTATTTTCTGTCATTGGGGTATTGTTTGTCACCAGATTTACTTTGTTTTGCAGTCGAATATATTATAAAAACAGTTTTTTTCAAAGCTAAACGTCTCTTGGAATTATTACTTCCAAAGTAAGTACAATACTGTTACGAGATTGATAAAAGTCCCCTAGCTGCGCCGCTGAGTCGATTCCGTGTACGCTTTGTATGTAAAGGGAAACATTCACTGGAAGTATTAAGAAGAAGTTTATGAAGAAGTGATAAGCAGTTTTTGAAGAAGTATATAAGTGTTTGGAATATTTAGCTAGTTGTATTGTTTTATAGATCTAAGTGTGTTATTAGTCAGTGAAGTAGAAGTTTAGTATTGTGCTCGGCTTATTATTTAGCAGATTGTAACAGTGGTGTCTGAAGTGGGATATTAGTGAAAAACAGAAACTATTTATAAACTATTTATGGTACGATACGATGGAGGACATTGTGTAATTGATCCAAAATCGATTTGCGGATTTGAAAATAAGGTGCCAGGAGGAAAAGAGAAGAAGCACTCCAGAAAATTCTCGAAGAACAGAGAAAAGAAAGAGAAAATGAGACGGTTGGATAAAAAGAAAGAACGAGAAAAGGAAAAACAGGAAGAGAAAATGCGACGGTTAGATGAAAAGAAAGAACGAAACGAGCCCTGTGGGACGCCTGCTGTTCGACATGTCATGATTACACACCCTGATCCGCCTGTATTTCAGACAGTTGCAGATGCACTTAAATCTCTGGAAAAACGGTGTACAACATCAAAATAAGAAACGGAAATAAACTCATTCCATCAACTCCAGGAAAAAGTAGACGTACCGAGCCCTGAAAAACACGA
The DNA here is from genome assembly GCA_958502065.1 of Chrysolina americana. NCBI lineage: Eukaryota > Metazoa > Arthropoda > Insecta > Coleoptera > Chrysomelidae > Chrysolina > Chrysolina americana. The sequence goes on along the minus strand of OY293421.1, from coordinate 33,872,515 downwards.
AGATAAAACAATCATATAACATAATCGAGCAGGTAGAACGGGGCAATCACAACTCATTAATTAGACAGGTAGACAATTGCAACATACCACCCGGCCAGGTAACCCAGTCACCCCACATGAAACAAAATAATCAAAATAGCCAGGCTACGACTATAAATTGTGAAGAATTTCAAACCGTTGTATCAGTTTTACGTCGCTCTTCGAAAAGACTAAAGCTATGCTGAAGATGCTCACCGCAGTTGTGAGCGAAACGTCCAGTGGAACCGCCTCGACGGAGGTGAACCGACCACGGCCTCAAAGCCCGGAAATCATACCTCAGGATTCTACTTCCGGCCGTGAAAGCCTTCATTCTATGCTAATTTCAAACAGTTTCAATCCATTTCGCCTTTGTTTCTCCAGCAACATTTTTGATATTTGGAATATTAAATATGCTCACTGGATGACATATTTGAAAAATCGAGGAAAAAGAAAAAAGAAAAGGGGGGGTGTACTCATGAGTGTGTGTCACACGGGATTCTGTTGAAACTAAAAAACACTCTCTTTGTCTGGTGGTTCGCCATTTCCATGAATTTGAAAATGTTGATTTAGTAATTCATTATCCTATCTTTATCACCTACACGTAGTAGCATACAATGATGACGCACGGGTAAAGACAAAATGATCGAACTGTATACAGCGAGGGTTTCTGTATGTATAACTCGAATGAACTTTAATGGGTTTCTATGAAGGGAAATCTGGAGATTCGTAAACATCAATATACAATACTTTATGCAAACAATAGTTCGGATATACCAAAATTGTAAATTATTGTATCTGAAACATTTCCCACATATTCACCTGAAAATCTCGGAATCGGGTCGGCCGATTCGCCCGTTCAACGTCACCCGCCAGCCAGCCAACTTGATATATGGGAAAGCAGCATCTGGAAACAAATGAAGAAATGTAGTGGAAAGATTACAACTGCGAAACAACGAATTCGGTAGGTTAAAACAGGATATCAAACAAATAAACATTGCTTAGCGCACCGAGATACTCTCACCGACATTGGCAAGCAGTGCACTTTATTGCTTTCCAAAAAATTTATCAGAGGGCAGACGACATCGCAGCATTGGCGTATCGTATCATGAAGGGGTTGAAGTTCGGCAAAGGAACATTTTGAAATGAAGAATGTTGTAGTTGAGGTGGATGCAAATCAAGGTATTATTTTATTTTATTATTTATTTTATTTTATTGTGTCGATGACACTTGGAACAGGAAATGGCGGATCATGATCTTCGGCAGACTGAAGCGCTATTGACTTCAGCATCCCTTTCCTTATGGATTGTGCCATCGCAGCAGGCCATATATTTAAAAAATGAATACAGACTATGTACCAACTGCCTCAGACCAGGTCACTACAATAACAATTGCCGATGTACAAACTGTAAAAAATGCAACAGAAAACATCATACGTTAATTCATGTTGATGTGAATAAAGGTGAGGCGTCAACGTCGTATTCCGATAATATTCAGACCTTTTCTAAGAATGTTCTTTCATATTCCTCATCTGCAAATAAATCATATTCTTCTGTACTGTTGTCAACTGCGTTAGTTTATATCATTGACAATAATTCAAAATCACAGACAATTAGGGTTTTACTCGATTCAGGATCAAAATCGAGCTTCATTCGAGAAAATACATGCAAACGTCTAAATTTACCCACCTACTCGATCAGTCTCGAAGTATGCGGTCTCAATCGAACGGTTTCTCATATAAAATCAAGATGCGAGGTAAATCTACATGCGAAACACATTCCGTTCAGTAAGAAGGTTCATTGTTTATGTACTTCCAGAAATTACTGGAAGAATTCCCGATTCAAATATATCCTATAAGCGTTTAAATATTCCCAAAACTATTAAGCTTGCTGATCCATATTTCCACGAACCGAATACAGTTGACATGTAAAAGGCGCGGATCGTTTCTATTCTTTGATGTGTATCGGACAAATATTTCTAGGTTCAGATAATCCTATTGTACAAAAAAACAAGTTTTGTTGGGTCATATCCGGCCAGTTAGTATATCAACACCAAAGCACGTGTCATGCAATTTTGCTCAGAATATAGAAATTCAAACCCAGCTTGCGCGTTTTTGGAAACTCGAAGAAATCTCTATTGAACAACCTTTATCAGAAGAAGAAAAATTATATGATGAACATTTTTCAAAAAATACCAAACGACAAACCGATGGCAGATTCGTAGTAAAAATCCCATTTAAAAAATCACCTAACCATCTTGGTGAATCTAGCGAGCAAGCTGAAAAACGATTCTTTTCCTTAGAAAGAAAATTAATCACAAATATTGTTTTGAAAAATTTATATTGCAATTTCATCTCAGAATACGAGAATTTAGGGCACATGACAAGAATCGATGATAGTGAGCCAGTGAAATATATTATTATATTCTGCATCACGGAGTACTGCTCGAAAATAGTTTAACAACTAAACTACGAGTAGTTTTAGATGCGTCTGCTGTAACGTCATTGAACGATCTTCAAATGGTAGGTCCCACTATTCAAAGGGTATGCGGAGATATTGCCAAAATGTACCGTCAGGTTCTCATAGAACCCGAACAGAGGTCACTACTTCCGGCAAGACCTAGAGATGAAAGTCCAGAGTTGTAGTGAAAGCTATGTTAGCGGCGAGCTAGAGAGCTGTTAGATTGTCCAGTGGCCGGTAGCTGTCCCCATGGCGTCTACCATGTAAAGGAAATTCCCTCGGTTTCCTTACCGAAATAGTTCGCGATCATTGCAAGGGCGCATAGCTCACATCCGAGGGGTGTCATAATGGGGGAAGAAGTCGTGGCTCGCTAGAGTACATTGTCGTAAACCCACCCATCTTGCATGGGAGCATGGGTGAAGCTGGTGGGGCCTGACCGCCCCCAACATCTTGAATCCAGTGAATGAAATGAGTACCTTCTACTGGAGTAATGAATAATGAGATCGTGAACCTAAAAATATGTCAAAAATCCGTATGAAATACCCCAAAGGTACAAATAAAATTTAAAGCGTTAAAAAAAATGTTTGACTATCAATATTTTCCGATATTTTTCAATAAATAATCGCTATATCGATAGTGTGTCATATATGAGGCAAGGTAAGAACGAGTTGATAATCAATATTCCATGTCGTATCTACTAACAATTCTGGTTCTTTTTGCTGGTGTAGAAATTGGCAGAAGTACTTGCATCATTTGCATTATTCTTTTCTACTTCACCTTCTTCACCTATACTCATTGAATTTCTCCAGAGAGCTCGATGTTTTCGTTTAATGTGGTTCAATAAGTTTCTTTTATATTGAACTTTGCATAAAGCCTCTACGAACGAAGTGTTCACCTTAACGATATTTTCCATTTACTAGTCATTGACAAATTTACTACAAAACCAAGTAATAATTTCAAACAGAAACAAGTAAAAAATTGGCCAATAATATTCAAATAAACAAATGACATTTGACTGATGACGTATGAGTTATGACATATCAAGTTTTATCCGACGTATTAGCTGAATAATTTTGGTGTGCTTTTATTATTTTCTTGTATTCTCAAGTTTTATTCAACTCACCCGAAATAGTTCAATGTTTCTGTGACAAATTTGGGAACGAAAACATTTTCAAATTACATCAACTGCAATTTTATTAAATCGATACTATCGGTAAAGACTATCGATAGTTTCCGATAACCAAAAACTATCGATATATCGATACTTGCAATCGATGTTCAGTTAACACTAGCCAATGCAGCAGCAATGCAGTCAGGATAGCTCACTGGCTAGTAAGTTGTCCTAGTTTTCACTGAAGTTCTTTGAGAAGGCGCGAAGGTTTTACTTTATATTTCTGACTTTGTTTTGCCCATTTTTTTTATGATTTGAGAAATATCGCCAACTGGTTTACCGAAAACTACCTATCGCCTAAATTTGCCGGAATACGAAAGTATGTAACCATTGATGATTCTTCTATAGCACTCACATAGTTAGTTAAATATCTTGGTATTAAGGTGGACTCATTCTTGAAGTGGGATGTTCACGTTCAAACGGTAGTCAATAAACTGCACCGACTCATATTTAAATTCAAGCAGCTAAAATACTTTCTTAAGGTAACTCATCTAAAACTAATTTATTATCCATTGGTATAGTCTGTCATACAATATGGCATAACAGGCTGGAGAGGATTGAGGAAAACCAAACTGAGACCTCTGGAAATTATCCAAAAACGGATCTTGACAATTATTTTCAACAAACCGCCTAGATATGTACTCTTTCGATACCTTGTTCAACGAAAATCAAATAATGGATCCACGACAGTTCTTTTGTAAATCAGTTTGAATCGTTTTCAAACTTTCCTCACAAAAAAATATCTTGTCCTTACAGCTTCGATAAACTCAGTGAACTCCTTGAAGGACCCCGCACTTTTTATAGGTAAAATGGTTTCCGGTGAAATTGTCTGAATTTTCAGTATATTGTATTATTCGATGTACTGATTGAACATGCAGAGTCGCATAGTTAGTTGATGAATAGATTTTGAAATACAGGGCGTTCATGTTAAAAATCGGTAATTTTTATTCAATTATTTTCTCGGGATTTGAAAGTGCCAACTGTATTTTTTTTTGATCTTATAATCAACGTACCTTCATTTTACTAAATATCATTTAGATGGTGCAGATTATATCATTAGGTACAGAGTGAAAAATAGAAACATTTTAGTATTATCTGAAAATTCGATGTAATAATGAAGTATTCATTGTTAATTGTACACATTGTTCGACCCATGTATTACTGATGAAATTTTAATTTTCCAATGCTCAACAAGGTATATTGAATGTCACGGAAATCTTATTAAAATTATATTTTGATCTACTTTCAACGATGTTTCAGCAATTTTATACTGATGAATTTTTGATTCTTATTACTATTGTTATGTCCTTTTTAATGCTTTCACTATTTTTAACGAAATTCACCCACATGCTCATGTATAAAAATTTCTATTACTTACTTACCTACTTTTAATACTTGATGTCCAATTCCAAACTATATATTTTGAATAACACACAATTGATCTAACTCATCTTGTCTATTACGTGGAAACTGTCCATAGACTAGCTCCTTGACAGCTTTTTTGGACTGTCTACTTATATTTAACATATGATTTTAAAAAATCGGTGTAGTCTACTATTTATTATATTTGTATACTCATGGTGAATAAATATTGATATTATTATATTATTATTACAATCATGCAGTGTGTTTCACATAAAATTTATTTGTCTACAACAGTACGAAACACTTTACTACATTACTGATGCGAAAAGTGAAATTTTTGAAACGAGTGTTAAAAATAATTTTTACGCATTTTTCCTACAACCACGCGATATTTTTACCATATAGGTACTATCGATATTATTGCTAAGTGTGCAACAAAAACGAACGAAAACTTTACTCAGAACCATTTCAACTACAACAATTTTAATAATCATTTTCGAATGCACAATATTTTACATAATAAATATGAAATCGAAATCGTAATTAGATTTACTAATTACAAATACAAAATAATTTTATTTAAATATTTTTTCAGTAGCTTATAATAACAGCCAATTTGTTCCGTTGGACATTGAATCAGTCAATAGAATACGGAATCAAATCCCAGTCGAATTATTTTTATTATGAAATTAAAGAAAATTACACTCTCGAAAGTAATTATTCTATTTTGTGCTTCGAATGCAAATATTACGTGAATAAATCAACAGAGAAAATATGTATTTGACAGCTTGGAACCGGCAGTAAATATGTATAAACAGAAATGTCTGAGGACCCGGCACCATCTTTATGAAAAATGCCTATACATTGTGATTGCTCGACAGATGGCGAGGGGGGGGGGCACATCAACTAAACAAATTTTAACGGCATGGGGAGTCATGTATCACATCGTTGAAAACATAATTCATTTCTCTTTTCAATCATATGAATTTTTCATATTTTCGTCAATACATTTTTTCACACAATATGCATTTAAAATGTCAGAATAAGTGCGGATCTGGCGGTCTGAATCCCTTTTCTCACCTGATCACTATACTTTTAAATAGTTTGATATGAAATAACGGGACAAAAATTACAATGTTTTTTATTTCAAAATGTACTATCGGTGAAATCGTAAAGTACACAACATATTTTTGATTGATGTATCTTCAGGAACACCCAAAATTATACGCATTACTCGATTTTGCAGCTTTTGAATACTGTCCTTTTCATTTTTATTAGCTACGTACAGTATTGAAGACGCGAAAGTTAAATGTGGTAGGATAATAGTATTATACCGTTATGCGTGACCATTGACTAAGAAATGGTGTTAGCCTGGATAGAAAGTTGGTGTGGTTTGATTTTATCGCTTACATATGTTACGTCGTCTTTGAAAGTGAGGTTTCGATCTATAATGATACCCAAATATTTTATTTTTTTTACTAATTTTTGAAATATTTTCGAAAGAGTCATATTGCTGTTTATTACGTATTAGTAGAAATTTGGTTTTTGACGCGTTCAATTTGAGTAAGTTACCATTGCGCCAGGATACTATATTTTGTAAATCGTTGTTAATCGTATCAGCTAAAGTGAGTATGTCTTCAGTACAAAAGTAAATTAATGTATCAACTGCAAATATATGGATTTGGCAGCTTTTAACACAATTGACAATATCATTTATATACAACAAGAACAACAGTGGCCCCAGTGTGCTTCCCTGTGGTACACCGTTTTCATTTGAAATTTTCGAAGATGTTATTTTGTTAAGATGTGTAACCTGTTTTCTATTCTGAAGATAATTAATGATCCATTCCAATGCCATCCCTGAAATGCCATACTTATGTGATTTGCATAGGTATTAGCTTTTGTCTATCAATTGTCTCAAATGCACGTTGTAGGTCAAGAAATACTGCTCCAATCATATTATTATCCTGATGCTGTTTTCAATCATGAAAGACATTTTGCACAGCACTTTCGCAACTATGTGACTTTCTGAAACCTGATTGATTCTCGTACAAAATATTATAATCCAAAACATAATCAGTTAATTGATTACAAACAATTTTTTCGAGAACTTGCCATTTAAAAATTGCAAATTTTTGGGATCGGAATTACAGTAGATATATTCAAAGCCGATGGTAAGGTGCCTGTTTCAAGTGAATAATTATTAAAATTGATAAGAGGGTTTTCTATACTATTGTAAATTTTTCTCAGAAAATCCGACGATATTTCATCAGAACTGCCTTTATTTTGTAATGCAAAAACTACTTTCCTCAATTGTTCTCTACTGACCAGATTTAAATTCATTAGTACGTTCACGGATGCTGATTTCGAATCTAGACATTCAGTTATAATTTTTGTTTCAATTTCTGAAATGATTTCATCGATGCTGTTCACGTAAAATGAGTTGAGATTATTACACAATAGACTTGGTTCGTGAATAACTGGAAGATTTCCTGCCAAAGTTATTCAGTGAAGAATATCATCGGTTGCCCAAAATTCGTTTTTGAAAAGATTTATTCAAGTCAAAAATACAATTGTCGAATATTCGGGACGATGTTTACAGTAAGAGAGCTAGCAACTGACTGTTTTATGAATATAAAATGAATGCAAAGGTAAATTCTGCAAGCTTCCTAGATAATGCTGATTGTGCTTCTTCTCTGGTGGCGGCATGATGTATTCCTCCTTTCGCAGATTCAACTTCGGAGAGTTACTGAGGAAGTTGAACAGTTTGGAGCTCCATAGGTTGTTGAGGGGTGCACTTGGACTTCTTTTTGTTTTGTTATGTTCTCCTGTAGATTGTGTACATCAGGGACACTACCAAAACTCCATAAATGAGTAGGGTCCAGGCACTGGGAATGTATGATATTGGGTTCGCTTGAAGACGGGGTTGATTTTCAATTATTCTCGTTCTGATGTTGTGCAGCTCGTCGAGTTCCACCTGGTCTACATGGAAGTTCATTTTCGTTTCCTTGATATTTTGTATCTATAATTCGGGAAACATGATGGGCTGGCTGGGTACAGATGGACGAACTTCGTTAGATATGATTTCTCGACAAGTCATCAATTGGCAGTCATTTGGAATTTCTATTAGATATGAGCCTATCATTTTGTTGATTTCCTCTTGTTGGTGGCATTTTATTCTTATCGATTCTTCGGTAGGAAGGAGCCCAATCCACTGATTGGATTCTTCTAATCGTCTAAACATTGGCTGGGTGATTTCAATGTTCATTTGCTGGCAGTTGGGGTTCAGCATTGTCACAGATATAGTACTGTGGACGGATTTTCATGCAAGAGTCGCTCATAAATGTATAGTACAATTTGTTCCTCGATAGATATTTGTTTTCTGGTATTATCGCCTTAAACTGACCCTTGCAAAAGATGGGGGTTGAATAAAGGTGGTAGAGGTTCATTTCGAAAGGGTGGGCTATGGGAATTTTCAAAATATAAGTTCTATCTTATTGTTAAGTATGAAACAATCAATTTTGATCAAACTCTCGAACATTGGAATATTTTCCAAATTTATTTCTAGTAGAAATTGATTTTCTTTAAGTTTTGATTGAATGTATTTCAATTGATCTAGAAGTCTTTCAGTTTTTATGATACTGAGATGCATGACTCCAATTTTAGCAAAAGAAATTGGATTTTGAATATCTTGAAGAATTGATTTGATCATTTCAAATACATTAATTATTTGGTTCATTAGGTCTTTGATGAAATTGGAATTTTCTCTATATGCACGGTTTTCTACAATAGCAGCAATTTGGTTGATTTTGCTTTCTAAAAGGTTCTCATTGTGTCTTATTTATTGTATGGTTTTATTAAACTGATCAATCAAAGATATTGCCAAAGAACTTTGTTTGTGCATTGTAGATGTAATTTCGTTTTGATTTTGCTGTAAGTTTTGGATTAATTTCTCGCAACGTTCTCCTTCATCACAATCTAGACTTATAGCTTTGAATATTGATCCTAAACCATTGATTGAGCCTCTTTCAATTCTATTTGGATGTGGAATTATTTCGACTAGCTTATTTTCAACATTTTCTTCGGCGAATTTTAAAATTTTCATGTAGTTTGAATTATATTTAGAATATTCTATGTTTTTGGCAATTAGACGTTCAATATTGGATGATTTGATTTTCAACTTATTGATTTCAATTATAATGGGATTCAAGTCATGATAATGAATAATAGAGTGATCGAATTCTCGTGTTTTTGCTGAACCGAGTTTTACAGGTATTGAGCCGGGATTGTGTTCACGGTTCCGCAGTGTTATTGCCTCTTGCATGGTGACAATTCCGGGTAATCTGAAATGATAAAGAAACATGTGATTTAGTTTCCGAAGTGGGCGTTATACATTGTCCATATGAATCTTGGTTTGGTTCGCGGTTGATAAAACTCTCTTATCTTTATTCACACTTTTTATCTCGTTAAGTTTCGCGAATTTGTTAGCGTTCTTTCGTCGTACGTGAGTTTCAAGAAATATCTGTTGCTTGCGTTTGAAGATATTCGGGGAATCTCTATTTTCATTGATTCTCGTAATTTTCTTTTGTTTCTTAGAAATAACATCTGAATTCAATTAGAAATGAAGTAATTTTGAACGTTCTCTGTGCTGAGCAACGTAGTCACTCAATAGAATTTGGTCTAGTTTTATATCAAAAGGTACGTTGCATGTGGTATGTCCGTTGATCACGTCTATAGGTTTCAATTTAGTTGCTGAATGTTTAGAATGATTATAAGCCAGTATACCGTAAATCATTTTCATTTTGACAGGAGTTTTCATGAATCCTTTTGTATAGAGTATACGTAGATGTTCAGATATAGTTAAATGGAATCTTTCAATGGCTCCATTCGATTGTGGATGGTTTGGGGAGCAGAAGTGAATTTTGATTTTATGTAAACTCAATAATTCTATGATTACTTCATTTTTTAATTCGGTTCCATTATCTAAAATTATTTGTTTGGGAATACCATGGTGTGAAAAGAAGTTAATTAAGTTATTGGCTACTTCGGTGCCTGCTACAGCTTCGAGAAAATATGCCTGGGAGTATTTTGAGAAATTGTCGATAATCGTGAGAAATTTGGATTTTTCAAAGGTGAAAACGTCCGTATGAATAATTTCGAAAGGACCGACTGCTGTAAGCGTGATATCCATTTGCATTTTTACTGGGTTTCTGTCGTATTTGCATCTTTGGCATAACTCACAATCGTTGATAAAGATTTGAATCGAATTTTTCATATAAGGCCAATAATATTTTTCTTTCATTCTCTGGAGGGTTTCATCAATTCCTCGATGGTTGGATTCACCTTCGTGATAGTTAGTTATGATATTTTCAATATCGTGTTTATTCGTGACATCAGAAAGATTTTTATTACATTTTTTGAATTTTACTGAAGAATTTTTGAAATATCTCTGTAAAATCACTGAAAATGGATCTTCGAAGAAGAGATGGTACTGTATATCTGGTACCACATATTCTTTAATAAACTTTATAACGTCTTCCTCAAAGTTGTTCTGTGAGAACTGTACTATAATTCGTTTCATTTTCTCAAATATTATTATTTTGGGCTTTGCAGGGGAATGAAAAACGGAATAGATTATGATTTGATTGGGTTTCATCAGCACATGAGTGAATAGTATGATCGTCAGTCTGTTCAGTTTCTTGGTTATTTTCTATAGCTGTTTCATTATTAGTTTCTGGAGTGTTGTCGGCATGATTTTGCTGGTTTTCGTCAATGTCATTCGGCTGATTGGTTTCATCGATGATTTGGTTGTTCGTTTCGGTTCTGTCAAGATTTACTGTCGATGGAACTTCGTTATTAGAATGATTGGTTTTGTCGCTATTTTGAATGTTCGATTCGGTTCCATCAAGATATACTATCATAAAAATATCGTCAAGGTCTTGTGGAGGTTCTCCTATTGTCAAAATATCAGCGGAAGGTTGATAGTCAGGTGTATCAAGGCAGAGGTTTATATTATTTTGTTGATAACCAAAAGTAGTAGATGGGCCAGCTAGGCGTTCTGACTCATCCAGTATGTCATCTAATTCTTCCCAAAAAGTTCTAGTTTCTTTTATCTGTGTTTCAATCCGTGACATGGCATCCGTGTTGGTATTTAATTTTCCTTTTTCTATAAATAATAGTGGACTGATACTCGCCTAATTTGATTCCCCATCTCATTAATTCTGAGTTAGGATCTTTCAACGAGAATAGCCATTGCAATGGTTTATGATCTGTTATGATGTTAAATTTTTGCCCTTATAGGTACGGCCTGAAATATTTTGTAGCCCATACGATGGCTAGTAACTCCTTTTCAATACCAGAGTAATTTTGTTCGGAATCATTCAGGGTTCTGGAGGCGAAGGCTATAGGTAAATCTTTACCTATTGGCCCTTGGGATAATATTGCGCCTAAGGCAAAATTTGACTCGTCTGTGGTCAAGTTAAATGGTTTAGAAAAGTCGGGGTACTGTAAGATAGGTTCATTCATCAAGAGGTTTTTACACGTTTCAAAACAGGTAAGGAATTCGTTATTCAGTTCAATTTTTGCACCCTTTTTTAGGCATTTGGTGAATGGTTTTGTGATTTTTGCAAAATTAGGGATAAACCGTCGATAATAGCCCAATAGACCAAGAAATCCTTTGATTTGTTTCGTGATTTTGGGAACCGGAAAGTTTTTAATGGCTTTTATTTTGTCAGGGTTGGGTTTCATACCGTTAGAGGTCATAACATGGCCTAAATAAGCAACCTCCTTTCTCAGGAATTCAGATTTGTCGAGCTAAATTTTTAAATTCGAGTCTCTAAGTCTCTGAAATACACACCTGAGACGTTCCAAGTATTCTTGGAGTGAAGTTGAGAAAACAATAATATCGTCAAGGTACGCAAGACATTTTTCATTTTCTTATACCTCTGAAAATGTTATCTATCGCTCTTTCGAAAGTAGCTGGAGTATTTTTCATACCGAATGGCATACGCAAAAATTCATAATGCCCATTTTCTGTACTGAATGCAGATTTTTCGATGTAATTTTCTTCCATTTCGATTTGATGGAAGCCACTAGCTAAGTCCAAAGTATTGAAATATTGGCATTTGCCTAGTTTGTCGGGTAAGTCATGTATGTTAGGTAGAGGGTACTTGTCGTCGATGGTCTTTTCATTGAGCTTTCTATAGTCAATAACAACCCTCCATTTTTGCTTACCAGATGCGTCGACCTTCTTGGGTACAACCCATATAGGTGACGACCACGGTGAATTACTAGGTCTTATAATTTTTTGATTCCAACATCTTACTTATTTAATTCTCAACTTCTTCCTTATGGACGAAAGGGTACCGATAAGATTTGGTGTATATTGATATTTTATCTGTTGTTGTTGTTGTTTTTATGTTTTATTTTACTCGTAAATGTCAGTGGGGTATCGTCATGATAAAATATTTCGGAAATTTCTTTATATATTTCCAAAATTTTCTTTTCTTTCTTCATCGTTCATGTGTTCTGTCCTGATTTTTGACAGGTCTAAACCCTTATTTGGTGAAACAAAAATTATTCAGATATATTTTTTGAATTTCGTTTCTACGAATTTTTCGACAGAGAATGGCTTTGAAAGGTCTAATGTCACTGGACTAATGGCATTGTTTAAAATTTTTGTCAACGCGTAACCGCATTTTGCTATCATAAGACTTCAAGGTATTGCGCAGTTATGAATTTTACAATGAGGTATTATGACTTCTCCTTCCGGAATAGATGTTTTGATTTTGATCACTTGTTCTGATCTGGGTGTGACAGTAACTAAATTCAATTCATTACCTGTTTTGTGAAATAATAGTTTTATTTTTGAGATATCCTTAATCCAAAAAGTGTATATTAAGACAACGGTTACACAAATAGAAGACAGATATAATTCACTTGTGGAATTGTGTGGAGAGACAGGCATTTTTCGGTTTTAGGAAATATTTTGTTTCTTAGAATTGAACTCTCCTTTACACACACTCGAACTTTGTTCGTTTTATATTCCTAGAAAATTCTGATTGTGCTTCTTCTCTAGTGGCGGCATGATGTAATTAGTGTAATATGTTATATTAATTTGTTCTTTAAATAAAATTTGACATTTTTGAAAATATTTTTATTCAGTTATCTTTTCACTGTAAAATAAACTGTGTTGAACATTGAAAATTTTTGTAGATCAGGTAAATAATATGTTGATGTTTCAACAACAAAAGAATAGACAAATTGTATAAAATTGTTTTTTACGTTAACTAGCTGTCATCCCCCTACGAACGACAGCCCTCAGAAGTCGAAACTTGTGCGAGCTAAGGATTAACGAGGTCTTATCTTTTAACGTGCGATTCCTAGCACGTTGATTACAAAAAAAATATACGCGACCTTGTCTCAGAGGCAGTGCGCGACCAAATTTGCTACTAAATTTCACGCGACTACTGACAGGTTAATTCAAAATTGTTGGCTTTACTGCCACGATCAATATACTACAGTTGAATAACGAGAAATGAACATGCGAATCTCCTCACGAGAGTTATTCAAAGTTCCCTTTCTTCTCGAATTCCGCTAAAGAAAACACGAATCTAACATCCCTTTTCCAGATATTCATAAACGTTTATCACCTCCTTATAATTCATAGGATCTTCCATTCATAAAGGGTTAGTTTGAGGTTGAAGGGTTTATAGCAAGGTTGCTCGTAGCGGTGCCACCGGGATCGTTCATGATAATGATTCACTGACGCAGTACAAGAGAACAACAAACTCATCCTGGAATTTGTCAAACGGAATTGAATTAGACTATAATTAGAATAGCAAGTGAGCATCCCAAAAGTTTCCATGAGTTTGTCGGCTGCAGATTCCTCGAATTAACAGGAGTAACTGGAATAGGTTATTTTTTTAATGAATGCCTTCATCGTCAGTGCATTCATCAATCAATTAACCTTTATTTATCGTAGCAATGCTTGAAACATACAAGGTAGGATTGGAAAGTATACGAACGGATTGTAGGGAGCAATTGAAGAAAGTTTCTAAAGACCCAACGTTTGCTTTTTCGTAATTTGACCACAATCAAATGAATGGTATTTCAAATATGAACGCCATCATTGAGATCACCGAAAACGTGAAAGATGCAGGTGGGATAGTGTGACCCAGGTTTTGATTTTTAATGTAATTCTTTGATTCTACGTATACAGGAAGTAGGAAAGTAATTAGCAAGTAAGTAAAGTATACAGTGTGTACATAAAGTAAGGAATAAATTCATTATCTAGAAAAGGAAAAGCTTTTCGGAAAAACCCTTAGACACGTCAAATTTTGTTTCAAGATGCGCATCTTTTGGAGTCCTAGTCGGAATGGTAACTTCATTACTCTTACGGAAATGTCATCATCGTTTTTTATTTCCAATGACAACCTATGTTTTTGACAGTGTCATTTGAAAGCGCATATTGTTCTCCACACAGCACATCAAGAGTTTTGTCATGTTACATAAGGAAATTTTTGAGAAAATTATTGTTATTATATATATTATTATTATATTAATTTATTTTACAAAGTTGATTGCGCAAACTAATTGATCAAATGTTCAAACTGAAGTCCTTCCTGAGCCTGGCAATATACAAGACGGTCAATAAATTCTCATTGGACCTTCGTGATAGTTCGTGGAGTAATATTGTTACATTCATTTGTAATCCTAGTTTTCAATTCCTCGATATTATCTGGTCTAGTTTTGTACACGACATTCTTTAGATGGCCCCAAAGAAAAAAATCTAATGGAGTAAGGTCCGGAGATCTTGGGGGCCATTCAATAGCACCACGCCTACCTATCCATCTATTGGCAAAGACTTGGTCAAGATACCTTCTATGCGGCGGTGCACCATCCTGCTGGTACCATTAGTTTTCTTTGGTATAGCAGGGTTATTTGCGTTAAGAAATATGATCACCAGACTGGGTATAACATAATCCTGTAGGAATTGAAGGTATCTTGGACCATTTAAGGTTTCTTCGGAATAGTGGGGTCCAATAATTCTGTTTTCTACAATCGCCACCCAAACATTTATTTTCTGAGAATACTGTGTGTGATGTTCTCTCATCCATTTTGGATTCTCCTTAGCCCAGTACCTGCAATTCTGACGATTCATTGTTCCTGTTAATGTGAAGGTAGCTTCATCAGAGAAGGAAATATTTTTTACTAGCAAAGGGTCGGCATTACACAAATCCATTAACGTTTGGCAGAACTGCATCCGTCGGTCTGGATCGTCCTCGAAAAGTTCTTGGGTCAGAGTCATCTCATGGGGATGCCACTTTTCCAATTTTGAAATTGTATGTGTAGTTGTAACTGGGATATCTAGATTTTGGCTCAGGCTTCTTAGGCTGTTGTGTGGATTTTTCTCCATTGCTAATAAAACATTCAATTTGACCTCCTCATTGATTTTAGGACGCCCAGCTTTAGGGAGATCATCAACACTACCAGTGTCTCGAAACTTCATCTCAAATTTGCTCACTGCCGATTGAGTTATGGGCCTATCCGGGTATTTAGTATTAAACAGTCCAACTACTTCTTGTTGCGTTCGTACTCTATCACCGTATCCAATCATCATCAGAAATTCGATTCTCTGAGTAACAGAAAGGCGCATTTTATTCCTAATTGTTTCGAAAAGAAGTGAATCAATGAAATATGAACTTTCAAACTGTGGCATACGTCAACCAAACGTCTAAATCCGCAAGGTATCACAAACAGTAACATGTCTTTTTACGATAATAAAAAGGGTGATAGGACCCACGTTCCCGATGTATCCCATCACTCTCCAGACTGTACATAGGTTCGATTTGAAGAACTTTTTTTATTTCCAACGAACATTCCTAGGAGCTTGTGCGAGCAAGGGAAAGATCCAGGACCGATGGCCGTGCTGGACTTTAAACCCACGACGTTATGCTTCTTAGGCACCACAAGACCATCACGGCCCATGTGATGAACTCATTATACAGATCTTTCATCTGTCGTAGGAGTAGACAGTTTCATCG